>OX465281.1:67637155-68026240 GCA_949987705.1 Thereva unica
CTCGATGGGCAGCTGTTTGTCATTGCAGAACATGGATGACATTTCGGTTTTGTTTGTTTTCAGCCGCCGTGACGCGAGTTAAAAATTGTTCAATTTCGGGCGTGTTTAGTGTTTTGATGTCGTATAGTATTATTAATAATGTGCAGGTGAGTGTACTTTAATGTTTTTTAAACAAATAGGAAATGTTTTATTGCTTGTTTGGGTGAAATTTGCACTTTTTGTTTATTGTTCCCAACTGTCAAAGTTGGGTTAGAATTTCTCGAATTTCCTTGACTTTGCTTTAATTTCATTAAATTCTGTACTAAATTTATGTTGCCCTTTCGTACTCTCCAATGCATTTATTTTATTTGCTCTTATATAATAATTCGTTTTATTAATTCAAAATATAAATATTTCTTTTTAGATTCAACTTATAAACTATTTGGATGCCGATTTTTATGAAAAAATTGGTGGATACGACTTACAAATTAGGGAAGTATTCATTTTAAAATATTGTGTACTTTTTGATTTGTTTTATTTTTTTATTTTTAGGGTTGCTGTGTGGAATAGAAATACTATACTCATATGGAAGGAAGAGAACTGATAAGAATCAGCAGGAACCTGAAGAAGAAGAAAAACAGGCAGAAAGGAAAACAGACATGAAAAAAGGAGAAAAGTGAAAATTGAGGCCGCCAAACCAATGATAAAGAAGAGAAGTCAATGCAGGATAAAAAGAGAAAATATTGAGGAACGAAAATGTACAAATTTATTACCAGGAAATGAAGCAAAGAGCAAACCAGAACAAACAACATTTGATCTCCTCAGTAATGGCCTTGTCGAGGATAGTTTATACTATTTCCTATCGAATTCCAAGCTAATCAAAATAAGCTGTTACACAGCAAATGAATGCAGCGTCATTTTTAAGAAATTTGAAATAACAGCGAGTAATTTCCGCTGTTTAGCCAGCAAAAATAGCTGGATTGACGGTGAAGTTGTTGACGCGTACGTAAGAACTACAATGGACAGATGGAGAGATAATGTTACTTATTTTCCAACTGACATTGGTGGAACCGTTCTCGGTAACTTCTGGCAGACGCGCCACGATAAAGCAATGAAGCTCATGAGAGTTGAAGATAAATTGAAGGAAACCTTATTATTTCCTTATTGTTACCAAGGCCATTGGCGTCTACTTATGGTAAAACCTGCAATTGGAAAGATTGAATTATTGCATCCTTATGAAAGGAGCAGTGAACTCAAGAGAGTTTTAGAAGCTTGGGACAAGTATACTCACGAATCTACTAATGAATCCAGTGTGAGTAAGCTAAAAAAATTACGTGGACAGTAGAACACTGCAATGAACGTCCATTTCAATGTACTTCGGATAGTTCAAACTGTGCATTATATGTAATGCATTACATTGAATGCGTTGGAAAAAATATTCAATATAATTTGGAGTTTCATCCTGAAAAATTCCGCGAATTTGTAGCAAAAACACTGCTAATAAAATCCGAAGATATGAAGGATAAATGCTTGCATTGTATAGGCAATATATTAAAAAAAAGCAACGCCATACAATGTACAACATGTAATCGATGGCTGCATGAGAAATGCATGCATGAAAATGAAATGGAGTCTGAAGAAGAAGGAAACAGGATGAGACTGAAGGCACCAAAGAGGAAAAAACAGGAAGAATCTTCATCAACAAAGGAATATTTAAAATGTAGGCTTTGCAAAAAGTATATTAAAAAAACCAAAAATGATAAATAAAAAAGGGTTATACTTTATCCCATGGTTGGATCCGGTAGTAGGAGCAGGAGCAGATCCAGGAAAACCTGGATATTTATTATTGTCTCCCCAGAAATAATCTATTCTGAAGATAATTTATTCTTTCAGGATTGACCTTCACTTTTTGACGTTGGTTGTGAAGGATTGTTATTACTTTAAGCGGCCCAGTTCTATGCTGCGGGTATGAGGATTGGACAGTAGTAGGTACTCCGCCACTTGGGCATGTGAAAATTTTCAGTACCGTGGGAACTAGGTCACGGAACTAGGTCAGGGTCATTAATCAATCACCTGTCATCACGCTGGAATGTAGGTCAAGGTGGTTGGCCTTGGCCGTGGACGAGTCTGGGAACTGGGTCAGGGTCGATGGCTTGGGCTCGGCGGGAGCGTCGGGCTTGGCGGGGCTGCGGCGGGGGTCCTCGGCTGGGGCCTCGGCGGAGTCTTTTTGATTGGCAGATGGTCTAGTTTGGTTCGCAGGTGTTCACTCGCGGGTGGCTTTGATTGACAGGTGGCCTCTAGTTTGGTTTGCAGGTGCGGTGGGGTCTTGGCTTGGCTTGGCAGGGGGACTCAACAGGTGTGGAGCGGAAGAAAAAGCGAGAGTGGAAAGTGTGCATGACTGCAGAGCTGACGCGTGGTCATTTACCTCCGCGCGCTGTTGTGGTGGAACTTGCACTCTGCAAGCATGCAAGCATTGGTTCCTATAGGAGCTCAAAACGAAACCTGAAAAACGACTTATAATAAAAAACAATATCTTACTTGCTGAACCGAAAAGTGAAAGTGGGAAGTAGTGGAGCTTCTATAGAAGTCCAAAAGGAAACCTGAAAATTATGTCTGGTTATAATAAATAAAAACAATATGTTACTTGCTGAACATTTTTATTTTACTTTCTAAAACCGGATTTATTATTACAACTCAGTTGTGAAATTCTGTTTTTAAACCTAAATGTATCCACTGCATACTGCTCCCATGGTCCTTTCCTACTTTGTCTGTATGCGAAACTCCATACTACCATATATTTAACTTGTGGGTCTTCATTGAAACTTATTTTCTTCCTCATATCTGCTCGTGGAAATAATAATGAATTGCTAGAACGAAAAAAATACCAGCAAAAAATTTCAAAATGTTGAATGTACAAAGTATGGTTTTTGATTTAAGTTGTTCTGTAAGTGGTGTTAGCTGATCTTTGAATCTTCCGCATTCGTCTATCCTATTAGCATAGATACAGTGTGGTGAACGATGTCTATGATCGAAATCTACATCCGATGCGCAACTCATAGCATTTATCTGCAGAGAACAAAAGTAACATTGAACACGGTCTTTGATGTTTGTGTAAAAAAATCCGCTTTTCGCTAACTGGTCTGCTGTATCTAAGTCTATTGCTAGATTATCGAATGTTTTCAAACGATCGTATTCTTGTTTCAAGTTTAACATTTTGAATGAGTGTAACAGGTTTTATATCACGTCTTTTATATTAATCCAAGTATTGTGTTTTGATGGAAAACCAAGCCACTTCACTAGAACTTGATTACCGCGTCTTTTTATAACCTTTTCTACTAAATAAACATCAGGGCTTTTCACAGGAGCTATTTCTGGTTCATAAAATCTACCTTGAATTATATTTCCTTGGTAATCTTCGAGAGTATATGTTGTTGGGTAAACAGGTTTAACTTCTTTTATTTTAAATATCTCTGTGGACCAATTAGGTGTATAGCCTTTTTCGAATACATGTTTATGTCTACTTATACGAACAAAATCACCTGTTTTGTATTTAGACTTTGATTTTATTTTAGGGTAATTATACACAGATAATAAACGTTTTTCGTTATGCACCCCAACATCTACAGGTCTCATCTTAATCGTACGATGTTTTGTTGTATTGTAGTCGTCTGTCAACTTGGTCAACATGCTAATCCAGTGATAATTGCCATTCATGCTGAATTCTTTCCACATCATATTTTTCAACGTTCTGTTAAATATTTCTACAATCGAGGCTTTCAAAGTACTGTAGCTGGAATAATGGTTTATTTCGTAATCTTTCATCAGTTGACGAAACGGTTTATTAAAAAACTCTTTTCCATCATCGGTTTGTAAATTTCTTGGAATGCGTCCTGTATTAAAAATCGACTTCACTGCTTTTACAACTTCAGATGCCTTTTTAGATTTTAAAGGCAGTGTCCAAGCATACTTTGAAAAGGTGTCAATCACAGTAAGAAGAAAACGAAAACCTTGGTTTTCTGATGAGTAAGAACCCATTTCCACCAAGTCTGCCTGCCACAAATCGTCTATACCTTTGGTAGTGACATGTCGGCGTTTAAAATTTTTTCGCACTGGTTTATGCAGTTCGTTGATTATCTGTCTTCTGCTCATTGTACGGAATGTATAAATACCTGTGGTTGAATAACCAGTTTATATACAAAACAAGAATGATCAAGTTTAATCATCCGTTTACAATGATGGTTGCGGGGCCTTCGGGATGTGGGAAAACAACATTTATAAAAAATCTTCTTAATACTAATAAGGTATTTATACATCCCCAAATTAAAAAAATTATATGGTGTAATGCAGAACACGGTGCACTGCCAACGGATATTAAACTACAAAATATTGAATATTTAAACGCTATACCGGAGGAGTTTGTAAATCACGTAAACGAGCCAACGTTGATTGTTATAGATGACATGATGTTAAATGCATATAGTAAAGAAGTTTGCGAACTCTTCACTAAGGGGTCTCATCATCGTAATTTCTCAGTAATTCTTGTGACACAAAACGTATTTCATCAAGGAAAATTCAGTCGTGATATATCGCTCAATTGTAAATATCTTGTTGTATTTAAAAACCCCCGGGATAAAAGTCAGTTTACATATCTGGCCCGACAAATTTACCCGGAAAATAGTTTAGAACTTGTGAGAATATATAAAGAGATAACTCAAATGCCTTACGGGTATTTGCTAATTGATTTAACTCAGGACATTAATGATGTCTTAAGATTTCGTACTGATATATTTAATAAACACTTTGTAACCTGTTTTTGTCCGCAAAACTCTTTAAATGGTAAGAATGGTGTCACGAATGAAACGATTAAGGGACAACAAGCATATGCTATATGTGCTTAAAAAGGCTAAACCAAATCTGAGAAAGTCCATCATACAAAATGCTGACCCTGAGGTTATAAAAACTCTTTGTGAAATTACACTCAACACCTTAAAAGGTAACCACATGCCGCATGGAAATATCTACAACTCACTGTGTAGGTATAAAAAGGACATGCGTAAATTGATTTGCGCAAAGAGATCTGTTGCTAAACAGCGTAAAATACTAGTGCAACGAGGAGGTTTTTTACCAGTTTTATTAGGAAGTGTACTATCAGGAGTTATCGGCTCATTAATTGAAAAATATGCATAGAAATAATGGACTTAACAAGATGCTACTTCTGTCGCCAGAGGTTTACAACAGGCTTAAAGATGAAATTGAAATGACCGCAAATCAGTCTATTTTTGATAGAGCAATGAATAAAATACTACAGAATAAAGACATGAATGATTCCGAAAAATGGTATAGCTATCGAAATCAACTAATTTCATTTTTAAATCACAATCGGAAATCCAAACGAACGCTTGATAAAGAAACAAATTTATACTTGCCACGTGCACATAATGTCAAACAAAAAAGTTTAAGAGATAGTACCACACAAACCAAAATTATTTTTAAAGATGATGTGTTAACACAGACCTCGCCACCACCAGCAAAGGATTTCCCAACCGAAGAAGAAGTCTTTGAAGAAGCACATAATATAACCCCGCCAAGAAGATCTTTATCACCAGCCGCCAAAAGACGATTGTCAGCTAGCGGAATGGCAAAAACCCTAAGGCCACCACCAAAATTACTAAGAACAACATCTGCACCTAATGCACGTGAAAAGGATTATAAAATAATCACGGCTGAGGATGGTGTAACGCAGTATACTGTACCTACGGCTATGACTCCCGATGAAGCTAGCGAGCATATAGAAGAATTAGAACAAAGTGAAAAGCAAAAAGCAGACCAGAAAAAGTCTATATTAATACCTTCTCAACTAGAATCTGGTCAATATATGCTTTCATTTCCTTTACGTAAGCTCGGTGTTAGACAGAGTGAGCGTTTGAAGACTAAGAAGGATAGAACTACAAGTACTTCGGACATTCCTTGGGAAAGACTGTAAACAATGCCAGTGGAAATAAAAGAAAATGATTTTTACGTATGTCTTTTAAGTAATAACTCTATGCAATTTTACCCTGAAAATACGCTATCGGCTTTTACAAATGCACTTGCTAAACCATGCAAATTTAATGGAAACTGGCGTGTTGGAATAACTGAAATTGCATTACCAAATTATGAAATAACAAAACGTGCAATCTCCATCAATGGAGGAAATGTGCGTAAACGAGTGAGGCGTGAAGACGACCAGTTAAAGGAAACTAGAAAGCAGCATCAAAAGGATTTTAAAATACTTAGCATCAAAATAAATGAAAATGTAAAACTTGAATGGACACCGGAAAATCTTGAACAAGTTAGTTACAGACCTGGACAAATAAACCTTTCGGCATTTTTATTAACATTTTTTAATGCAGTTACACCTTCATGGTATACCATGTACTTGAATGATGTTAAATTGAAAATGTGGAAGCGCTTAGAAGATGACCACTTTAATGAAGTTATCCCTGAAATAAACTATAAGCCAGAGCCAGGCGAATACATATTGCACATATATCAAGGAAAAAAGACTTCAGAAAACGTTGTGTTGAAATATAAGAACTATGAATCAATTGAAGATTTTGTTGATGATGTATTTGGTCAAGTTCCTAGGAAGAATAGAAAACATCCTGTTTTGAAGAATACAATAGACAACTACACACATCCAACGGCTAGCATAAAAACAGCTGAAAATAAAGAGAAAAAAGGTAGTGAAAAGAAGAATGATGTATTCGAACTCCGTTTAGAGGAATTGGGTGTTACGATAAAAATAAAAAAACCACTACCTTCACACTTGAATGTTAAAGATCTCATGACATTGCTTTTAGCCAATTTACACTTTGACGATAAAAAACTTAGCGAAGAAGAAAAACATAAACGAATTATTGAAATTAAAAATACAATTTTTGAAATATTGAATAGACTGAAGAAAGATTCACTCATGGCAAAGGCACCCGAGCAACGGAAAATAACTAAAAACAGTGAAATTTTGCAGGTCCCATATGAAAAACAAAGCTCGGGCGAATATTTATCTACACCAGTACCAATTAATACAAACATAGATAATCTGTCGAACTTCATCACAGATGTGTTTCTCCAAACACCTGAAAACAAACGTAATCCTGATGCATTGTTGACAGAAATAAAAGAGTCATTTGACACAGCGGGCTTACGCCAAGAGCACATGTCAATAATGGAAAAAATTAATTCTCTCGATACAACAATTCAAGAATTGATGTTGCGATTACCAAGAAGTACGCAAGAAACTATAAAAGATTGCTCTGAGAAAAATATAATACATATATACTCTGATATTATTCAACCTAGAGCTATAGGAGGAGGTAAGATATCTACGAATAATACCGATTCAAGAGTGTGGTACTATATTAAGATTTGAACATGTAGAATACTGTCCTATTGAAAAAACTTTTATTGAAAGTATTTCTATAAAAATAACTGATCATCAAGGTGAGTTAGTAGACTTTAAAACAAGTTATATTCCTACATATGTAATGCTACATTTTAAGAGACAATAAAAACTACATATATTTGCACAACAGGCTGTTCTTGCATAGTATAAATAGAATTACGAAATGGATTCCTGTTATACACGTTACTATTTAATACAAAGCGGCGGCGGTCTGTCAGATATTGGAGAATTATATCGTGGTCCACTTATTTATCAACGTGGAAGAGGTATCGGTAGCTTTTTCAGTGCATTATTTCGACACTTAAAACCTCTAGCTACATCTGGATTAAAAACATTGGCACAACAGGCTGTAAAAACAGGACAAGCTATAATACAAGATAAAAACATCAACAACAAATCAGTTAAAGACATTTTAAAAGAACAAGGTCGAGTTGCTGTTCAAGATTTAGCACAGAAAGGTATAAATAAACTGTTTGACGGTATGAGCGGTGCAGGTATAAAAAGACCCAATCCGTTTACAACTCTACATTTAAAACCAGCTGTTAAACGCAAGAGACGTGGAAAAACATCTAAACGGTCGAGAAATTGTAAAACTAAAAATCAAAGAAAAGGAATAAAAGCAAGAGTTTTGAAAACAAAACGAAAGATACGTAAACGTATACTGGACATATTTGATAAATAATAATAATCATAATGTCGTACAAAGAATGCATGAAATCGGAATTGGATATTTTTTCAACACCACCAGTTCAGAGCAATATTTTGAAAACAGAGGAAGTAGCATATAAGCCAATAGCCTCACTCGACAACTCCTCCGTTCTAGAGTTTGTAACTTTGGGTCATGGAGATACATACCGTGATTTATCTAGCATCTATCTTCGTTTAAAATTGCAATTAATTAAAATAAAAGATGGAAAAGAAGAACTTTATCCAGATGATGGTGATGCGCCAGGTTTAATAAGCAACATTTTACACTCCATATTTCGCCAGTGCACTGTATATTTGAATGGAAAACCAATTGCTCAAACCGACCACAATTACAATTATCGCGCTTATATTGAAAATTTATTGAATTATGGTAAAGATGCTGCATCCACCCATTTGGAGTCGGTAGGTTGGTATCTTGACAAAGATGACGCGGAAATTGCAGATATCGATAAACATCAAGGCTATTTAGATCGACAGAAGCTTTTCAATAAAAGTAATGTAGTAGAATTGATGGGGAAAATCCATACTGATTTGCTTAATCAGGATAAATTGCTATTAAACGGTGTCGATTTACGTGTAGTTTTATCGCTTGAAAAACCAGAATTTTATATTTTATCCAAGGACGGGACCGATTCACCACAATTAAAAATCTTAAATGCAACCATGTACATGAACCACGTAACTGTCAATCCGAATATTTTATTAGCACATGAGACAGTTCTACAGCGTTCGAATGCCATATACCCATACAAGCGAGTTGAAGTTAAAAGCTATACTATTCCCGCAAACACATTCACACTTTCACTGGATAATATCGTCATCGGACAGCTACCGAACTTAATAATTTTTGGAATGGTGGACAATGATGCGTACACTGGCAGAAGAACAAAGAACCCCTTCAACTTTAAACATAACAACATTACCAGATTCAATTTATCAGTGAATGGTGTACAGATACCAAATCAACCTCTCGAATTTGACTACTCAAAGGAAAATCCGATTAGTACACGCGGATACAATACGTTATTCAGAGGAACAGGTATACTTCGATAAAGGTCATCAAATATCCAAGGCATTATTTGACAAGGGATGTTTTCTTCTCGCTTTCGACTTAACAACAGACAATTCATATAACGCGACTTGCGGCAATTTACTAAATCAAGGGACAGTACGAGTTGAAGGAAAGTTTAGAGATGCGTTAAAAAATAGTGTGACGTGCATTGTATATGCTGAGTACGATGGAAGCATTGAAATTGACAAGGATCGAAATGTTTACACCAACTTTTAAATCTATATAAGGCGGCTACTTGCAACAAACTGTTAGTTGACAAATTGTTTTACTATAGTAAACAATGAGCTGTTTAATTAATGCGGAATACTTTTGCGGAGGTGAATTTACCTTCTTTAAAAAAGTCTCTTTAGCTGGATTCACTGTACAAAATAAAACGTTTACAAAGGAAATAATTTTTAAATATCCAACATCTAGTATGGAATGCAGTGAACAACAATCAAGTAAATTTGGTAATCTTGAACTAAAACGTATGGATGAAGACCTTATAAAAACTCTAGCGAAATTTAAGACAATCTTTGTTCGTGGTACATCAACTAAGGAGTTTATAAATAACTACGTTACATCTCTCACTAAGGTTATTGATCTAGAAGCTACATTTGCCTGTGAACAAGAATGAACACGATCGAACTTGCAACTGCATTGACAAATAATCGCGCAACAAACAAGTTTTTTAGAGGAGTCTTCCCCTGCAACCATCTACCACAAAAAATAAAAAAACCCGCATGCGTCATAGCTAATACGGATCCATCACATAAAGGCGGGACTCATTGGGTTGCATTTTATTTCCCGAAACAAGGTCCTGCAGAGTTTTTTGACTCGTTTGGAAGATATCCCACCAATAAGTTTTTTCAAAAATTCCTACTAGCTAATTCAAGCACGTTTTTAAATAATAAGAAACGAATACAAGGCCTGTTTTCATCAACCTGTGGTCATTATTGCTGTGTGTTTCTATATTCTCGATGTAGAGGAAAGAGCCTCAAGACTTTTTTAAAACAGTTTAGTGATAGTGACTTAAGATTAAATGATAATAAAGTAATAAATTTATACCTGAAGAATTTTACACAAAGTGGTGGGGATTTTTGTAACCAATCATGCAAGGCTGAGATCAGCACTATAAAAACCTGAACACACAAAGTTTGAATATTCAGTGTACAAGTTTAGCTGTATTATAATGGCGCCATCACGTAAGAAGCAAAGGACTGTTGGAGCTAAAGGAAAGGATAAGCTGCCTAAACCTGAATCAGTACCACCAGCAGTAAAATCTACCAAGAAGAAGAAGAAGCTGTCCAAATGTGAAGCAGAAGTTGCTGGAGAAAACCTTTTGCTAAACTATACATACCACTTGGACGACTGCCATAACCGGAAAATAGTACTTGGGTTTGATCCATCCACCTTCGAGGCGAAAATAGTATTTCATCGTCACGGCCTGTTTCCAGTATCAGCATCTTTTTCCGAATGGGCGGCCATTTACAAACATCTAAACGATTTGAAAACCCAAATTGGAGAGACGATCCCAGCAAATCAGGCCGAGCTGAACAACGAGCACAAGATCCCCATTAACAACAACTCAAGCATCATACTAAAACAGACGGAACTTTATAAATTGTTCGAATTGCAGACATTTTTCAATATCATCATGTATCACAACAACAACGCTTGCGATAGTGTAAAGGAATATTATAAGAAGTATGCTGAAAAATGTAAAGGAAAAAGTGTATTAACTTTAGCATGTGAGGATTTTTTTATTCCAAGTCGAACTTCCTATGTACACTTAAATTATTCCAGACTTTTTTATGAAATACCTTTCTTTTGTATTAGTAATCTTATTTTTGACACGATCAATTTTTAATAAATAAATAAAACTAATAAATTTTCTTTTATTGAAAACATTTATTCACTAACATGTACAAATAAATATTAACACAATTTTGGACAGCACATCGCACTGATGGTAATTTACCATGGATAGGACAAGAGGTTTCAAAGTGTTCCAGCTGGGATAGTTTTGGTATTTCCAGTTGTTTTATTTCAGCTTCCGTAGGTATTTTTGAACAAACCTCGCTTTTTCCAGTCCTTTCACATAAATTGTTGAATTTGAATAATTTGCCAGCATGTTGGGTAATTCGTTGTAGTCAATATTGCCATCGTTCCATCTTAGGCCATTTATCTTGTTAAAATTGAATTCATCCTGTCTGCAGGCTTTGGGTGTCAACTCGTTGTATGAATATGGAGGCTTAAAAAAATACAAGCCCGGTATAAGTGATCCATATCGTAAAACTACCAACTCCTTAGCAAACAGTTGTCCGTTAACTCCGCTGACAAACTGTACATCTAAAATGATTCGGTCTGAACTCATGACTTTGACTGCACAAATGGAAATATTAAGTAGGTGCGATTTCATGGCTTTATATAAGAACTCATTTCCACACCACCTTAAGAGGTAGAGTTTTATTTGGCGCATTTTTTTTATCACGTGGTCTCCCCAATAGGTCTAGTCCACGAATTTTATTGGTGCATTTGTTTATTAAAAAATCTCATTAATTGTTTTTTGTCTTTTATAACCATACGGCACTGAAGTGAAATCTTCTAAAAATCTTCGTTTTTCTGCTTTAACTCTGTATTTCTTTACTTCCGGAACGGTTACTACTTCATAATTTTTAGTGCGCTGAATATTTTGCGAAAATATAGGAATACTATCCTTTTCATCAGGATTGAGTATCATTTCTTTAATGGTTTCAAAATTCACTGTTTGTGAAGCTGCGTAATTCAAATTGATACCTTTCACTTTACATACAATCTTCTCGGAATTATCTTTGGTACATAAAACTTTGTAAGCATAATTCTTTGGTCCACCACTCACAAATTCAGTAATATAACTTCCAGAACCGTAACATTCAAGTTCATCTGTCATATCCCCAATAAATTCACCTGTTGGTGGGTCATATTCGCCTTCACGACTTACATATATTACCGAATCTGTATCGTAGTATAAGACTCGTTCGTCTAATTGCTCAAGATAACTGTACAATTTCAAGCGGGCCTGTGCTGTTGTGTATGCAGCAATACAAACATTAACACTTGGTAGAGAATCGGCAGCCTCTTCTTTATATTCCCAGTTTATAATTAAAGTGTCCTCGTTAACTGGTAAAGGATGACACACTTCAACAGCAGGATTAGTTAATAACTCATACAGTTCCGCTGGACTGTTTAATATCTTGGTTTTAGGTTGATTTTCTCTCTGGCCAAATTTTCCCCAGAACGAATTCAATATAAGTTTGGCGAGTGATCTTAAACCTGAGTTGCTCTCTATTTGGGTATATTCTAATTTGACCCCCTCCTTCTCAAGAAAATCTTCAATATATTTATCTTTTTCTTCTTCTGTTTGACAATTGCTGGGCCATCCAGATGCTTGCTGTTTCATTTTAATAAAT
This sequence comes from Thereva unica, assembly GCA_949987705.1. Taxonomy (NCBI): domain Eukaryota; kingdom Metazoa; phylum Arthropoda; class Insecta; order Diptera; family Therevidae; genus Thereva; species Thereva unica. Next base: position 67,649,790 of record OX465281.1, read on the forward strand.
TTGTTCATCATTTTGGTGAATAGTCCTCCAATATTTTTTAATTTATCATACTGCTCCATTTCATAGCTCCATATTTCATATATCTCAAGTATTTTATAACCTTTATCTAGGGCCTTCTTGACTTCGTCGATTACCCAGGTTCCTATTAATACCCTTTCTTCATCTGTATGCGGGCAAAATTCCTGGTTCTGATTTCGATGTTCACTACATTTACAGCATAGTGGAAACATTAGCTTGTTACACTGTTTTATTGGTAAGACTGGATGGTATAAATTTTCAGGTGGTAGGATTTTACATTTAATTAAACCTTCTATTTTTTCAAAATTTTGATTCAAACAGATATCATTTCCCACAAATAATTTTGGATGACCAATGGGAAATTTACCAGTTTTGCAGACCCAGGGGTAAAGTGAGCACACATCAATATATTTAATTTTTTCATTCGTGTTGCACTTGTAATATTTAGATACATTACCAGTTCGCCCTCCGTAAAACGCCTCACGTGAGTTTAGCGGTATATTTACTAAAAGCGGGTGGTTTTTCAAAAAATTCATTTCTTGGCTTGATTCCAGTTGTCTACGGAAATTGCATTCCCACATTTCGATAATTTCGTATCCATAGGAACGCAACCGCTCAGTTTTTGCTACAGTCGCATCATACCTACGATTAAGGGTATCATTTTTGTCATCATGTAGAGGATAATCACGGTTATGCTTCAAGCAAGTAGGGTGTCCATGGTAATAGCATCCGTGAAACTCAAAAACCTGATTAGTGTCAGGGCAATATCCATCTACTTTTACTCCGTTTAACGTTACCTCTCTTTGATTAGCAGCTTGCTGAATCATAATTTTACGACTGTGCTCTTCCCATATAAGCCACTGTATCGCTATTTTTGATTGGTTATCTGCATTTCTGTAACTGCTTCTGGGTATAACACCAATCGAATCAGGCTCAAGAAAATTGCGACGGTAAACAAGATTACATGTCGAAGCTATTGTGGTAGCTTCAATGAACGGATCTACATAACATTCAATTAACATTAGCTTTCTAAATTTTAAACATGCTTCAGTTAAAATCTGTACATCAGACATACAATAGTCAACAATATCACGTTGCATGTTAAATTCATCGTTTTTATGATCGTCATACCATTTAAGAAAAGTCTCTCGCGCCTCAGTTTTCATAGCATCAGGGTTGTAGTATTCAATGGCTGGCAGTGTCCCGACATATTTCTCGTTTTCAGTCGTATTGAATAAATGGGGGAAATAGCCTTTTTTAAATACCGGCGGTAAATCAAACGCCTTAGGTAATTGAGATAGAGCCATAGGGAAATAATTCAATGAATCTATAAATTTTATATTACCCAGCTGCATCATAATTATTTTTGTTCCTCGCATTATAAGTTGGGGTTTCAAATTACTTTGTAGCAATATATAATTTAGTATAAATTGGTGGTCAAACGCCTGCCCATTATGTGCTAGAACCACTACCTTTTTGAATTTCTTACGGAGCTCCAATAAATTTTTTAGAAAAGTGCTAATTACATTGGATTGGTAAATCTGAAGTCTAAATCCGCATTTTTGACAGAAAACTAATTTGTTCACTTCAATACATAGATCACATCGTTTAGCGAGAACACATAAATTTGGCTCATGCAGTTTAATATCACCAATTGTCTCTTTTTCTCCTATTACCTTTTCCTGACGTGTTTCTAGATCGTAGAATACAAAAATAGTGTCCTTCGTTTGGGGTTTGCATCTATTTGGTTGTATATAACAAAGATGTCCTTGTTGCACATGTTTATCACATATTTTACAAAAATATCCCCCACAGGTGTGGACTTTATCTGCTTGGAATGTTTTTAGACAACCCTTACATTTTTTTACCTGCTCGCAAACACTATTTTTGTTGTTTAAAGATCCCGATGCTTTGTGATTATTAAAACAGTTTTGTCCTCTAAAGCTTCGATTGCAATCTTTGCACAAAATTTCGTTGCGGGCATCTTTAGCACATGCAGGAGCTTGTTGACAACAAAAACACGTTCCACCACATCTATGTTCATTTTTGTGATCGTATGGTACATTACATCGTTCACAAAAATAGTGACAACAAAATGCAGCAGTCAAGGAAGTTATGACGTTATAGTGGTTGTTATAGTACAATAAATTTAATCGTTTTCCATCATTTTGCCCTTCAAAAATTAAATCTCTCCCCTTGGTACCATACTGATAAACAACAATTTTATAATCTTTCAGATAAGTTTGAAATTTCTGAAGTTCCGGGATTCCTGCACCATTCATCGGTATATGTATTTTAGATTCTGTTAGCAGTGCAGCAGCTCGTCGTGTTTGTATTTGACCTATATTTTGTCTTACTTTTTTATAATGTATTTCCTTTTCAATGTTAGAAATTGCTACAATTAAAGCTCTGGGCAGACACAGGTTATCTTTATTTTGAATGGTAACAATTCCCCTTTTTTTAGCACATTCTTCATCAAATGTGTTATATTTCCTTCCATGGTCTCTTCCTCTCCCTTGCGGTAGTCGGACTGATGTCACACTCAAACAAAATGTATCAGTATTTACTCCTTCAGAATTGCTCTGAAAAATTTTACCAATCATTTCCCATACATCGCTTACTTTAACCTCAGATGCTAATTTATAATTTAACCACCCTGGGCCTCTCTCCATGAAACTCTCTCCACAAAAAGTAAACCCGACATAATCTTCTGGGTGAAGTCCTATCATGGCATGCTGAACAATATCGTCAACCGCACTCTTGAACCATGATAAAGGCTCTACATTCATAGGCGGTGTGTTTATTTTAAAATTAACTTTTCGACCACGTACATTGAAACGCCTTACATGAGTAATGATGTCGCTCGCAATGATAAATTTAGACATCTTTTATTTTTTAGTTGTAGAGAATACACTGTAACAAAAAGTCAACACAGTGTTTTTAACGTTCAGAAAACAAAATGTAATGATTAAAACTCGTGAAAGAAGATAGGAAATGGACATAAAACGACCTTGGGCGCAAGTATTTCTTAAATTATTTTAAAATTGTAAGCTTACCTAGATTATTTTTTATTTGCACTATACAAATTTATAAAATATCAAGTTCAGCACAATTTTGTCTTATTAAATTAACTTTAAAAACACTTTTTGGTAAAAAAGTTTTTCACACTTTAAAAACTCTACAATTACTAAATTATAAAAAACTTTTGCACTAATTTTTTTATCGCACAACACAAGTTTCCGCTCAATTTTAAACCACTAGTAAAAACTTCAGAAGCAAACTTTTTGCTTTGAAGCTTTCAATAAACGACAGTTTTTCGTGCACCTTTTATATATGTTTTCTTGTTTACAAAAAAAATAAAATAAAATGAATTTAACCTGTTCTAAGGTTATTATACAACATTTCATTCCATTATTATTATCAACATCTAAGTCCGTACCTTTGATAATAATTCAAGCGAGTGGGTTATTTCCTAGCAAATATGTGCAAACGATCCGATCTTCTAAGAGAACTGCATCCTATCGTTATTTGGGTCATCAACATACACAAACGGTTTTCCATTCTAACAAGTACATTAAAGCATCTTGCAAATGTTTTTCCTTACTTACTTAGAATTGTACAAATAAAAAGCAACCGCAATCCTCTACACGGTGCTCTAGCGATCTTTCAAGAAACGGTACTCCATTCTATTATTATTTACGGTTATCACCATCTAAGCCTGCACCTTTGATAATAATTCAAGCGAGTGGGTTATTTCCTAGCAAATATGTGCAAACGATCCGATCTTCTAAGAGAACTGCATCCTATCGTTATTTATGGGTCATCAACATACACAAACGGTTTTCCATTCTAACAAGTACATTAAATCATCTTGCAGATGTTTTTCCTTACTTACTTAGAATTGTACAAATAAAAAGCAACCGAAATCCTCTACACGGTGCTCTAGCGATCTTTCAAGAAACGTTACTCCATTCTATTATTATTTATGGTTATCACCATCTAAGCCTGCTCCTTTGATAATAATTCAAGCGAGTGGAGGTTATTTCCTGGTAAAGCTGTGTAAAAAAAGCAAATGCAAGCATATTCTCTGTATATCAGCTAGAGTACTTTTAGTAGAAATGGAGGGGATTTCTTATATAAGCTAATGCTCTCGAAATCGAAAATCAAACAAACTTGAGCTCTACAGAAGTAAAGTAAAGTAAGAGGCATTAGCCTCATTTGTTTTTAAAGTTGGTGTAGTTGCAAGTAAGCAACACTGCAGAAGAAGAAGATATAATAAAACAGTTTGCAAAGGTAAGAATATTTTTAATTGTTTGTAGAGTTATTTTTTCTAATATGATTTTTTTCTTTTCATAGATTAAAAAAGAATGAGCAGTTTCGAGGTGGAAGATTTGGTGTTGAAGAGGAAACAGTCAACCAACAAGGGGTTGAAACGACATCTTTTTGACGATGAAGGAGGGATAGAGGAAGGTATTAAGCCTTCTATCAACAAAAGAAGAAACATCAGCATGCTCCCCTTCACCGTGAATGATGACACCAGGTACATCATAGATGATGATGAGGAAGAAGCAGACATTCTGGAGGAAATTAACAGCCTGAGATACAAGAAAAGTATCTCTTTAAAGGATATGCAGGTTGACCAGGTGTACTGCATACTTGACGTCCGCAGAGTGGATACCCAGTTTGGGAAAAAGGTGGTGGTTGAGTTGGAGGATGGTAATATATACCTCCCTGTAAGGTATAATAAACTTTCCGATAAGGGGATTAATTTATTTAAAAAGGGGAAATTTGGAGTAGTGAATTTGGGGGAAAAAGGTAATACCTTTGACCTCATTTTCAAAAAAATTTAATATGTTTTCTAGAATTAAATATATTAATGTCATAATCATATTAATAAAAAATAAAAAATGCTTAAGGAAAAATATTATTTTTAATATTAATTGTTATAATAAGTATTAATAATAATTATTTTTTAGAAAGTAAAATAAAAATGTTTAACATGTACCATATTGTTTTTATTTATTATAACCACACATAATTTTCAGGTTTCGTTTTGGACTCCTATAGAAGCTCCACTACTTCCCACTTAAGATATTGTTTACTTTTACACTAATTTTTTATCGCACAACACAAGTTTCCGCTCAATTTTAAACCACTAGTAAAAACTTCATATTAATTGTTGTTGTAATAAGAATTAATAATAATTATTTTTAGAAAGTAAAAATAAAAAATGTTTAACAAATACCATATTGTTTTTATTTATTATAACCACACATAATTTTCAGGTTTCGTTTTGGATTCCTATAGAAGCTCCACTATTTCCCACTTTCATATTTCTGTTCAACAAGTAAGATATTGTTTTTTACTATAAGTCGTTTTTCAGGTTTCGTTTTGAGCTCCTTGCTTGCATGCTTGCAGAGTGCAAGTTCCATCACAACAGTGCGCGGAGGTAAATGACCACACGTCAGCTTTGCAGTCATGCGCACTTTCCACTCTCGCTTTTTCTTCCGCTCCACATCTGTTGAGTCCCAATGGCAAGCCAACCACCTCGAGCCCTGCCCCGCCAAGACCCCGCCGCACCTGCAAAACAAACTAGAGTCCACCTGTCAATCAAAGTGACATAAGCAAAGCCACCCGCGAGTGAACACCTGCGAACCAAACTTGACCACCTGCTAATCAGAGTGACACAGCCGAGTCCCCAGCCAAGGACCCCGCCGCAGCCACGCCGAGGCCGCCGCTCCCGCCGAGCCCAAGCCTCCGACCCTGACCCAGTTCCCAGGCTCGTCCACGGCCAAGCCCAACCACCTTGACCTACATTCCAGCGTGATGACAGGTGATTGATTAATGACCCTGACCTAGTTCCGTGACCTAGTTCCCACGGTACTGAAAATTTTCACATGCCCAAGTGGCGGAGTACCTACTGACAGTGACTAAATAAACAGGAAGTTATCTCAAAATCATCGAATGGAAAATCTTAAGAGAATATTTGGTACTATAAGGGTTAACCAGAACGAAAGGGGAATTGGAACAAACGAACATATTGCCGAAATATATGATAAAATAACTATAGTTGTATACATAAAGTGAAATAGACTACGATAGCTAGGACAAGTTGTACGAGATTCTGGAGAAAGAATACTACCAAGATTTTGAATGGTAGACCATCAGGAAAAGGAAGCGAAGGACCACCAAGAAATATGTGGATGGATGACATTCTAGAAGATATACGAAAGCTTCCTATAATAAACTTGGAAAAAACTAGAATAACGTAGAGACGATTGGAAGAATAGACTTTAAGAGGCCTACAAAGAGTGTAGTGCCATTTCTATCTATTTGTAGAAGTCCTGATTTTGATTGGACTTTTATGAGGATATTAGGGTTTTGTTCACAGTCAAAAAATGTTTTATGAGCCGTATGGGAAGGATATTGAGGGATTTTTATTCACTGCGTAATAGAAAATGTTTATATAAATAATATTAAGCACAAATAATTAAAAAAAAACGCGAAACCGCGACGGTGCTTTTAAGGACCGAATTGGTGTTAGTGTCGCCGCGATAAAAACACAACACACATTTTTAATGTTGCCGATGTTCGTCTCAAGCCGAAATTAAAAAAACAGAGAGGAAATGTGTGTAACCCAAGTTACGAATTTTTGAGCTGCACAGTGAACGTGTTCTTCATTTCGTTTATGTTTTGTATTCACTGCTTTCATTATTAAAGTGGTAACTCTTAACAAGTAAACAAATTTGCAGTCCTAGCTCAGCTCAGATTGAATAATTTTAAGTTGTGTGAATCCCATGGGATACAATATGTTCAATAATATGTTTAAAAATTATCGACACCCTAGCGTCCGAGAATCCACGGAAGCCACCCTTTTGAGCAGTCTCTGTTGAAGAATATTGTTGAATTAATTACTTAATAAATTATATATTATTTTTCTAAGATAATTTATTATCAATTTCGTATGGTTTATTATAAAGATGCCACGGATATTCAGCAGCTATTCGGTCACTTTTTTAATATCGGTATTCGGCCGAATAAATAAACAGTTTGCGGAGCGACGACAACGGCGGCCTGCGGCAGAATTCCGCATAGCACAAATGTTGGGCAATGTATTTTACATGTATTTTTCTGTCACCTTCAACACCACCGCCGTCGCAAAATCTGTTTGGCCCTTTTTCCACATTATTCGCCCGAATACCAAATCATAAAAAAACGCACGTATTACTCAAAATTATATTAGTTCAATAGGTCGCAATAAAAGCCGTCCTAATAGTAATATGGCCATATAGGGGAAAAAATTCTAAAAAAGATAGCGTTTTCTTTTTCTGAATTTGAACTGTTTTCTTTTTAGCGAACAGATAGTCCAGGCGCTAGAGCAGTGAAACCTATAAATTTTGGTTTTGGCGTGATGTAACGGAATTTTTTGGTGGAATCGGTCGGAAATGACATCCTCAACAATATTTAGGGAGCACGAGACTCCCTGGATAATTTGTGGTAGCCCAAAAACTGAAAAATTCCCTGTTTTTTTACCTTTCTTGTTAAATATCTCTTAACGAAGGCTTCTAGGCGAAAAATTTGTTGAGCATGTTTTGTTCCTTATTAGATTTGCTAAAACTTACCATAAGGTGGATTTTTGAAATTTGAATTTTTGCATTGCAAAATAGCCGAAAATCGCAAAAAAGTACTTTTTAAAGTTATCCCAAGAAAAGAAGAGACCATTATTTTCAAATTTAATTTTGGACTAAGATAGTTTAAGGCATGTTTAACTTATATCCAAAACCCGATCACTGTACTACCGTGCAATGGTCAAAAGGAGTAACTGCATTTTTGACGATTTTGAGTTAGGTATATTTTTAAGTAGCCCTAAAGATTATCTTTCATTTGAGCCTACTCACAAGTTGTTCGGCAACTCCGTTTTCTAAATATAGCAATGGCAAAAAGCACTAATTGCATCATTATGTGAACTTCAGTAAAACAATACAGAGGGTAAAGCATTCAAATGCCTATATACTCTTTCTCCATAGTTTTTTCGCTGCAAAGTGCTAAGAGAAAAAAAGCAATTTGGCTTTAAGGTCGTTTGTGCTCAGCAAAGCAGAACTGAGTTTGTTGGGAAAAAAAGTTCTCGCTCTCTTAAATGCTAAGAAGAAACCGAAGAAACCCCAAAGCAAGCCTGCAGGCTTTGTAAGCAAGGAAAGTGTTCCAAAATAGGGTGAAAGCACCAGTTTGTGCCAAAGTTGGGGCTTGTACCATATTAAGAATTAATTTGGATATATTTTAAATGAGTTTGAATGAGGAGATTGGAAAAATTAAGGAATTTGGAAAACAAGAACACGCAATGTTGTGTACGCCAGCAACTTTATTTTGTACTCAAATATTATAATAGTTATATGTGCTCCTGTACATGTAATAAGTCATCTGATTGGTTGTTCGTGGGGATGTTTTTCCTAAAAATTCGGCGGTTTTCAGGCATTTTTGGCACGAGGTCCTTAATGATTTTTTCTTTTTTTTCTGATGACAATCCCCTCGGTTGTGCCCCGAAATCTTCAGTGAGTGGCATAAACTGTTTAACACTTTTTTTTATGGTTCTTTGGGTTTTGTGGTACTCAACTTCATTAAAATTCGTTTTATAAAGAAAATCGGTACTACCTTTCTGAAATTTCGCTTCTACTATTTCAGAAAAAAGAGGTATAGTTTCCGCTCTGTCAACCCCCCTAGCTCTTCCTCTTATGCAGTTTTTGAATTTTAAAAAATGATGGGGTCCCAATTTCATCACGGTCATTCTTTTAGATGCAGATTGAACGGCATTGCAAAAGTCATCATAGTCATGGACATTAACTTTTGCTCTCATACGCTGTTCTATATTGCCATGAATGCCATCCGCAGCCATGAATGTGTGACCCTTGACCAAGTACTTGAGAGTGATACTCTCTGTAGAAGAATAATTTGAATTTATGTAATTGATCAATGCAGAGTACAAATAATTATTCTTATTTTGCGCGGTACAATTATCCATCCAAAGAATAATATTTTGAATGTCCCTCCATTTTTTCAGAAATACAATTACTGCACTGCTCACACTCTCCGCTTTCCGATCCGCAATAGCCTCATGCCACAACACACAAACATGACTATTTGACTTTTGCATTGCAGCAAAAGTTTCATTATATACTACCAGACGTGATACGAAAAAGGACTCTTTCACCTTGGGCATTCTGGGAAGAAGAACTACTTTTTCCATGTCTACTGCGAAAACTTTAGTGACACCGTCATCAGCAATCTTACAATCGGAATTATAATTATCCCTCGCCAGATTTGCCTTTGAGACATGTTCATCCTTTTGTTTAATATTGGCTTCAACTGGATCCAAATCAAGTTCTTGGCACAAACCGCAAATCTCAGAATTATGCTCATTGAAGCCAATGTTGAGTTTTGCAATTTTTTGTCTATATGTTTCGTATGAGATTTTTGTATGGCTGGCTTGAGCACAAAAATCATCGTACATAAATTTTATGCTCAGTTCTTGGGGTAAATACAACTTGTTTGGGGCATGTGATCGCCTGTAATGCGCAAGATGGGGATTAAATGACTTAATATGTTGTTCAATAACTGAAGCGTCAATTTTGTGAGGTGGAGCATGGACAGTGTTTTGGTAGCCGTTTGATTTTCTTTTCATGACAGTTCGAATGAAGCTTTGGTGGGAGTATCCAAGTGTTCCCGCGAAAAAATCAAAACAAACCTTTTTTTTAATTTGGTTACTGCTACTGGTAATATCACCGAAAGGTAAGTAATAGGTTCTTGTATAGTTTCGTTTAAAGGACCCCACTAATTTACGCTTTGCTGGAGTCTCATCAATTTTATCCCCCAACCAAATGTACCTTTCACTGGCATTGAGACTCCAGTACTGGCTATGAATTTCTTTTCTGAGATTCTCACTGAAGGTTTCGTGACACCTAAGTTTTTGACACGAGCAAGGGAGTAAAATGCCATGTTTTTTTAAATTATTTTCCCGCTGTTCAGATGGTAACCTGAATCTATTTTTTTTTGATAACAACAGCAGCAGCAACGCCGGACCCACCAGCATCTACAGCGACAACGGCATCAACAGCAGCAGCAACGCCGGACCCACCAGCATCTACAGCGACAACGGCATCAACAGCAGCAGCATCAACAGCGACAGGAGCGACAGCAACAACGGCAGTAGCATCGCCGGACCCGCCAGGATCAGCTGCAGCAGCATCTGATGAGAGCGTAATACCTGTGAAAATTTTTAATAAAAGAAATCACATTTGAATAAAAATCTTTCAAAATTAAACAGTATTTTATTCACCATTATTTTCACATCCACTTCCAGAATCAACTGGTGCACACAATTTTTCAAGTTTGATTTTTTTTTGGATTGTTTCAGAACTTTCCCCATCCGATGAGTTAATAATTGTTAAATCAATTGTTTCAATCATCGGAGGTTCGATGATTTCACAAAACTCTATTTGAAAAACACCCGGAAATAAAGCTTTAAGTTCACTGTCACTATCGACCATTTCACAAAATGTATCTAAATTAAATTATAATAAAAAATGTCGAAGTGAAGCCGACGCGCAACCAGAAAATCATTTATTAACAATTTACTGTTAATTTTCCTCTTTTTTTCATAATGAAGTAAGAAACAGACTTTTTACTCAGTTGAAACACTCTGATCTTGCAAAAGAGAAAGAATAGAACTGCTTACAAGCTTTTTCCCCTCAAATTAAACGCTCTGATTTTGCAAAAGAGAAAGAATAGAACTGCTTACAAGCTTTTTCCCCTCAAATTAAACGCTCTGATTTTGCAAAAGAGAAAGGATAGAACTGCTTTAGATCTTTATTTACCAACGCACGTAAAGCAATAGCAAAAAAGTCTAAGAGCATTATAGACTTTCGTCTCGTATATCGAATTAAATGAGAAACAAGGGCAAAAGAATGTAGGAGCATATGAGGCTTTTGCAACTAGTCTAGAGGGAATTTTTTTTCGGAGGAAAACAGAGTAAGAAGAGATTTCCTAGATTTTTGTGGAAACTATTAACAAGTTTCCATAAAAAACTTTTTATGAACAATTCTAATATAAATATCAAACATTTTTCACAATTTTTCCTCAACCTAATAGCCTGTGTACAAAATTATTCAAAAAAATCAAATAAAAAACTTTGGAATCATTTTTCTCAAATTGGAGTTTTTGCAGTTATTCCTTTTGACCATTGCACGGTAGTGTAGGTCAAATAGTTTTTGCATAATGCATTTTGCAGTTAAGTGAATTTAAAAAGTTAAATTTGTCACTGCCCCAAAAGAAAAACTCCCATACTGGTTCTGATTTTTTTTACGTATGCTCTAAGACTCTCTTTACAATATCCAATCATAAAAATTCTGGTTTTTAAATTTTTTATGGTTTTTAATTTTTTTAACATTTTTGGCAAAAAACTGGAACTAAGGCGTTTTTTCCACAAAAATAGCTAACTCGGCAACGCCAGGAATGCTAGGCGCGTTTCAAATTCGCTCGAAAAAGGACTCAGTTTCTATTGCACTTTGTGCTTCAATTGTTAGAAAAAATTATTTATTAACAAAAGGAACTCCGACAGAGAGGTTCTATACATAATGTATATTTAATAATACATACATATATGCATTAGAAAACTATTTTGATTTTGTTTTTTCATCTTAATTAGTAGAGCCCAGGAATTTGAGTATAACAAATCTGCTGTGCAAAGGGGAAATGACCGATATGCAAAAACTTCGATTCGAGAAAAACGCGATCAAAGCTAATAAAATCCGAAGATATGAAGGATAAATGCTTGCATTGTATAGGCAATATATTAAAAAAAGCAACGCCATACAATGTACAACATGTAATCGATGGCTGCATGAGAAATGAATGCATGAAAATGAAATGGACTCTGAAGAAGAAGGAAGCAGAATGAGACTGAAGGCACCAAAGAGGAAAAAACAGGAAGAATCTTCATCAGCAAAGGAATATTTAAAATGTAGGCTTTGCAAAAAGTATATTAAAAAAACCAAAGCTATTTTGACCTATAACACCGTACTACAGTGAAAAAATCCATTCTTATTCGTTTGCACTTTTTGGGGCTCCTATTTTTTCTGATTTTAATGGTTTTTTCGTTTTTTCGTGGCACCCTAAGTTTTTTTGTTATTAACAAAAAATGGTTTTTACTTTTATTTGATACTAGCATAAAACCCGCGTGCCTTGCAACGCCTTTAAAAACTGTTTATTATGTGCAATGTTTTCCTTAAAAAACCAACAAAAAAGTCAGCTGTTATTATCCCTAAAAATTGTTTATTATAGTGCGTTTTTTTAATAAATATGGTAAACAAATTGCTGCGAGTATCACCTCTGCTCAACAAATCTGCAAGTTTTGAAGCAGAGATTGGCATGTATATGTCATCAAGAAAAGAGACATTTCAGGGTTTGACGAACGTTCGTTAAGTTTGTTCGCCTATTTACGTGGATGTACGAAATTATGAAGCAATCACAAATGAATATTAAATAAAGTGAATTTCGAGTCATTCAATTCTACGTGATTATAGGGATGCACTGTCAAAATTTCAGCCCTTCAGCTTCAGAGGTTTGGGTTAACCCCATTTCATCCCCTTAAGGGATGCATTTCGAGTAATCGCCTCTTAGTGGATGTCCACGTCATTATAGGGATGCACTGTCCAAATTTCAACCCTGAAGCTCCAGCAGTTTGGTAACCCCATTTCACCCCTTTAGGGGATGAATTTCGAAAAATCGCTTCTTAGTAAATGTCCACTTCATTATAGAGATGCACTGTCAAAATTTCAGCCGTTTAGCTCCAGCGGTTTGGCTCAACCCCATTTAACCCCCTTAGGGGATGAATTTCGAAAAATCGCTCTTTAGTGGATGTCCACGTCATTAAGGGGATGCACTGTTCAAAATTTCAGCCCTATAGCTCCAGCGGTTTGGGTAAACCCCATTTCACCCCCTTAGGGGATAAATTTCGAAAAATCGCCTTATAGTGGATGTCCACTCCATTATAGGGATGCACTGTTAAAATTTCAGCCATATAACTTTAGCGGTTTGGATAAACCCCATTTCACCCCCTTAGGCGATGAATTTTGAAAAATCGCTTCTTAGTGGATGTTCACGCCATTATAGGGATGCACTGTTAAAATTTCAGCCATATAACTTTAGCGGTTTGGATAAACCCCATTTCACCCCCATAGGCGATGAATTTTGAAAAATCGCTTCTTAGTGGATGTTCACGCCATTATAGGGATGCACTGTCAAAATTTCAGCCCTATAGCTCCAGCGGTTTGGGTAAACCCCATTTCACCCCCTTAGGGGATGAATTTCGAAAAATCGCTTCTTAGTGGATGTCCATTCCATTATAGGGATGCACTATCCATATTTCAGCCCTATAGCTTTAGCGGTTTGTAAAAACCCCATTTCACCCCCTTAAGGGATGAATTTCGAAAAATCGCTCTTTAGTAGATGTAAACGTCATTATAGGGATGCACTGTCAAAATTTCAGCCCTATAGCTTTAGCGGTTTGTAAAAACCCCATTTCTCACACTTAGGGGATGAATTTCAAAAAATCTCCCTTTAGTGGATGTCCACGCCATTATAGGGATGCACTGTTAAAATTTCAACCCTATAGCTCCAGCGGTTTGGATAAACCCTATTTCACCTCCTTAAGGGACGAATTTCGAAAAATCGCTTTATAGTGGATGTCCACTCCATTATAGGGATATACTGTCCAAATTTCAGCCCCATAGCTTTAGCGGTTTGTAAAAACCCTATTTCACACCCTTTGGGGATGAATTTCGAAAAATCGCTCTTTAGTGGATGTAAACGTCATTATAGGGCAGCACTGTCCATATTTCAGCCCTATAGCTTTAGCGGTTTGTAAAAACCCCATTTCACCCCCTTAGGGGATGAATTTCGAAAAATCGATATTTAGAGGATGTAAACGTCATTATAGGGATGCACTGTCAAAATTTCAGCCCTATAGCTTTAGCGGTTTGTAAAAACCCCATTTCACACACTTAGGGGATGAATTTCAAAAAATCTCCCTTTAGTGGATGTCCACGCCATTATAGGGATGCACTGTTAAAATTTCAACCCTATAGCTCCAGCGGTTTGGATAAACCCTATTTCACCTCCTTAAGGGATGAATTTCGAAAAACCGCTTTATAGTGGATGTCCACTCCATTATAGGGATGCACTGTCCAAATTTCAGCCCCATAGCTTTAGCGGTTTGTAAAAACCCTATTTCACACCCTTTGGGGATGAATTTTGAAAAATCGCTCTTTAGTGGATGTAAACGTCATTATAGGGATGCACTGTCAAAATTTCAGCCCTATAGCCTTAGCGGTTTGTAAAAACCCCATTTCACACCCTTAGGGGATGAATTTCGAAAAATCGCTCTTTAGTGGATGTCCACGTCATTATAGGGATCCACTGTTAAAATTTCAACCCTATAGCTCCAGGGGTTTGGATAAACCCTATTTCACCCCCTTAAGGGATAAATTTCGAAAAGTCGCTTTATAGTGGTTGTCCACTCCATTATAGGGATGCACTGTCCAAATTTCAGCCCCATAGCTTTAGCGGTTTGTACAAACCCTTTTCCACACCCTTAGGGGATGAATTTCGAAAAATCGCTCTTTAGTGGATGTCCACGTCATTATAGGGATGCACTGTCAAAATTTCAGCCCTATAGCCTAACCGGTTTGTAAAAACCCCATTTCACACCCTTAGGGGATGAATTTCGAAAAATCGCTCTTTAGTGGATGTCCACGTCATTATAGGGATGCACTGTTAAAATTTCAACCCTATAGCTCCAGGGGTTTGGATAAACCCTATTTCACCCCCTTAAGGGATAAATTTCGAAAAATCGCTTTATAGTGGATGTCCACTCCATTATAGGGATGCACTGTCCAAATTTCAGCCCTATAGCTTTAGCGGTTTGTAAAAATCCCATTTCACACCCTTAGGGGATGAATTTCGAAAAATCGCTCTTTAGTGGATGTCCACGTCATTATAGGGATCCCCTGTTAAAATTTCAACCCTATAGCTCCAGCGGTTTGGATAAACCCTATTTCACCTCCTTAAGGGATGAATTTCGAAAAACCGCTTTATAGTGGATGTCCACTCCATTATAGGGATGCACTGTCCAAATTTCAGCCCCATAGCTTTAGCGGTTTGTAAAAACCCTATTTCACACCCTTTGGGGATGAATTTTGAAAAATCGCTCTTTAGTGGATGTAAACGTCATTATAGGGATGCACTGTCAAAATTTCAGCCCTATAGCCTTAGCGGTTTGTAAAAACCCCATTTCACACCCTTAGGGGATGAATTTCGAAAAATCGCTCTTTAGTGGATGTCCACGTCATTATAGGGATCCACTGTTAAAATTTCAACCCTATAGCTCCAGGGGTTTGGATAAACCCTATTTCACCCCCTTAAGGGATAAATTTCGAAAAATCGCTTTATAGTGGATGTCCACTCCATTATAGGGATGCACTGTCAAAATTTCAGCCCTATAACTTTAGCCGTTTGGATAAAAGCCATTTCAACCCCTTAGGGTATGAATTTCGAAAAATCGCTTTTTAGTGGATGTAAACGTCATTATAGGGATGCACTGTCAAAATTTCAGCCCTATAGCTCCAGCGGTTTGGGTAAACCCCATTTCACCCCCTTAGGGGATGAATTTCTAAAAATCGCTTCTTAGCGGATGTCCACGCCATTATAGGGATGCACTGTCAAAATTTCAGCCCTATAGCTCCAGCGGTTTGGATAAACCCCATTTCACCCCCTTAGGGGATGAATTTCGAAAAATTGCTTTTTAGTGGATGTCCACGCCATTATAGGGATGCACTGTCAAAATTTCAGCCCTTCAGCTCCAGCGGTTTAGGTTGTGCGTTGTCTGTCAGTCAGTTACTTTTTATACAATAGAAAAAAAAAGTAAAGATAAAAAATCCCCTTACAACTTATTGAACCCCATTTCACCCCCTTCAACCCTTTTTTCTCCATAAAAAGTAGCCTATGTCCGTCTCCAAGGTCTAAACTATGTCTGTAGCAAATTTCATCAAAATCTGTTTAGTGGTTTAGGCGTGAAAGCGTAACAGACAGACAGACAGACAGACAGACAGACAGACAGACAGAGTTACTTTCGCATTTATAATATTAGTAAGGATAAATGCATATAGGTCATTTGCCCTTTGCACGGCAGAAATATATGTACAGGCTTAACTGACGAAAACCGATGTCAAAAGATCTTTATTTAATAAAGGAATTGAATTTCTAATTTTTCTATAAAAAAGGCATATATATAAAGGCATACATATATGGTTAATTTTTCTTTTTAACCCTAGGACCCTACACTATTCAAATATAACAAATCTCCTACATAGGGGTTACGTGCACCCCAGTATTTTAACTCGATACCGTTAAGTGAGTTTTCATTGTAGATAAGCATTTTTTTTAAATTTTAATCAGTAGAAGGTGCAGAATCGCGTGGTATATGGCAAAATAGCATTAGATAAAATTTTGCCCGAAAAAAGTGCAATTAAAAACATGAACAAAATTATTTTTGCATTTTTTATTAAAATTTAAGGAAAAAATTATTAAATTTTTTTCGTGCTTTTTTAAATAACTTTAGGCTTGAGTACTAAAGAAAAAGGTATAAATAACACGTAAAAAATGTATGAATCGAAAATTCGAAGGATATCAGAATTTTTGCAAGCGATGAATATTATCAAGAAATCAAGTATAGCAATAATAGTGGGGTTACGCTAACCCCAACGTTTAAACAAATATTCACTGTGTCACTTCTAAAATAGAACTAAAGATTTTCTCTGCAGCACTCTTCTCTATACTGGTCCCCCTCCTAATGGTAAAAATCGCTTGGCCCTACCACTAATACAGCCGAAACGCCAGGGCCGGTAAAACTTTGTGGGGTTTGAAGAACCTCAGTGTAGGGTCCTAGGGTTAATTTCCTTTATTCTAATTATAGGCCTCGAGTTTCATTCTTTTAGAAATGACCTCCACTTTTTGACGGTTGCGGCTCGGGATGTCAAGAATTTTTATTGATTTACACTGTCGGACAAAATAAAGTGCAAAAACGTATGTATTACCGAAAAACGCTTCTTCTTGATAAAGCAACTATCTCATTTTATTTTCAATGAATTGAAAGCCTTCAGCGGTTTTCCTCGTTTAAAAACTTTTCTGCATTTGTCTTGTTTTAGTTTAGATATTCTTGCAAACTTAAAACATTCTGCAATTTTCTTCGGACAAAATAAAGTGAAAACTATCGAGTTTTTTTACCCCAATAACAACCAGGATCCATTCGGGATTCGGTCGATATATCCGCAGAGACACTCTGTCGGCTGGCGCCTACAAACTTCACAGTCGGTACAGAATTCGCACGGCCAAAAGTCCATATCTTTTGAATCCACCATAAACGCACAAACAGAATCACGCAGAATTCCTCATACATTTAATTTCTTCACGCCAGTTAAAAATTGTGGTCTCTAGAAACTTTTGAACCAAAAAAGTGCTTTCTGTCCCAGTGTGCGCCATCGCGCTAATCTTTTTGTTCCGTAAGAGATATTAAGTGGGTCACATTCTACCAAATGGGGTTGAATTTTAAAAACCCCAACAAATAATTGTAATTCTTCGAAAATCGTCATTTTCCTTTTCAACTTGCGCAACTTATCACGACGTACAGTGAGAATTAGTTGTAGATCATATTGAATGAAATCAGTAAAAAATCACAAAAGTGATAAAAAAAGGAGAATGACCACGACAATATGGACCACGGTACAGAGTTGCGTCAATTCCAAAGTTGTTTAAGATGGTTTATAAATTAACCAAATAACCATCTACAATTGCCATTTTGGAATCAAAACCCGCATTTCCAAGTTTTTTTAGAAAACGTAACTTAACCTCAAAATAGAAATATCCGTCGCGTCGTGTATAGAGGGAAGTTTATAGGTCGTAGTTTGGAGAGCAGATTAATTAGCATATCTGATGGGATAGAGACTTAAATAAATCAGTACCTTGCCTTTATATTTCCTGTTAAAACAGTTACAAATACAAAAAAAGGAGAGCTGTAAAAAAACAATAGAATTCAAAGAGATCTTTAATTTGATCCAGTGACACTGGTAGCACTTTAAACATGTAGGTAGGTATATAATCAATCATAGTATATCTAACCCTTACAGTAAGTAGGTAGGTACCTATACATATAGGAACAGCGAATGACTTCATTCATCATTTTCATAAATAAGATGCTGGAGCAGTGATATCATTGTATCGAGCCCAACGCAAAAACCACACCACTGTCATTATGTGAGCACAGCAGCCAACAGTTCGCTTACCAACAAGGCAGTTGCAACAATAACCTACTATGGCTTGTAATGTATTTGCTACAGCATCGTCTCTGCTTATTAATAAATACGTGTAATATGTACGACTGTTCACATGCCTGGATTTAATCCTACCTCTTAACAAATAATTATTTAGGCCTAAAATCAGAGGAATATCCTCATCAATTTCAGTATTCACTTCCACTGAATATATTCCAGACAGAGTTGTCAATATATTTACTTATTTTGATTATGGCAACACTTTAACGTAAGAATAGCCGGCAGTAGGTAATTCATTTTATCAAAACAATTTCATAACTTATTACGTTTACAAAATAAACCCAACACAAAATTGGCATTCTAATTGCAGAATGACTTCAAAAATTAAGAAAATAATTGTAATATAATTGTTATCTTGATGCATGAGAAAAAGCAGTACCGTTGATGGTCATTCTCCTTTATACGTATGTATTTACAATACAAAAATGTGTAATAGACAGTATGAGGCCAGGGGATTTGGTTCCGTGACGGGGGATTTCTCGCCCTGTCCAGACTTCACACCCTCAAATTTTTTTTCCTCAAAAATTGCGCCTAAATAGGTCATCAATTAAGAATTTCATTCATAAAAGAAAAGGGTCGTATTAAAATTGCATTGTCTTTCATGGACGTGTTGGTTAGTTTGAAAGACTCGAACTATGGTGTCCGTGTCCGAGGGGGCTTTGCAATCATGACGAGTGGCATATATTTTTTCCAAAAGATTTCCAGAGATTTTGCTCTGCTGATGCAGAGTTTGGCGGATTTTGTTATTCAATTGTTAGAAGCAATTATTTATTTACAAAAGGAACTTCGACATATCCATATTGAATAATATTAGCACTGAAAAACGTATTTTCCCCCTCTTAATTATAAGAGCCTATGAATTTGGGTTTAATTATTATGTATGTACATTCCTAACTGACTGATAACCAATGTTATAACCATTTTTTATTTATTTAATAAAAGAAATTCCATTTCTATCTGTCTATAAAAATACATAGGCATTATTTTAGGTTACTTTTTCACTTTAATGCGACTAGTGGGTCCAACTAATTGCACCGAAAACTTGATCCAGTAGTCGAAGGAAAGTGAGTGAAAACTTTATCCATCATTGTTATTATAGGCCTCAAAAACCTCCATATAAATATGTACATATCTCGATTTTCCTATAAGTTAAACTTGCAGACTCTTTTCTTTTTGGTAAGATTTACGTGGATAGGGGTCCTATAGTGCGATGAACAAGGCAATAGTTCTTTGAGGACTTCAATTGGAATGCTAAAAAAGTTTTCACTCTATCAGGGATATACAGGGTTAGAGAAAAGTACGGGACCAGTTCGATATTTCCTGAACGGTAGGATTTCGTGAAAAAAGTTTGTAGCAAAAGTTGTTCAGCTTCGTTTGAACACAAAACTCACCCCTACCCACTCAACCCCTCGCAAGGGGTGAGTTTTAGGTGCAAACGATTCTACCCTCCAAGCTGAACAACTTTTGCTACAAACTTTTTTCACGAAAACCTACCGTTCAGGAAATATCGAACCCGTGCCGAACTTTTTTCTCACCCTGTATACCTTTTCCGATGTAGATTATCATCTCCGCAGATCTGAATAGTTATTAATGGCTTTGCAAATATGTAAGTATGTATGTATGTAAATTTTGAAAGTTTAATTTTTTCAAGAATCCACTTTTTGACTGTTGCGAGTGGGGCTGTAAAGAATTTTTATTTATTTTAATCTCGAAAAGGAGAAATCTGACCTCGATAGGACTTTAACAGGCAGTTTTTCTGGATATATTTTATGCTTATTGTTTACTCTATCAAAAAATATTTTGTCGATAGACGGACGAGCCGTAATGAGGTATATACCTGAAAACTACATTATTTTATTTACTGTGAAAAGGCCCCATACACGGTCAAGTTGGATGTTTGTGGAAGTGAGGATGTAAAAGCAAAGCTATGGATTGTAAGTCGGTTGGCCTATTAAAAATCGTTGCGCAAATGGGCTTGATGAAAATCTGGATGTACATCCAATTTGACCGTGTATGAGGAACCTTAATAGGCAAACTTTATAGATAAAAAAATTATAAGCACAAACAAATTTTAGAAAACAACAAGAGAAAGTGACGGACCTTTTCAGGCCCAAATCAATGCTAGTAATATCACCGCGATAAGAAAACTGTGTTGTGTGTTGGTCTCAATACAAAATAACAAAAAAATACATCTGTGTTATTGATTATTGGATTTTTAGGGGTGCCAAATTGCGAACAATTGGGCAAAACACTATTCATTTATTTTATATTTTTTATTGAACTAATTACTTTTATTAATTATTTAATCATTTAAGTCGACACATTTTTTCTCACATTAAATATTTGGGTGCTTTAGAGGAGACCAGTACACAAATTTGCAGCGGGTTCTAAAGCCTCTAACTATAATTTCTAAAATAATCACCTCTAGGGGTGGATTCAGGGTGGCATAAGGGTGGCTTCCGGCGATGTTATGGACTTGGGATTTTTTCTGGAATCTATTAACATCCCTTCTAAGATGTGGTAAAAATTGCAGCGGGTTCTAAAGCCTCTAACCATAGTTTTTAAAATAAACACTTCTGGGGATGGCTTCAGGGTAGCATAAAGGTGGCTTCCGACGATGTTATGGACTCTTGGGATTTTTTTCTGGAATCTATTAACATCCCTCTTCGCGTGGTAAAAATTGCAGCGCGTTCTAAAGCCTCTAACTATAGTTTTTAAAATAATCACCTCTAGGGGTGGCTTCAGGGTGGCTTCCGACGATGTTATGGACTTGGGATTTTTTCTGGAATCTATTAACATCCTTATTAACGCGTGGTAAAAATTGCAGCGGCCTCTAAATATTTTTTTCAAAAATAATCATTTTTCGGGGGTGAGTTAGGGGTAGGTTTATTATTAGGAATTAATAATTTAGGGTAGATATTTTTCGAGACCTCCACTGCCTCCCCGGCATCAAAAAATAATTATTTTCTTGGTCCAATCGTCCGTTTGAAAATTAAAAATTTTTTTTTTCTAAAATCGTTCGATCGAACGTTCGGAACTGCAGGCTCATTTTTCTCTTTTACTTTTACAGGTTTTTAATTTATAAAAACTGATAAAAATCAAAATAAAGATTAATAGAATTAAAATTAATGAGCTACTAATCGCATTGTTTTTGAATTTTATGTATTGAATTTCTTCTCTATTTTTAATGTTCTCAATGTTAAGATTTTCTAAAGTTAGATTATCAAATAATTTCGTAAAATGCATGTGAGTGATGGGTATTATTACGTTACCCAACTAACACAAAAGGTTTTAAAAATGTTGGAAGAATCTTTACACAACTTTTTAACAAGTGCAGTAGTTTTATAATTTAGTGTTGGAAACGTTTTACCAATATTAAAAAAACATTTATATACCCCAAATAGGCGCAGGTTTATACAGCAAAATTGCTCTGTAAGTGTCGTACGTAAAGGTCGTTTAATGGCTTGTTCAGCAAATGATATCACTTTTACACAGTAACTGTGCTGTTTTAAAACTGTTGAATAAAGACATTAAACAGAAATTCTCTGCGTATAAGCGGCTATATGACTTTTAAAAAACATTTTTATAAAACCTTATATCCTTACATTTTAGAGGGTTGCTTCAACTATTTAGTTGTACAGCTATTTTCATTAGATATTATTAAAAAACATTATGGTAATATAATTGCTGTTGACTTGGTATTTGACTAATTTTAATATTTTTCGCACTGTTACTTTCTGCATATTATGATTATGATGACATCATTAGGGTCATCTTATAATAATATGATAATTTTAAATTCGAATATTGGCTTTGGAGGAGTGAAAATTACTTGCAAAGCTCACTATACTGTGGAAAGTCTTGGTTATAATTCGAATAGGTACAACGCGCCATTAAAATAATGAAAATTTAACAAAAGTTTATTTTAAACTCTTTTTCGAATTTTAATTATTTTAGGATATTATTCAAAGGTACAATTTTTTTTTGATTCCATCTTAATATAGTATCTACTACGTAGATATATCAAACCATTTAAGCAGTGCAGTGGAGAACAAAAAAAATTGTTTTTTTTATAAACGGTTTTTGTAATATGGCGGCTTCCCTTTGCTTACCATTTTCAAAACCAAAATGTCTTCTCTTGCAGTAAGACTATTTTACTTTTACTGAAACTATTAGAAAGTAATTTAGATACTTTGTAGATAATAATATTTTATAAGAAGTAAATTTGGGATAAAATAAGTATCAATAAAACAATTATAGAATAATCGGCCGTGTAAAAGGATTTTGCGTGATATTTTTGCTCCGGTTATTATTCATTATACTGTATAACTAGCTCTTACAATTACCTTTATAAAACATGTTCCCTCTTATTTTAGCACTGTTTATTCTTTATTGCTATATAATGGTTGTATTAAAGATCGGAAGCTGCCAATGAACAGACTTATAATTTGTACCAAAGTGTATAATCACTAAATAGTTGTAAGAGAGTGTTGTAGATGCCTATTACACTTTTTGGTTGAAAGAGAGTTCTTTAAATGTTAATTTTATTTACTTAAAAGAGCTTTAATAGAGCATCTCTACATAAGCTTATACACCAGCCTTTAAGCTTATAAAGCAACAATGTTTTGTAACGTAGTTGTGTGAACCTTTAAATTGCTATTATATTCAGTTTTTATACAGAAATCACTTGTTTTATAATTACGTTATAGATTGGTTTTTAAAGCATTTGTACAATAATTATAAATGTAAAAACAAATCTGGATATCTTTAAGTTCATAATTGATTTCAAGATACCATTTATATAAACACTATACAATATATTATAACCCAGTTTTATAATTTTGTCGTAAAAGTATTCTCACAACTTTATTTTACAGCTAAATGGCATTTGAGTGAAAATACAATTTATAAAACATTAATTCAGCCAAAAGTATTAACACGTGCAATTAAAAAACATATATAAAACAATTTAGTTGTGAAGAGAAATATTTGTGCTAGTTGGAGTGAAGTTATCTATTTTATTTTTAAATAAAAATTCTTTTATCTGGATCTTACAATTACTATAATTACGTTATTATTTCGTATCAACAAACCTTGATTTACACAATTTTGAATTATTTCTGTTGTTGGCAAATTCTTTGTTATAATTAGACCAGATTTTAATTCTTCTATTGAGGATAGATTTATTTATTTTTAATTTACATGCGTTATTAACCCAGAGTGCATTTCTTATACAATCGTTACCATGAAATTTAAGGGTTTTCTTTATAACGACTTGATCATCATTAATGTAGATGTTGTTTTTTGTACAATTACTTCTTCAATTTTATAATCTAATTCTTCGTATTTGTCATTTGGGAATGGAATCACTAATGCCTTATAATAAGCCGCACTTGTAAATTTAGGAATACTAATTGTAAAGATTAATTTTTCATTCATGGTTAAAATGCAAGTTTTAATGAACGGCAGGTTGGTTAGGGATATGTTGTAGAGAGTCTTTTCTTGTTCCGTAAAGATGTCATGTGGCAATATGTTGAGTCTGCTCATGAGTATGGTGTCTGTAATTTTTTCCAATTGTTTATTGATTAAGGGGGGAGCCTGCTTTAGAGGCTTCAAAAAATCAATTTTTTTTGCATAAATGTCTTCCCAAACTATCCAAGAATATATCCCTAAAATTTCAGAAACAAATTCAAATTATTTTCGGAGTTACAGAAGAAATAGTGAGCAAGCGTGGAGCAGGTATACGAGCGGCCGGATAGCTCGGAGTGCCTGCGCTCAGTCCCTAAATCTATTGTATGTATTGTACAGAACAGCAGACTCGAACATCAGAGCGAAAACCAGTTTTTTGAAGAGTCTGAAGGGCAACTCTATAGACCAGGAATCGCAGATTAGCACATTATTGCGGTAAGTTCTAGAAAATTACGATTTTTTATAAACGAAAACTTCGACGCGCAATTTCTCGGTTTTTCATTTTTTCGATTTTTCCTAATTGGCGGGAAAGATAGGAAAAAAATTTAACGTCCTATCGAAACGAGACAAAATTGATTGTATTCAGGATTAAATTCTCTTCTAGTTGAACCTAAAAAACCTTCAAAAAAGTTATAATTAACCCACTTTTTAAACAATCTAAAGTGAAATTTTTTTTTAAAAATTTTTTTTTAAGTTGCCAAAAATTGTCGAATTTCTCACTTTTTTTTAGATTTTTTAGGTTTAACTAGAATCTATACTATTGAAAATATAAATTTGTTTTGGGTTTTTTGTTTCACATGAAAATTGTGACCTGCATCTTTCCCGCCACACGACACATGCACGCTCGAGGCGCCTTAGCGAAATGCTTGTACCCGGCATATTAGGACATATATGTTAATGAAAAAATTTGAGAAAAATGTTGAAATATATAACAATACAATAATACCTGAAAGTTTCGTTTCAATTAAATATTTATTTCCTTCCCTAAAAATTCCTCAAAAAAATAGATTTTTTGAAGCCTCTAAAGCAGGCTCCCCCCTTAAGTTGATGTCGGCATAAATTCTGGGTGTTTTCAATGATGCAGGATGCTTTTGCAGACTTGCACGAAAGCAAATGACGTTGACTGACAGCTTAAGCAACATGCAAAAGCAAACAATATGCATCATTGAACATAACTCATTATATGTCAAAATTGTCAGCTGACATACGTGAAATTAGTGCTTCCACTACTTACGTATTGCGAGAAACTGAAAACAAAATGGATAAAAGAAATTTAAAAACATTAATTGGAATTGTTGAGAACAAAATTCTAGTAGAAAGTGCGGATTCGTGCAGAGAAAAATGAAAAAAGAAATCATTATTGGTTAAATTAATAATGAAAAAGTGAGTAAAACAAAAATGAATGGCAGCACTGACGTGTCTTCTTCTTCAAAATTTCAAGTGCAAGTATTTGAAAAAGCTGGCAAAGTATGCAATCATTTGCTTTTAAGTTTTAATCATTGAACACTGTGCTTTTGCAAGTTGCTTCATTGAACAACATGCAAAAGCAAATATGCCGCAAGTTTGAATCATTGAAAACGCCCTCTAATTTTATGTATTTAGTCTTTTCCGCAAAATTTAATACTTTATTAGTTTCTTCCGTGATATTTGTAAGGAGCCGTCTAACTTTGTTTGTTGTTGATTCACATGATCGACAATGTGGTTTAAATTTTTAATTAGATCATTATTAATGATAACTTGCTTATTTATTTGCTCCGTTATTTGTTTTGCGTTTTGATCTAGATTGTTTGGTGATTGTATACTTCTGCAGCATCGTCATTGTCCATAGTGCCCACATAAATATTTCAGCACCTTTCCACCGATGTTCACTAGACCTCGTTTACGTCGATTGTTTTTATGGGTATGGGCAGTGGTGTTGTGCTAATTTGTTTTTTACCGGAACGCGTATATATAATTAGGCGGCCGCTCTGTGCGGTCTCATGTCCCAAATTTAACGACGGGGGGTGATTTTCCATGATAATCCTGACGGCGACGTTTTTTTTAGGTCTCATGTCCCAAATTTGACGATGGGGGGGAGATTTCCCGATATAAAAAGATATAAAAATTCGTCAAAAATTAGAAAAAACTAGTGGGATGTTGTGCCTAGAGACTAGCCACTAATTACGCTTTTTCATGGTATTCTTTCTGTTGAATAACACTTCAGATTGGATGACAATATATTAAGTGGAGATTGATCCGCACTCACTTCCAAGCCGCCGGATCTGGGAATCGAGGCCAATAATTCGAATGTGTCAAATTGAAAAAAAAAAGCACATCACACATGTAAACACTATAGAAAATGAATCTAAACATTTTTCTTTGGATTGGAGGAAAATCTAATGTGGTGCACTTTGCACAACAGAATTAGGTGTATTATTTTACTTAAACATACATGTCTTATTGTTAAAAATTCGGCTTACCGCACCCTAGTTTGGCCATGGAGATTCATAAGTATCACACTGACCAACGCTATATATAATTAATCTTGAAAAGTTTTTGTTAAAGGCTTATGTAGGTTATAAGTTGTGAGACTGCGTAATCTAAAACTTAACAAAGTATTTAACAAACACTACAATATAATCATCATAGCTTAAAAAAAAGGAAATCAAATGTAAACAATAAAATTCTTTGATTCTTCACACACGTCATGGTATATTTCTTTATTCAATATAAACAATGGCATTTGAGCAGCAAATAAAAACTATATGCCATAATTTCGTTATCATCGGTTTTGGTTCTGGAAGCAAATTTAGAGACGTATTCATGTCAAAAACTTGTTTCATATGAAACAAAATCCCCGAAGGAAATTTAAAAAAATTATTATGACGAAAAAAAAAAGCACCGTGAGCCGAAGGATCGAACTCGCAGCCCCACGGACGAGGGAGTTTCCCTAGCCCTTTATAGTCCCTGGAAATGGTACTTTAACATTGCAAAAATGCAGGACAAGGTTTTATTTTTGGGATGTGTAGGGGGGGTCAGGGTGAGTTTAAGTTTGAGTTTTCGGGATTCTAAGCCCCCCCCATTTGGCCGCCATCTTGGAAAACGTATGCAAATGGGTTTTCCACTATATCTCCGAAACGGCACATCTTACCGGAAATTTGCAAGGACACTTTTTGTTTAGAATTAAATAATCTACAATTTATTACTTGGAAATTTTGTGGTGTAATGAATAATTAAAAAGTTATAAGCCTTAAAACACAAAAATTAGTCACAATATTTTCTTTAAAGGCTCTTTTTTGTTGTTTAAATATACTTCTGGTTGAAATTTCCAGACCATTTTCTCAGTTTTTGGTCTTTTGACCAAGAGCTACATTTTGAGATATTTCCCAAGTCTGTATCTGCAGTACTTTCAGAGATGAAAGTAGGCTTCAGACGGACAGACGGACAGAGCCTCTGTATAAGCTTTTTTTTTTTTGAAAAAGCTAAAAATCAGCAATTCTTTTTAATTTTTTTTTTTTCAATACGTCAGCCAATTCTCGTTATCAGAAATCATCTTTAGTTCCGGAACGCGTTCCTGTCCAAAAAGGAAGTACCGGAACGACGTTCCGGAGCGTTCCGGCTCGACAACACCACTGGGTATGGGGTATAATGGTATCAAGACTGTGTTTTGCTAATGTTATCTCTCTAACTAATAAATCGTAATCATTTCTATCAGTTAAGTTTAATCTATTTATGTTAATTTCTATTATTCTGATAATTTCTTCATACTCTTTAAGATTAATTATGTGCAATAGCTTCGTATATGAGTCTATTGCTAATTGATTGTCCGTTTTGAACAATGTGAATCCATATTCGCTGGTTATTGGAAGTATTTCGATTGATTTTCCGCAGATAAGTGGGATGAGTAAAATTATGAGATACATCTGAGATGAGATTAAATTTAGTTTTGTTGTTTGAATTTTCTTTTTCTTTGATTAGCGACATATTTAATGTTACGCTTCGAACTCTTATCAACAACATAACTGTTTTGTATTTCGTAAGCGCTTAACCTTTTATATTTGGGTTTATTTTTCATGATGTTTATATTAGCAACGACATTTTCGAGCAATTCATAATTAGCATCGCGTTTTTTTATTTAAGTTGGCAATTTTGGTTATTTTATTGTTTTGAAATTTAGTTGCAAGGGTTCCAATGTCCTCTTTATCGAAATTTTTTCTGATAAAATCGATTGGTCTTAATTTAGTAGTCGAGTGAATGGTCTCATTATAAATCGTTATTATTTTGTAAATTTTTTCGTCGAGTTCATCTTTGTTTCCCTCTGCCTCCATTATCCGTGTGGCGGCAGCACCTGAAAATAAACAAACAAAGAACCACAAAGAATACATTCAACTATATATAATTAAAAAAAAAAAAACGTATCTAACAATAAAACCACCGGCTACATCTAAAATAATTCCACCAGCCAAATAGCTCCACTCCCGAATCCAAGAAAATCTAGAAGGTAAACAAATTATAAACCATAATTAAACAACACAAATTACCTACCTGGTAATCCCAAACCAAGATACATAAGCAGTCGATATCGCTCCGCCCACTAAAAACTCCTGAAAATACATAAAAATACATTAATTATAAGTAAAATCATAAAATAAATATTCTCTTACCTGTTTCCATACGCCATCAGAAAAATGTGTCAAAATAAGACAGCTGATATAAATATAAGAAGGGGCACGTACACAAAGAAGTGAATCCAATTCCAATGCCCCACCAAATTGCTTTCCAAAATTGCCCATGGCCATGTTCACAATAAATATCGCAGCACTTGGGCGAAAAGACTCAGATCACTTCGATCTTTCCCAGGAGAACTGAGCCTAGGAAAATTATAGTGATCTCACCCAATCAGGAGAATTGAGCCTGATAATCTATAATTCCCAATCCAAAATCAGTTGACGGAGTATTGTACCGTCAACATCCTAAGCTGTAGAATTGAGACAGCATCCCTATATAACCCCCTTACGCTAATCAAATCATAGTTATATCCAGCAACACGTAAACCAGCACACCAGTGATAGAAAACATCCAAATCAACCAAGCAGGGCGGAATTAAGCAGCAACCAAGGCCGAAACCATCATTTTTCTACAAAGTCCCCGCCATCTACTCAGAGAAATTGTGAATCTCGTAACCCAGTACATCTGATCCAGCCAAGGAAAGCATCCCAGACAACGATAAAACGCAGCTAATATTTTCAAGGCATTTTTTTTGGCAATATCCATATAAGTTAAGTTTTTGTTGAATAAATAAATGAAATTATTAGAAAACCATCAATTATATTATATGAATTATATGAAATTTTAAAGTTGAATTTGTATGAATTATAGATTTAAGAAATTAATTGTATAAAAGTTAGAAATTTCAATAAAGTTAGAATTATAAAGAGGGTGATTTTTTAAGGGGTGACAATTAGGTGATCACGGCACAATCCGTAAGTGCTCATTTAATGTTCCGTGGAGCCTCTCTATGTCTGCATTACCTGTCTTGTTGTTTGCTGTCGTGGTGTGAGATTCTATTGAGTTTTCTTTAAGGAATAGGTTAACTGAGTGGTGAAGAATACATCGTTCATTGTCATAAACGAATTTTTTCATTTTTCCTAAGAACTGGATTCGTTCTTTTAAGGCCTTCAGAATAGATACCCACGTTCTATCGTGTATTCGGTGTATAGTAGCGTATTTAGTAAATTTATCTATGGTTGTAAGATACATAATGTTTCTATAAGGGAACCAGATGTCCACATGAACTATTTCGTTGAAACATTCGGCTGTTTCAGTTAATTTTAACGGAATTTTTACCGGATGGCGATCGTGTTTAGCCAGAATGCATACTTCGCAATTATTTAAGTATTTCGTAATAACTTCAATTAGATTAGGATAGTAATACTTCCCTTTTAATTCTTGGAATACTTCGTTAATTCCACGATGATTTTGCTCCTCGTGTTCCTTTTTTATGAGAGCTAACATTTGCTCCTTGTCTGTTATATCTATTAACTTGATATTGGATTTGATAATTTTAAGACGTCTATTATTTGCAAAATATTTAACATATAAGTCTTGAAACTGTATAAAAAGTTGATTATCGTTGCAATACATGCACATAATAGCCGTGTCTTTTAAGACTCTCTTCATTAATTCCAAAAGATTACTATTTTCATCAATAGTAATGTGATTATGGATTCTTTTATTAATTATTTTGATTGAGAATTTTTCCTTACTGCCCTTTTCTAAATAAATTTGATTTTTGTATAGGTTAACAGGTTTTTCAGTAACGTAAATGTGGTAAGTTTCGTCCTCGGGGGCGCTGTGAGTGGTTGCATCTGTAGATCTAGCCTCTTCTTCAAGGTTGTACAAACTATTGTCGTGACAACTTCTAACGTTGTCGTCGTCAGTTTGACATGTTAGTCTACTTAATCCGTCGGCTACACAATTTTCCTTCCCCTTCAGGTATGAAATGTCAAAGTCAAATTTGCTTAATTGTATCTTCCATCTTTGCAATTTCATATTCGGCTCTTTGATGTTGTTCAGCCACATTAATGGTTTGTGATCTGTACAAATAGAAAACCTTCGCCCGTATAAGTATGTTCTAAAGTATTTCACCGACCAGATAATGGCGAGCAATTCTTTCTCGATAGTAGAATACCGAGTTTCGTGGTTGTTTAATGTCCGAGACGCATAACATATTGGGTGCTTGTTTTGACTAAGTACAGCCCCAATCGCATAATTAGACGCATCAGTAGTAAGTACGAATCGTTTATTAAAGTCTGGTCGTTTTAAAATTGGGTCACTAGTTAACAGAGTTTTCATTTTATTGAATGCTGCTATATATTCGGGATCAGATTGATTAATTTTAAAGCCCTGTTTTAAGTACTTTATAATGGGATATGCAACCTTTGCATAGTCTTTGATAAATTTACGGTTATTATAATTGTAGTTATAATTATTTCTATTGGAATTTCTCGATTGACCACTATTAGTTTTTGTAAACCTATTATGTCCCAATAACCATGGTTAGCATGGTTAGATAAGGTGCAAAAAAGGGCACTCAAGTTAATTGATGACGACACCGCCTGCTCCACCATCGACCCCTTGAGCCACCGTAGGAATGTAGCAGCACTGACAAAATTTTATCGCTACTATCATAGTGACTGTTCCTCCGAGTTAAACGCTCTCCTCTCTCCTTATACCCGCAACACCAGATTAGCCCACTCGTCTCATTCCCTCCACCTGCAACTCCCCCTTTCACGCACTCAACAAGATATGAATTTGTTTGTTAATAGAACAACTCGACTGTGGAATAATCTCTCGCAGTCAGTATTTCCGAGCTCCTACAACATCCAAGAGTTCAAACGCAGGGTTCATCACCACCTTCTTCAATACCCCCCCGTACCTTTTAACCCTTAACCTATACCCCTCCCCATCCTCCCGTACTAAGCTTACTGCTAGACATTGCATCATGACGTGACAAATGACATGACGGACTAGTAGTACAAAGGGTGACTCCTGAGCTTAGCAATGCCATATAAAAAAAAATGTCGAATATTTCTGTTATTGTCACTGTTATTAGTTTGTTGATTATGATTTGAGGTAAAATTTCTAAATTTATTAACAGAGTTATTTTTAAATTGTGAAGTTTTGTATTTATTATTTGTGAAGGACAAATATCCAAATTTAGCTAGTAGTTCTTACGCATTTTCTAGATTTTCAGGATTTTGACATCCAATAAGATTTTTCGCGAGTGGAGGTAAGTTTTCAGTAAAATGTTTTAAAGCTAGCCTTTGGTTCGCAGCAATTTCGTTTGCTGAGTTTTCTGCGTTCAAAATATTTGCATTATTTAAGCGGCATAGCATTGTACTGATTTTATTGACGTGACAACGTCTATTAAAACGATGAACGCCGGCTGCATGCACGAAAAATGATGACTCATTGTCCCGTTATGTCCCGTTATCTCCCGAAATAATTTTAAAAATTTGATCGTAGTAATCTTAAAAATTTGATTAAAATTGTCAATATTTAATTAGATTAAATTTGTCAAATTGTCAACAATAAGCAAAGCAAGCCAAACACTCTGTCTCCTAACTGGGTGCCGGTGTATAAGAAAATAGTGAACATTACACTGACGAAAACTGTGAAATGCAAACGAAAACAGTTTCCTTGCGTTCCTGCTTGTGCTATTACATTACCATTCACAAGTCGCAAGGTGGGACGTTTACTGTTATTGTTTATAAATACTCTTCGGAGCAACCACAACAGTTGGTGTACGTGGCGCTGAGTCGTGTAACGAATATAGACGGCTTGCACATCATCACGGAAAAAGATGCGCCTTTTATCTTCAAACACGGACGGAATGGGAACGACTCACAGACTACGCGAGATGTCCGTAACGAATACATTTGACTCCGTGGACACGCCCTTCAAACAATCACTTCGAAAGCAGTGAAATTTTGTGATGACGGTAACAACGCTGGGCAAACTGTAGTGACAAACCTTAATGTTCAGAGTTTGTCTGCGCACTTCGCCGATATTGAAACGGATCCCGTGATACCAAGATCGGATTATTTGGTATTGACTGACGTGGATGCGTGACAATTTTGATCCAGTTCCAATCAATAATTATGAATGTATAACCAGTCAGAATAATCGACCGGAATCTGATACAAACGCAGCTGGTGGAGTGGCAATCTATCGAAAATTAACATCAACATCCACGGCCAAAGTTCTCCACGTTGAATTGTCGGACACAACTCGTCTCATCAGAAACACAGGCGACGTCTGCTTGGCTGAAATTACATGCTTCACTGATGATACAACGTATAAAATTGTACTTGGCGCAGTGTATGTATATTCATTCTGGAGCAAGTGTCTCAAACATTAGTGTATTGCTGCACCAAACACTCTTTCCGTATGTGCATAAAAGGCAGTATGTGCATCCGATTATGCAAGTTGATACCAATGTACCAATTCTTTTTTGTGGCGACTTCACCACAAACGTGAAAACTGATGATACATTCCTCAAATTCATGAAGGATATGTACAATCTCGAATGCACATCAGATGTTACTAAGTCAACAACGCTGATAGGAACAACCCTCGATTTGACTTTTTCAAGGCACATTACACTTGAAACACTCCCATTCATTTCATACTTTTCCTATCATCGACCTATCCTTAACAGAATAACACAGATTGCAAGAAGTTAAATATCAGACATGTATAAAAGCTGTAAATGAATTTGTTACTACACATTGTTACTTGTAAATAATTATTAAAGTAATAAACATATTTGAATTTATTAGTGCAAATAAAGCTAATTTATCAATCAAAATGAATATTTCATTTCACTCCTTTTTGTATCCATACAAAATAATGATAATTTAATATAAATTATTCAATTTTATTCGTAAAAGTATGCAATCATTTCATCAATGTTTTCTTATGACGTTGTCACGTTAAACTATCGTCCGTAAACCCTCTTTACAGACAACAAATTTTGTTGTTAAATATACTTCCGGTTGAAATTTCCAGAGCATTTTTGTAAAAATTTTCAACCGTAGAATCACACCTACATAACTTTAATTCATCAACAAGGTCTACTACTGGCGTTTTTTCGCCGTGATTTTTTATTAACACGCGTTTAAGCTCCAACCATGAGTTTACTATTCCATTTCTTATTATGGATTCTTTAGCTTTACCAGTCACTTTATCAATAATGAAACCAAGAATAACAAGTTTATTTTCATTACTTAATGAGTCGAAAAGAGGAATTAGTGATTCAATTCTCTTTAAAAAACTAGATAAACTATATTTGTCACCGTCAAAAGGGGTTATGTAACTAATGTTTTTAGCAACCTATTGTAAAGTTTCTCTTTCCGCCACTTCCATTTTTATTGCGTATTATTATTAATTATTAAATCAAATTAAAGGAAAGATAAAAACACAAAAACTGAAGTTATGGTTGCGAATCTTATCTAACATCAAAATTTATTTTTTTTTCTATTATTTACTTGTTTAGGAATAAATTCTTAGTTAATTTAAAAAAAAATGTATTCTAAATTAATTTATTTAGGAATGCTGTACCTTAATAATATTTCAAAGAAAAAAAATGTTTGTTGTCTGTAGTCTTCGAGTGGAGTTTCAGGTTTGTATACGGCTCCTTCGTGGCTTCTCTTATTGTATTTGAAGGAATATTCTTCTTTATGAAAATTCTGGTTTTTTTTCTCTTCGCGAACACTGGAATTAAAATCACTTCCTTATCCAAATGTAGCTTCTTCGCTAACACCTTTTCGGAAGGAAATTTACAATGTTATTCCTTTTTTGCACTTTTTGTTTCTGTTTCTTCTTCGCGAACGCTTTTTGTGGAAAAACACTTCTTTATTATAGAAATGTACGAATCGTGTTATCACCGATTTTTTTTTCTTTTCCGAGTGCGCCAATAATGATTAAATGAATTACATTTTTTCCACTATTGTTCTTTATTTTAGAAAACACAATAAAGACTTTAAAAAAAAATAGTAATCTTTAAATTATTTTAATTTAACAAAAAAAAAAAGGCGGAACGAAGTTTAGAGACCGTAATACAAGGATGATGAAAATGAGAATATATATGTGGATCAGTAATGAGAATATAATATGTGGATGTCACTGAGGCGGATGCAACATGATATTGCAGCCGACTCTTAATCATAAAATTTGCTGGCGATCAGTCTGCAAGGGATATTTTTATTCTTAATGTAATTTGATACTTGTGGATAAGAATGCATTTTCGATAGATAAAAATGCGCTTTTATCTTGTAAGCATTTTTATATAACTATATACTTATATAGCAGAATAAAATGTATAACTTTACCTTCACTGGAACTGGAACTTAAAAATCGCTTCATTTTATCATTTTATACCACGTCAGCACATTTTTAGCAGAATTGCAAACCGTTAATAAATTAACATTGACAATTGACATTGACACTTTGGGAGATGTTGCTAGCTTACTTCTACGAAAATGATAGCTACACTTTAAACTAAATAAAGGCTTAGAGAGAAGACAGGGAAAATGTTTAAAAATGGCAGAGTAATGTATAAAAATAAAATTTGAAGGATTGTTTTTTGCGAAAATTTGTTGTATTATAATGCTTGAAAAACCTTTAATTTTGGGGCTAAAATCTTGAAACCTTGAATAAGTTTTAAAAATCTTGAATTTCAAGATAAATCTTGAATTCTGGCATTGTATAAATTTTTGCCCTTCATGAAATAGACGACTTTGACTCGTCGGACAGCGAAATTGGCACACAAATTTTGTCGGACACATACACCATGTAATTCCACATATTTTTCTTAAACGATCCTGAAAAAATTAGCTGGTTATTAATAAATTTTTGGAAACCCATAACTTAGCAGGTTTGGGGTGGTACACACCCTTTAGGGTCCAACATTTTTGTCGGACGAGTTTTGCTTCGCGCGTATCATCGCCATCTCATGCGACTATGATTGGTAAAAAAACAGTATCTGTAAATTTTTTGGGTACCATAAAAAGGTCGACTTTCGAGCAACATGGAGGAAAAAAGTCGCGGTTTCAAACATTTTTGAAGAAGAAAAGTTGGTAGACAAGGAATTAAGAAATCCATACAAAAAGTTTCAAGAGAGTATGTATTGTGATGATTTATGCGCCATCTGTCCGTTAAAAAGCATAATCAATGATTGTCGGTAACAACTCTGGTTGATGTCTGAACTAATGATTTATGTACTAAACTAAAATTGGAACACGCGATAAGTGAAGACAACTTCAAGCTTCTGGACGAAAAGAAAAGAACATACCACTACGCTCGAGAAAAGGGACGAAGCTTCCAGAAGTTAGATAATATTTATATTTATTTATTCGCCAAACAAGGCACACTTAAACTAGGTATACATATACTTAGATTAAAACATAGTGTACAGTCTTTTTCATGTAACTACTGTTAGCTACTAAAAACCTACAATTGTCAGGAGGGGTTATGTTAGTAGGGATTTGAGTATTTTTTTATAGGATGCCTTGTTGAGGGAAGGGGAGAAAGAGGAGCTATGGCTATTGAAAACCATACAGCATCTGTTGACGGGCTCGTTCCTTGCGGAATCGGTGCTGTGTGGATATTCCCTAAGTAGTTTAGTGTGTCGTGTGTGTCGGACTACATCATTCAATTTGATTCTGTCCGACAGAAACTGCACTTTAAGCTTTCCACTTAGGACGTCAAAGGCAACGCAAGATATGAGCAGCTTCCTCCTGCTAGATAGCGGCATGAGACCAACAACTTTGAGCCTGTCCAAGTAGTGTGGCAGGGTATGGTAGTCATGGGGGTTGTGTAGATGTCTCAAGGCAAAAAGAAGAAATCTCTTTTGAATGGATTCGATCCTCCTACTGCTCACTTGGAATATAGGATCCCAGATAGGACACGCATATTCCAGGATAGGGCGGACTAAAGAACAGAAGAGTGTTTTTGTGACCCATACATTACCAAATTCTTTGGCTCTCCTCTTGATGAAACCAAGAAGTTTGTTGGCTCTGGCAATTATATTATCGTAATGTAGGTTGAAATTGAGTTTTTTGTCTAGGACGACGCCTAGATCTACGATATGGTCAACCTGATTCAACATTATGCCATTGAGATAATAGTTATGGGTCTGTGTGTTTTTTAAGCGGGAGAAGGTAATTGCATGACATTTGCTGGTGTTAAGTTGCAGTTTGTTCATGGTGCACCAGTCGTGTAGGGCATTGAGTTTTGTCTGCAAGAAGGAAGCATCAGTTTGGGTCTTAATGACACTATAAATTTTGGATAAAGGTGGAGCTTGGATATAAAAGGGGCTTACAGGCGCTGAAAGAGTCAGTTTTGATTTGAAAGGCGATAAAAGTGTTTTAAAGTGAGAACAGTGAAAAGTAGTGATTTAAAAGTGAACTATAAAGCGATAGATAGAATTTAATAGTGCGAGATAGCACATTAAAAGTGATTATAGTGAACTGTAAGAATTGTGTTTGTGTTTTGGTTTGTAATAAATAAATTTTGTGTAGATAATTAAAAGTTTATTCCTTAATTAATCCTACGAATCCGTTAAGCCGTAAAAACGTGACAGTATGAATATTTTTTTTGTTCGTGGGTACTTAGTCTAGGAGTGTTGAGTCTATTTCCTCATTAACAGGAATCGGTGAAGGAAGACTAGAAGTCATTGGTGCTGGAGTTAAAATGTCTTTTATTAAAGACATTTGTTTCATATACACCCATTTCCTTTTGTATAAATTGCATGAACCACTACCAGATTTTATATTATTCTTACTTTTTTTTTAGTTCCAGTCGATAATTATCTCTTAAACTTTTCCACTTTTTGGTTACCTCGATTTCTAAAAACACAAAAATAAAAAGTGTTAATTCATATAAAAAATGTACAATTATAGAAATTATTTTTATGAACTTTCATAATTGTATTTTTAGGTTTTTAGCCACGGGATTGTATTTTTAGGTTTTTAGCCTTTAGTATTCAGCTTTAGAATGTCACACTGTACTACATATATCAAAGATAGTGAGAGAAGTTTGCCAAGCTATTTGGAATAGCTTAGCAGAAAACGACTTAAAAGAAGTCGCTGAAAAATTCTATAACAGGTGGGGGTTTCCTAATTGTGTAGGGGCTATTGATGGTAAACACATTCGCATTAATTGTCCTCCAAAATCTGGAAGTATATAATATAATAATAATATAATGTAATATTATTACAATTATAAGCAATACTTTTCAATTGTCCTGCAAGGCGTTTCGGACGCAAATTACAAATTTGTTTGTATTAATGTCGGGGCATACGGTAAACAAAGTGATGGAGGAATATTTGAAGCATCCCCTCCATCTTATTTTCAACAAATCCTTATCGTTAGGAAAATTTCCTATAACTTGGAAAAAATCCTACCTCATATTCATAAAGCATCTAATAAGCATTCGGTGGACAACTACAGGGGCATTGCAATATTATCAGCAATTCCTAAACTTTTCGAAAAGCTTGTTTACAACAAGATTGCCCAAACAATCGATCCGCTCCTCAATGACCAACAACATGGCTTCAGAAAAGGGCGCCGACAACTACTAATCTTTTGACGCTAACTTCCGAACTACTATGTGGTATGGAGAACGGCCTTTGACCGTGTCGACCACCATATCGTAATAACAAAACTACTAAAATTCGGAATATCTGGACCTGTCCTAAGATGGATAGAATCATATCTTAACGGAAGAACACAGGCCGTTAGATTTCAAGGATTTCTGTCAAAAGAAATCGAAGTAACTTCCGGAGTCCCCCAGGGTAGTCATCTTGGCCCACTTTTATTTAATATATTCATCTCAGACCTGTCAGAAAAACTAAGTAATATACGACATCTCTTTTATGCCGATGACCTCAAAATATATAGTGTCATAAGGTCGAGTGATGACGTAACTCTCCTTCACTCGAAACTGAATACGTTACATGACTGGTGCTCCACCAATAAACTGCAACTAAACACCAGTAAATGCCACGTAATTACCTTCTCTCGTAAAAAAACATACAGTTGCAATACTATTATCTCAACGGCAGGATATTAGACCGCGTTGATCAAATTGTAGATTTGGGTATTGTCCTGGACAATAAATTAAATTTCAATTTGCACTACGATAATATTATTGCAAGAGCTAGCAAACTTCTAGGCTTTGTAAAGAGAAGAGCCAAGGAATTTGACAACCCTCAAGTTACAAAAACCCTTTTCTGTTCGCTAGTCCGCCCGATGAATACGCATGCCCGATCTGGAATCCTATTTACCAGGTAAGCAGCAACAGGTTTGAGTCAGTGCAAAAGAAATTTCTACTCTTTGCTCTGAGAAATCTATACGACTCGCGCGATTTTCATAGCCTATCACCCTACATGGACAGGCTCAAAGTGTTGGATCTCATGCCTCTGTTTAATAGGCGTAAGTTGCTTATATCATGCTTTACTTTGGACGTCTTGAACGATAGGATCAATGTTCAGTTTCTGTCAGACAGGATCAAAGTTAACGACGATATCCGTCAGAATGGGCATACGAAAATGCTTAGGGAATATTCTCATCGGACCGAGTATGGAAAGAACGAGCCCGTCAACAGATGTTGTATGATTTTCAATGGCCACAGTTCCTGCTTCTCCCCTGGAATGAGCAAATTATCCTTCAAGAAAAAATTGATATCCTTCCTGTCATCCGAATTATCCTGAACTAACACTATAACTAATGTACCATAAGTTATAAAGATATACCTGTGATAAATTGTTAAATGCAAATGTACTTTTAGCGATATATGTATATATTCATAAGTTACTTTCCCTGTGTAATATAGTTTAAGCATGCCTTGTTTGGCGTAAATAAATAAATAAATAAATAAACAAATCTTCATTTACTACTTGACGCTGATAATTTTAATTTACCATCACCGTCTTTGTTACCAGGAACAAATATTGAAGCCCCAAATGTTCTAATCGGAGATGAAGCCTATCCATTAAAAACCTACTTGTTAAGACCTTATGCAAAAAAGAATTTAAATGACGAAAGTGTGCTTTTTAATGAGGAACTGTCCTCCGCACGAAATACAATTGAATGTGCATTTGGTTTACTTACCAGTAAGTGGCGTATACTTTCAAAAGCAATTGAAACAGAGGTGCAGTCAGCAAATATTATTGTATTGTGTGTCTTCTGCACAATATTCTATTAGATAAAGAAGGTATTGACAAAATAGCGCTAATTCAAGGAGAACACCTTCTGAGATCTAACGGGAGATCAACGGCTCAACAACACCAAGCAAGAGACGCGCGAGTTACATGCCCCATATAGAATATCATTATTACCTGTAAACCATAAATCCACCTTGCGTCACATGCCGCAATTCAGCAATTTAATTATATTGAACCTAAAGTAAGGCAGACGCCAAATAATCAATTTTATAATAAAATTCCTAGAATAAGAATTGCACCTTGATTTTTAGAGTAACTTGCACATTCCAGCTTAGGTTAAGTAGAGTTCATGTTCATAAATTATGAATATCGATCACTCTTAGTTTTGGTTCTGTACTGTTAAGATCGATATTCGTTGTTATTTTGTTGTTTGATTTTTTTTAAATTCTAACTTTGATACTTAAATTTTGTTTGATAATAGATTTTGTGATTTTTAAATAAATATGTAATTGTTCGGACTTATAATTATTATTATTTTTTTTGGTCATAAGACGGGCGGTTAACGTAATTGGCGCAGTCGGTAACGGTCCAGTCCTCGTCTTTTCGCAAATTAAGAAAACAACCTCGATGGTTTATCGAGTTTTGTTTTTCTAATACCGACGGTTTATCGGTAGTGTAGTGCCAACAGTGAAAATTGTACAAGTCCTACGGCTTATGGGAAATCCATTCTACAACTTCCTGGACGCACTAGCGAAAGAGACAAAGGACTGAAGCACAATTTGGTCAACGGCGGCTTACCGGAGGAACCAGAGGTAATTTTGAAAACCGATCATTAGAACATATTTGTGAAAACGTACCTAGTGTCAGTGATAATACCCCTTTTGACTTCGAACCTAATTCTCGTTTTGACCTCTCGTATTCAGATAATTCTTCAAACACCATGGTTGAAACAACCCAATAAATAATGTAATTCCACCAACGACTCCTATCACAAGGACTATGACTTCAATGGAGGTATTCAATTCATTAAGAATACCCGACGCGATTAAAGATCTCCCGCAATACGATGGAAATCCTCGTTTACTTTTCGAATTTTTAGATAACGTCGAAGAAATTCTTGAATTGATCGCCGTAACTAGCGGCACCGGTTATGGTCAATTATTATTACGAGCAATTCGAAACAAAATAGTTGGGCCAGCTAACGAAGTCCCCAATATGTATGGGACTCCTTTAGAATGGGATCAGATTAAACAAAATCGAATCCTCCATTACTCTGATAAAAGAAGCGAGACGTCGTTGATTAGTGACCTTCAAAACAGTAGAAAAATTTTATAGCGAAATAATCGAATTACTCGCGAGTATGACAAACCACGTATCCATCCATGAAAAGGACCCAGATGTTATAAATTCAAAGAAAATCTTATTTACAGAAATGTGTTTAAATTCATTCTTATCGGGACTTAGAGAACCATTAGGTTCGACCATTGGGGGCATGAAACCTCTTACTTTAGCAGAAGCTTTTGCTTACTGCATTAAAGAACAAAATACATTTTATGGTAAATCGGAAAGTTCCAATTCGTCCGGAAGTAAAATACAACACACACAGAATAAACCAAGATTTCCTCGCAAGCCTGGAACACGAACTTTACACAAAATCTTAGATTCAACCAAGGCGGCGCTTTACCTCGTTTTGTTCCATATAACTTCCCTCGCCAGGCATACAACCAGCAACCCACCTTCAATAGACCACCGCTAGGACCCCAGCCTTCAACTTCTTTACGACAGATAACAAATCAACCGTACAAACAACCAGAACCAATGGAGACATCATCGGGAAACATGAGATCTAATACATACCAGTCCCAAAGAAAACTACAATCTAATTTCTTCCGTTCTAATAACAGACCAAACTTTACCAGTAAAGAATTATTCCATATAACTGAAGGTTCTCAAGAGTCAAACGCCCCTGATGACTACTACTCAAATTTAGATGAATATTATTATAATAGAAGTGATCAAAGACGCAACATTCAAGTAGTCGAGTTGTATGAGGATTTTTCAAACAGAGCCTCGAACCCCCAATCGGTTACATAGCCATTAACATTCACGGGTCAATTTTGCCTTATATTAATGTTTCTTCACCATTTGGACGCCCCCTCAAATTCTTGGTTGATACAGGTTCGTCAGCTTCCTTTATAAACCCGGAATTTGTACACCCCGAAGAAACGAGATTAATCAAACCAGTAGTTATAAATACAGTCTTTCATAGCCATACCATAAATAAAGAAATATTTTTAAACAATTTTATAGAGTTTGAACAACCTGGATCTAGTAGATTCCTTGTCTTTCGCTTCCACGGTTATTTTGATGGGCTTCTAGGATTAGATCTCTTGAAAAACTTAGGCGTGAACGTTGATTTGGTTAATAATGTTCTGACCACTGACACGATTAAAATCCCATTGGAATTTAAACCCACCTTCATGTCAGAAAAAATTCTAATTCCTGCTAATTCGAAATATATAGTTAAAATACCTGTAGACAAACCAGAGGGTGATATTTATATTAGACATACAGAAATAAACCCTTCACTATACATCCCTGAAGGTATTTATTATGCAAAAGATTGGCATAGCTTCGTAGAAGTGATAAACCAGTCTGAACACGAGGAAATGTTATTTCTAGAACAAACAATCAAAGTTGAATCTTTCTCCTCAGAAAGAGTTCTGGAAGAAAATAATTTCAACGTAAACTACGAACATAATGGTTATGAGGAAGACATTAAAAACTTAAGCTACGGTTTCCAAGGTATTGCGCCGACGTAAATTCGCGACGGAATTTCGCCGACGTACTTGCGCTATCATTGACGTAACGCAAGTTCGTCGCGTGTGGTTTCCAAGCAAAGATATTTCAGTTAAGGAACAGTCAATTGCCTAGCGCAGTAATCAGAATGAGTTGGGAAAGGGATTTCTTTTTATTACAAGAGGATGCAGATGAAGAAGATATTTTGTTGTTGATAAGAAGAAATCCTGTAGATGTAATGTTTAAGAAAAAAGTGGAAGAAGGGGCTTATGAAATACTAAC
Source organism: Thereva unica (assembly GCA_949987705.1). Lineage (NCBI taxonomy): Eukaryota > Metazoa > Arthropoda > Insecta > Diptera > Therevidae > Thereva > Thereva unica. The sequence goes on from OX465281.1 coordinate 67,692,505, forward strand.
TAAAAGACATTTAATGAATAACGATGCAAAGTTCGTTGAATACTTCCGTTTATCACCTCAGCTCTTTGAAGTAGTTTTAGGGTACCTACATTAAAAATGACATTGAAAAAGTTCCATGCAACCGCTATAAAACACCAATATTTCCAGAAGAAAAACTTAGCATAACTTTAAGGTACGTTTATTTTACATTATAAAAGTTCAACAAAACAAAGAATAAAAGTAAATAAAAATGAATGACTCATAACATAGGATAATTTTCACATTTTATAAAAAACATTTGCGTAAATTGCTATAGTTCTGCACACAATCTCAATCATTTTCCGGCTGGGGCTGGCCAGATTGAGTTGATGTAGGTGGAAGAGAAATACAATAAAAGGATGAAATTGCATGTTGTGTCTGTATGTCCTCAAAATCTGAATAGGTTGTGGGTATTGGAGTAGATGAATGGCTATTACTTAAAATTTCTAATTCCATTTCAGTAATGACATTCAGTACTGCTAATTTTGCCTTTGCAATTTTTGCAGCAGGAAATGTTTTCACCGTCGAAGCGATGCTTCCAAAAAACAAATCGACTCCATCCTTTTCCACTTTTGTATTTTTCTCGGTCATTTTTCTCAATAACTTTAATCTTTCCTTTCTTCCTTTTACTATTTCTTTATAAAATATGTCTTGTTTTGATGAGGACTTGGCTGAATTTTGACCCTTTCGTTCACTTGGCTTAATATGAACTATTTGTTCAATAAGATCCTCCTTTATTGGGCCACATTGCGATTCAAACTCTGAATTTGCTTCTATTGCAAAATATTCACTATTTTCCTCGACTGTCGGAGGACTTACAGTATGCTCCTCAGCTGAGATATTAGCCTGCGTTAGTTCTATTAATAGTACTTAGTACTACTAATCGTCCTGAAATAAGGAATAGTCAAATATGGTGGTACATACATATAAGTATTTCTAATAATTTTACTTTCTCTCGTCTGCCATAGCATGTAAGAACATACGGCTCTCATATCGAGGATCTAATTGTGAGGAAGAAGCGACGGATCCTGTTGACTTCTTGTTGTCACGTTTTTTTCGCTGATAATAATCTCTCAATGATTTCCATCGGATCTTACAATCAGGAACTGCGAAATTGCAATAAAAATTTTCGTAAATAAGTTACAAATATATTTGTTCAAAAGTTCATCCCTGCATTTATCACAACTACTGTATATATATTGTTTAGGTACACATTTTAATAATTATTTCAAGTACATTTTTTCCGTAAATTTTTTTAGGTATATTAACTGGGGAATCATTGCGATCTTTGGCTTTTCAATTTTGAATAAGTCATTCCTGGATCAGCACTATTATACGCGAAGTCTTGTAAAACATTTGCAACAGAGTGATAAAAGATTATATCCCCATGACAACGAAAGATAATCTGAAGAGAGTAGCAGAGGATTATTTTGAACTGTGGGGTTTTCCTAATTGCTGTGGCGCTATTGATGGAAAGCACGTGAGGATAAAGTGCCCAAAAAACTCCGGATCATCATTCTTTAATTATAAAGAATATTTTTCTATTGTATTGCTTGCGATTATTACAGGTGCCCATTATAGATTTATTAGTGTTGACGTTGGTTCATATGGACGTGAAGGCGATGCTGGAATTTATGCAAAATCTAATATGGGAAAACTTATAATGAACGATGAATTCCCATTTCCTGAGCCAGCGACTATGCCAGGCTTGCGGATTACATTGCGTCATGTTTTAATTGGCGATGAAGCATTTGCCTTAAAGGAGACTATGATGAAACCATATCCTCAAAGTCAGTCGTCGCACGATATTACAAAAGCTACGTATAATTATCGACATTCGCGGGAATAATAAACTTTGATCAACCACTATTTAAATTAAATAAAAAATTTATAGTTCCAACATTTATTTTATTTCAAGTTTACAGTTTAAATCTCCGTACTAGACTGACTTCTTTATTTTATAAAATTTACCTTTCAGTTGACAACGGAAATAATCCAGACATGAAATTTTATCGTTAAACAAGAGCATTAGATTACAATTTTTGTGAGAATAGCAAAATAGGCAAAATATCGTGAGAAATTGAAATGACTGAAAGTTTTAATTTAAGGATGAGCAAAATATCGTGAGAAACTGAAATATTAAACGACTAAAAGTTTAGTTTAGATTTTTAGGAATGAATTGTTGTTTTTGTAAATATCTATATTTATTTATTATATTATATTTATTTAGGATGGAGTCGGGGACGTAACTCTTCCCCCCTTAGAATGAAGTGTTGGCCATCTGAGTGATCTCCTGGTTGACCTTGGTTCTACTTCTTGGGTGTGGATTATGATTTGAGGATTTCCTTCTAGTTGAGGTTGGTGTTGCTTCTTCTGTTTGTATATTTTGTAGGTGAAGTAAAGGATGATTACGCCTAAGCTGGTGGCTACTATGGTTATGTTGAGACGAGTTTCAGAAACTTGGGCTTCTTGGTTTATAATTGCAATGGCTTTTGAGTTTTCCATGGTCCAGTTGTTTAATTTTTTTAGGCTGAGCTTTTCAATGATGTAACTGCTATTAGATTCGTTGTATGGTGTTGGAAGAACTTGAATTGAGTCCCAATATGTTGTAGTTTGACTTGAGTATGTTATGTCGTTAATTTTTATTGTGCAATTGTTGAAGTTAATAAGGATGGTTCCCGTGAGTGTTTTGTTTTGAATTGATGGATCACATGTCGTCTCAGTGAGGATGATCTCCTGGCTGGTTAATAACAGAAGGTTGGGCTCCAGCAGCTGTACGTTTTCTTCGATCTCGTTCTTGACAAATGTACATTTTGATTTATTGCTGAATATGATGTTGGGTATACATTGGTCTGTGGATATATCTTTAATTGACATTTTCTGACAGTATCTTATGTTCTCAATGAACTGGCAAGGTTCATCCATATATTGATACATAAATTTGTTTAATAAAAGGAAAGGTGCTTTTAGGACTATGGTGTAATTATCGTTCAATGGTAACTCTTTCAAATGGTAAAGGAAAAAGGTTTGTTTGGAAAGGATGGGAATTTGTATAACGAAAATTAAATTTGAAGCATTATAAAAGGCTTGTAATTTTATCATTTGATAAATATTGTCGTCTGATAGAATAATAGTATTTTGTTCTCTTAATATCTCGTGAATATAAAATATCTCATCAGGGTGCAAAATATGTTTGGATATAATGTTAAGCCTGGCTAAAATTATGGATTCTGAAATATCTTTTATATGATCATTGAGTAATTCGATGTCGTATAGTAATTGTTCAAAATGTTGGTTGAATATTAGATTCTCATTAAATTTTTTTATATTGTTGGCTATATTAATTTGATTTCCTAAATTACCCTGATTATCATCTAACAATTTGAAGTGTTTATTAATCTAGATCAAAATGATTATGATGAATCATTTTGATCTAGATTTCCAGTTATTGCTTTAACAACAGTGCCCAAACCATTTATCAGACCACGCCTTGCTCTATATTTAGGTATAATAAGGTCTAAATTCTGTAACAATTTATCATATTTTTTCTGTAATATTTTTGATTTAATATTGATTAAGTAGATTGTTCACATTTTTGCCAACAACTTCAATGTTAATTTGATATTGCGTAACATTAATTATATGCAACAATTTGGAATAACCTTCGATCAGCCTTACATCCCCTAATTTCAAGGAGAGTAGTCCATGGTGCCTTTTAAACTCCTGAATACTTAACCGTTGCTCCTGGGAGTCGCCAATGAACCTGAAAATTTACGTTTTCCTTTAATTTTTTGCTTGTGAACCTTTCTTTTATCTGTAAGGACAGTGATTTTGTTATTTTTTATAATCTTGTGTTTCATAAACCTAGGTGCTAATTTATTTCGCCGATTGTCAGCTTCATAGATTATTTCGTTAGTTTCAAAATTTGGTGGATCTTTACGATTTCGATTTAACCTACTTATACTATTTTCTTTGACTTTCAAGCTTCTTTCATAAACCAATTTCGCTAAACTCTCATATTATTTTTTATGATTTTCTAAATAGTCTTGGCTTGTCTGTACCGCAGGGTTTTTTGGGAATGGGGTAAGTATTGTAGTGACCTGTTATTGCTTCAAATGGTGTTAAGTTTGTAGATGAATGAATTGAGTTGTTATAAGTGAGAATGGCTTCATTCATTACTTCACTAATCGGTTTTTTATTATTTTGATTATATATAATTCTTATTATTTCGGTTAATGTGGAATGTAGTCTTTCAACAGGCGAATTTCCAGTTGAATTCTTTGCTGTTGTCAAATGAGATTTAATATCGTATAAATTTAGAAATTCATTGAACATGCTTGAGGTGAACTCAAGGCCATTATCATAGATTAATTTTTTCGGGATTCCATGGTGCGAGAAAAAACACAAGACTCTGGATTACATTCATACTATTTCTATTAGTCAATAGGTAGGCACTACCAAATTTAGTGAACTTGTCTATTATGGTTAAGAAGTTTTCTTTATGGACTGAATATATGTCAATATGAACTAACTGTAAGGGTTTTCAGATAATTCGAATTTAAGTGGTTGCTTATTACTTTCGTATTTATTTCCTAAACATATTTCACACTTATTGATAAGAGTAGTTATAGTTTTTTTCATGTTAGGGAAATAATAATTTCTTTTTAAATGTGCTAATGTTTCAACTCTTCCCCTGTGATTTGATTTTTCATGATAACTTTGAACTAATTGTTCTTGCTTATCTAACTCGAGAATGTCTTGCACCATTGTCATACAGCGGATTAATTTTATATTGCTATTGCTAAAATATTTCGTATAAACTGTTTGAAGTAATTTAAAGGTATTATCATCTGTAATGATGGCTGTTAGTTTTTTTGGTTGTGTGTGGTCCTTAAGAATTTTAATTAGGTTAGTTTCGTTATCTAAATCGTTTTGTTTTATTGTGTGTCTGTGTTTCGTTTTAAATAGTATTTCAAGGGTTTTTTGGGGTAGTCTAGACGGGGTTTCCGTTTTTTCCAACACTAACTGGTACGAAAATTCATTCAAAGGTCGTTCTGAGATTTGTATTCCATCATTTGAGCTTTCTTCTGCAGAGTGTACTGTAAAGGTTTCGGTATCATCAACGTTATTTTGTAGGGATTCAGTAATATTTATTTCTACACGAGATAGAGCGTCAGCGTTGGTATTTTCTTTACCCTTTTTATATATAATCTCGTAATCGAATTCTTCGAGCTTCAGGCGCCAACGGATTAGTTTCGAATTGGGCTCCTTCAATGAAAATAGCCAAGTTAGGGGCTTATGATCAGTGATGATCTTAAACTTCCTTCCAAATAAGTAAGGCCTGAAGTATCTGGTGGCCCACACAATAGCCAAAAGCTCCTTTTCGATAGTACTGTAATTCTGTTCTGACTTGCTCAGTGTCCTACTATAACAAACTGGCTTGTCCGAACCTATAGGACCTTGGGATAGTATGGCTCCGATAGCGACATTACAAGCATCAGTTGTTAAGTTGAACTCTCTACTGAAGTCCGGGTACTGTAATATGGGTTCGTTACATAGAAGGTTTTTACAAGTTTCGAAGCATTGTATGTGCTGCGAATCTATTGTTATTTGTTTATCCTTTCTTAAACATTCGGTAAACGGTTTGGTAAGCTTAGCGAAATCCTTAATGAATTTCCTATAATAGCCTAACAATCCCAGAAAGGACTTTATTGGTTTTGGTGTTTTTGGCATAGGGAATTTTTTTTTGCTTTGAGCTTGTCTGGGCTTGGTTTAACTCCCTGTGGGGTAACGATGTGACCCAGAAAGGCTATTTCCTTATGAAGAAATTCTGACTTGTCTAATTGAATTTTGAGATTAGCTTCTCTCAATTTTTGGAATACAGCGGCGAGATTTTCGAGGTGTTCCTGAAGTGAGGTTGAAAATATAATAATGTCATCCATGAATACCAAGCAAATTTTCCCCAGCAATTCACGTAAGACATTATCCATAACCCTTTGAAACGTTGATGGGGCGTTTTTAAGGCCAAACGGCATTCGAATAAATTCGTAGTGGTCGTTTTCCACTGTAAATGCCGTTTTAGGTATATCCTCGGGTTTCACTTCGATTTGGTGAAAACCAGATGCCAAATCAAGTGTACTAAAATAGTGGCTTTTACCCAATTTGTCAAGAATTTCATTTATATTGGGTAATGGATATCTATCATCTATTGTTTTTTGGTTCAATTTTCTGTAGTCAACAACCAATCGCCATTTTTGTTTCCCACTGGCGTCTAATTTTTTCGGAACTATCCAAATGGGTGAGGACCAAGGTGAAAAACTTGGACGGATAATTCCATAACTAATCATTTTTGAAATCTGTTGTTGAACCTCTTGCTTATGGATTTCCGGGTATCTGTACGACTTGGTATAGATAGGAAGATCATCTTTTGTTTTAATTTCGTGTTTTATCTGGTTTGTGAAGCTTAAATTTTGGCCTTCTTTAAGAAATATGTCATCAAAGCTTTTGCAAAGTTTTAGAAAGAATTTCCTTTCTTCGCTGTTTAGATGATCTATTCGAAGGAGTTCAGATATATCCGAATTGACTTGAGGACCTTCCTGATTGTTGATAGAGAAATTATGTATTTCGAAGAATTGATTGTTACTATATGGCTGAACTTGTATTGGTTGTTCGAGGACAGAAACTTGAGAAGAACTTGAATAATTGATTACCTCTACGTAAGCATACCATTCTTTTGCGTTAAGGATTCCTTCCGGTATTACTAATTGTTCTTTAATTTTGACTGGCTTCATATAAATGTCTCCTGTCTTTATATATACTGGTAAATGGGCTATTATTTTGCTTCGGGGTGGGACTGTATATTGTTTGGACATGTAATTCGGTTTATACATCAAAGGTATAGTTACGTGTTTAGTTTTTAGTAAAGAATTTTCAAAGTCTAATTCTATGCCAAGTTGTCTCATTATTCCTAAACCTATTAACCCGTCAAAATAATTATGGAATTTGAATAGTAAAAATCTAAGCTTTTCCTTAGTTTTGAGTTCATCGAACCCATTCAATTTGATTTGTTTATCTATTAAGTGAATGTTGAATGCTGTTTTTATTTCTACTGGTTCTATAGTTTCAATTAAATTTGGGTTTACAAATTCCGGATTGATAAAAGACATATTACTTCCGCTATCTAAAAGAAATTTCAAAGGTTCATTGTCATTGCCTAAAATATGGATATATGGTAAGAGGTATGATTGATGATGATTAAAATCTATATACCCGATTGGGTCTTCGAGGCAGTTGATGGAAAATTTTCGTCGTCGATTTCATTTTCATTTACTTCCGACTGATAGTAGAATTCATCCAGAGCTTGGAAATTTCCATTGAAACTATCGTTATTGTAGTTACTTTGATTCTCGAATTTATTAGGTTCAGTATATTGTAATTCACTCAAATGGTTATTAAAAGCGGCTTGACTTTCAGGCTCCCCACTCTGTTGAACATTAAATAATTCTTCTGCTATATATTTTGGAAAATTAGATGGTTGAGAAAAATTATTTATTTGTCCAGGTTTTTTAACTGATCTTAAGTTAGAATTTCCACTTGAAGTATCCATGGGTACGGGGCGATTTTTGAAATTTTGGTTATTATCTTTATTGAATTGTTGACTGAAGTTATGATTCTGTTGAAACGATTTTTGGGGTAGCTGAAAATTTTGTTTGAAAACTGGTTGAGGAACAGGCCTATATGGTTGTTGAAAAGTAAATTTTTGTGGTAGGTAAAAATTTGGGTTTTGTGAGTGATAATTAAACGATGGTGTTGCAGTTGGGTGGTTGTAGATAGGTTGCATGGGTCTAATTGGTGGTTTCCTAACAATATTTGCTTTTATTGGTTGGTGATTCCGCATATAGTGTGTATTTTGCTCTGTCAAACAAAAGTTAAATGCTTGTACTAATGTGATAGGTCTCATTGCCCTGATTGTAGAGCCGAAAGGTTCTCTTAAACCGGACTGGTGTTCAAGCACATTTCTTGGTACAAGGTTTGTTTAGATGTTATGACGTTCTGATCAGTTTCATGAACTCTAACGTGATTAGTAATGGTAGACAGAATTTCAATAACTCTTGAGTAAAATTTCTCTACTGTGTCTGAATTCTGTCTTAAACAGTGTAAGTCACGAATCAAACTCGTTTCGTTCCGCTTATCTGAATAATGTGTGATCAGATTGTTTTTAATATTTTCCCATATTATTGGTGCGCCATACATGTTCAGCACCTCATTAGCATCACCGACAATTTTGTTTCTTATAGATCTTAGTATTATTTTAGCATAATTCGTACCGTCGATTCCGATCATTAACCCCAAAATTTCTTCGACGTTGTCGATAAAGTCAAACAATGATCTTCTATTACCGTCAAAGGTTGGTAGATCCTTGATGGCATCGGGAATTTTTAAATTAGTCAAAATTAAATTAACGTTAACATCGTTACTGCTACCGCGATAAATATTGCCACTAGGACCATTACCACTGAAACAGTTATTATTACTAATGACTGGAATACCGGCACTAGGAGAATTGTTGGCCCCCTGAACATAACTACTAAGAGGATTATTAACTAGATTACTACTAATAGTTGGAGCACTGTTACCACTAGGATTTACTAAATTTACGTTGTTACTTTCATTTGCCATTTTAGTATCAAATATATTTTCAAATTTATTATCACTTTTTAATTCAAATTTTATTTTACTTAAATCTACGCTATTACTTTTGTTTTGAGAATTTGGCTTAAAAAATATTTCAGAATCAGAGTTATATCCGTCTTCCGCGGCGTTTTTTGACCCTGGAGTTTTGCGCGGAGCTTTAAAAGTTTTCTTATTTTTGGAGTTTAATTTTGAAAGGAAGGACATTAGAGGAAAAAAAAGTATCAATTATGGACTTACCCCACAAGAACAATGATTGACGTAAGCCAGATTAATTGCATTTCCTCTTGTATGTAAATAATTGCCGAGTTGGTTGTGGTCCGATGAAGCTGAAGAATTGAGATCCACCAGCTGACGATGTACCCTCGTTGCTGTGCTTCTATTTCAATGTTTAATGTTCAGCGAATTCACTATATGCCGTAGTACCTTCGACACGGAGTTAATTTTCAGTTAAAACAGTGAGATTAAATTGCCAATATGCTTTCGACAAAACTTTCACTATTTTTAATTCACTCCCGAATTTACGACTGTACGATTTTAATTGATAAAATTCTACTGATGACTGCGCCAATAATAAACTTTGATCAACCACTATTTAAATTAAATAAAAAATTTATAGTTCCAACATTTATTTTATTTCAAGTTTACAGTTTAAATCTCCGTACTAGACTGACTTCTTTATTTTATAAAATTTACCTTTCAGTTGACAACGGAAATAATCCAGACATGAAATTTTATCGTTAAACAAGAGCATTAGATTACAATTTTTGTGAGAATAGCAAAATAGGCAAAATATCGTGAGAAATTGAAATGACTGAAAGTTTTAATTTAAGGATGAGCAAAATATCGTGAGAAACTGAAATATTAAACGACTAAAAGTTTTAATTTAAAGATTTTAGATTTTTAGGAATGAATTGTTGTTTTTGTAAATATCTAGATTTATTTATTATATTATATTTATTTAGGGTGGAGTCGGGGACGTAACTCTGGCAAGCAGGACTACAGAAAATGCATTTGGCATAATGGCTCAATATTTCCGTTTCTTTCATACCCCAATTTCTCCAGCACCCAGTTGCTGACAAATTAATTGTAGCAGCCTGCATCCTTCACAATTTGTTGAGGAACTTTAAAATTCCATTTCCCGGTGAAAAAATATTTAATAAAACACAATCATCTTTACCGAAAAGAAAGCTTAATGGACTAACACTAAAGGCAACCCGGCATAAACAAACAAATTTTGCTGCTAAAAAAAGCCGCGAACTACTTAAAATGTATTTTAACAGTAAAACGGGTTCTTTACCGTGGCAAAACAAATATGTTACCAGGTTGAGATAATTAAATATATGTATTATATTTAAAAAATTATACTTACCTTTTTTATTCATTTTTGTCGCAATATCCTGCCAAATATTTTCTTTTATTGACAGGTTTTTATAGCACTTTAATTTAAAATTATAAAGAGGAGGATTCGACTTAATTAAATCTATTAATTCATCGTCCTCCTCTTTAGTTAAATACACTCTATTTGCCATGTTTATCACTCCAGCAAACAAAAACGACTACTTTGCGCCGAAGGAATTATGCCGACGCAATTACGTCGGAATCAAAACTTTTTGACCCCAGCGGAATTGCGTCTGCAAATGCGCGCGCAAGTCCGCCGCGAAATTTTTGGAAACCATGTATACATATTTCTTGTGTTTGATTACAACGCAAGTGCGCCGGCGGAATTCCGTCGCATTTTTGCGTCAGCGCAATCTCTTGGAAACCGTAGCTTTACTCAGAATTAACCACCTAAACCAAGAGGAAACTAAAGCTCTAGTTAAGGTATGTAAAGAATACGAAGAGATACTCCATAGGGAAGGGCAAGATCTGAGTTTCACGAACCAAGTAAAACACCAAATAACCACAACGGACGATATCCCTGTATATACTAAATCTTATCAGTATCCACACATTCATAGAGAAGAAGTGAGGAAGCAAATCAGTAAAATGCTGGACCAGAATATCATAAGACCTAGTTACTCACCATGGAGCTCTCCAGTTTGGATTGTTCCTAAGAAACTGGACGCTAGTGGGAAGCAGAAATGGCGGTTAGTCATAGACTACCGTAAGCTAAATGAAAAAACGATCAACGATCGATATTCCTTGCCTAATATAACAGAAATTTTAGATAAATTAGGTAAGTGTATGTACTTTTCCACGTTAGATTTGAAGAGTGGATTTCATCAAATAGAGATGGACCCAAACAACATTCCAAAGACAGCGTTCACAGTGGAAGGAGGGCACTACTAATACGTTCGCATGCAACAACTACCTTTCAGAGGGTAATGGATAATGTCTTGAAAGAATTACAAGGTTCCATATGTCTTGTGTACCTCGACGACATTATAATCTACTCAACTTCTCTTGCGGAACATGTTGATAATCTGAGAAAAGTTTTCCAAAGACTCAAGGATGCTAATTTAAAGATGCAGTTAGATAAATCCGAATTCTTGCGAAAATAGATTGAATTCCTGGGTCATGTAGTGACCACAGACGACATAAAGCCTAACCCCAACAAAACTAAAGCCATACAGAATTTTCCATTGCCAAAAACTAGCAAAGAGATAAAATCATTCCTTGGATTATTAGGCTATTACAGGAAATTCATTAAAGACTCACAAAGCCCTTAACTGAATGCTTAAAGAAAGGAAGGAAAATCACACTGGATGAGCGTTATGTGAAAACTTTCGAAGCCTGTAAAGACCTTCAAATTAACGATCCTATACTGCAATACCCCGATTTCTCTAAGCCTTTTATACTCACTACAGACGCGAGCAACTACGCAATTGGCGCTATATTGTCGCAAGGACCAGTTGGCAGTGACAAGCCAATATGTTACGCAAGTATGACTCTGACAGAACCCGAGACTAATTATTCGACAATCGAGAAGGAATTGTTGGCCATCGTATGGGCAACAAAATACTTCAGGCCTTACTTGTTTGGTCGAACGTTTAAGATTGTCACGGACCATCGACCTTTGGTTTGGATCGTGAATCTCAAGGATCCTAACTCTAGACTTGTCCGCTGGAGGTTGAAGCTCGAAGAGTACGAGTATGAAATAGTACACAAAATAGCAACGCCGACGCCTTAAGCAGAATCAAGACCCAAGATGAACAACCACAGATTATAGAAGCTAATGTAGGAGAACAGGCAAGTGCAGCCAGCACAACGGGAGCTACCATACATTCAGCAGTAGAGAATGTAAACGATGGAATTTATATATCTGAAAGACCATTGAACGAATTTTCTCTCCAATTAATTATCGAAATGTCTGATAGGACACCAGAGTTTACACTCGAAGTACCCTTCAAAAAGAAGGATAGTTAGGATACCAAATAATTCAGAAGAAACCCTGGTAGGAATATGTAAAAGATTTCTGACACCTAATAAACTTAACGCCATTCATACTGATGATAATAGTTTTCGAATAATCCAAACGGTGTATTCTAAATATTTCTCTCACTCAAGGACCTTTAGAATAATTTGTTGCATAGACGTACTAAAAGATATAACCGACGGTGACCAACAAGACCGAACCATCCGCGACTCCCATCGAAATAATAACCACCGCGGAATAAATGAAAGACCCTTTCGCATCTAAAAAGAGCATTTTACTTTCCATTTATGAAAAATAAAATAATTAAAATTATTAACAACTGCGACGTGTGCCAAACACTAAAATATGACAGGTCTCCACTTAAAATTAAACATACCATCCCTGAAACCCCAGAGAAACCATTAGACATTCTTCATACCGACATATACACAATAAATAATAAACAGATACTAACAGTTATAGATAAATTCTCGAAATTTGCAGCAGCTTTCACACTGACCGCTAGGAATAGTCTGAATATTATACATTCCCTGAAATCTTTTATGAGCACCCACGGGATACCCAAGAAGTTAATCTCAGATCCCGGTTCAGAGTTCACTTCCTTAATATGGGTAATTCTTTTACAAATAGAACGGATTTTGACCTTCACCTCTCTGATTCGGCTGAAAAATTTTTTCCAGTTTCTATATTGAAAAATAAGAGATACGTGTCCGAGGAATTTTTTGTTATCGCCTATTTTCGATTTTATAAGTTATAACAAATTTCATAATAGTGGTTGGTGACTCATTTTAAACAATGTATAGCTCCGAATCCTTAAGAGCTACAACATTTTTACCAATGGCACTTTTGTAGCCTACAGTGATTTCCAACCTGTGGGGCGCGCCCTCCTAAGGGGGCGCGAGACTGTTGTAAGGGGGGCATGCAGCTGTTTCCAAAATATCATTTTCGAATACAAACCAAAAAAGTCGAATAGGTGTCAAAAAAATGAATCAGCGAAATATGTATATACGTAATCCACAATCCAAATTAAGGGGGCGCAACAACTTTTTTTTAAAGGGGGGCGCAGGTACAAAAAGGTTGGAAACCACTGAAAGAGTTGAACTTTAAGACGAAAAAAATTGAAAAAAAAAATTATCAACAAATTAATATTGTTATTAACAATTTAACTGTCGATTTTTAACAATTGCCCCCAAAATGAATCGAGTTTTTATTATTACCATCGTATTCTGCGTCAAATTTTACGTAAAAATCATGTTTTTAAAATATGGAGACTTTTCAATTGTTATTGTTAAAATATTAATTTATGTAGCGCGTAATGGTAAAAAAAACGGTTTTTTAAGTATAAAATAATATCTGTACCTCGTATCAAAAAAAGTTAAATGTAAAAGTTGTAGATAATTGAAAGATCTATAACTTTTGTATTTACCATTTGGGTAATTCCATGCCAACTCAGCATGAGTGTCCACCCGCACATCACGGATTTTAAATTCAACTTCAGTGGCGTGTTCTACACTTAAAAACAACACATTTTGCCAAAAATAAAAATTTTTCATTGATTCTATTGATTTTTATAATCGATTTTTTATTTTATGTTTTTATCGAAGTCAGAAGTCACAATAATTGAATTTTCTTCTAAATTTGCAAATAGTGAACAGTAAAAAATGTAAAAATGTACTATTCTGATAGGAAACTTTCTGACGAATCGATTAATGGCATTTTCGAAGCGAAATTTTTAGATCTAATGGTCCAAAATGGCGTTTTTTTGAAAAAAATCACCCTTTTTTCAACTTAAAATATCTCAAAAAGGGATATCTCAAAAAATTTTGTTTTACATGAAATCGCAAGGGTTTTAATTGAACTTTACGAATATATCATGGTCTTTTGTACTTTTGGCCAACCAAGTTGATTTTCAGGCTATTTTAGGTCAAACTCTGAATTTTCACCAAATGAAGTGATTTTTAATATGTTCTATCACTATATTTTGCAAATACCGGGAAAAAAGGCTAATAACAAACATTTTCACCCTCTATCCCTCTATCATTAACCCTCTATCTTGGTAGACATAAATGAAGTCTAAGTCTCTTGTGACTTCATTCATAAATCTTTGAAATGACTGGGCTGCATTTCTCAACCCAAATGGCGTGCGAGTGAACTCATACAAACCAAAGGGTGTTATTAAGGCAGTTTTATGCACGTCTTCTTGTGCAATGGAGATGTTGTGGTACGCACGCACCAAATCCACCTTCGAAAAAATCGTGCATCCGTGAAGGTTCACAGAGAAATTGTGAATGTGCGGGATAGGATATCTATCCGGCACCGTGACTGCATTAAGGCGACGGTAGTCGCCGCATGGCCTCCAATCATTTGTATCCCGTTTAGGGACCAGATGAAGTGGAGATGCTGCGGGAGACGACGATGGTTGACAAATCCCTAGTTAAACCATATGTTCAAACTCCAATTTCGCCACCTTGAGCTTCTCAGGATGGAGTCTACGAGCGGTAACGAAGGTAATTGCCCATTAGTAACAGTGTGATGTTGCACATTGTGTTTAACCGGTAGGTCAAAATTAAGTGGTTGTGTTAAAGAAGCGTACTTCATTAACAATTCTTTATATTTGCCAAGATGTTCTCATTCAAAGCTCTCGATCATAACTATCATATACTCACCAGTTGCACAGACGTCAGTTTGAAGACTGGTCTGTGAGTCAACTAATACTCGCATTTTGAAGTCGAGGATGAGTTCTAACTTCGTGAGGAAGTCCGCACCGAGTATAGCTTTGTTAGTGTTGACTATTATGAAGTTGTGGATGAACCGTCGGCGAAGACCTAGGTTCAGTTCCAGCAACTTCATGCCAAAAGTGTGGATCGTGGATCCATTAGCGGCCCGCAGAAGTAAATTAGGGCATGTAGTTTATACCCTAAAAGTGTGCGCTGGAATTAATGATAGAGACCCTCTATCCGATCAAATCATACAATGTAAAGTCGTCAGTCTTGATACAACACCTGCAATCAAGTTCAACCTGATTACCAAAAGAAAAATATTGATGCATAATTATAATTTGATACCTGCATGCGGCGGATATCCGCCAGGCGGAATTTATAGATTAATGGAAACTTGCGGGTGCAAATGGACACCGTGCACGCGCAAATCAATATTTTCACCTAGAAGTAAGTTAAAATTAAATTAAATATTCAGTACTTGTCAACAGTTTGAGTCGTTCGGTTAATTAAACTTTGTTATTAGTAAAAACTTGTTTTGTTTCATTCATTAATAAAAATTTCTATGTTCCCGGAACAAGTTGATACCTTTGTACCAGTTTGATAAATATAGAATTTTCTTTTGTATTATGAAAAGATTAATTATATATTTAGAAAATGAAGTTTCAAATGCCTTTTCATTGAAATGCTTTCATTTTTTTTTGCAGTCTGATACAAAACGCAAACGTTACTTCATCACAAATAAAACTTAATAGTACTTTTTTACTTAAATTGCATTACATATAATTTTTTTGATTGATTAAGATATATGCTGAAAAACTGTGTGTTCGGTGAAAATGTTTGTTATTAGCCTTTTTTCCCGGTATTTGCAAAATATAGCGATAGAACATATTAAAAATCACTTCATTTGGTGAAAATTCAGAGTTTGAACTAAAATAGCCTGAAAATCAACTTGGTTGGCCAAAAGTACAAAAGACCATGATATATTCGTAAAGTTCAATTAAAACCCTTGCGATTTCATGTAAAACAAAATTTTTTGAGATATCCCTTTTTGAGATATTTTAAGTTGAAAAAAGGGTGATTTTTTTCAAAAAAGCGCCATTTAGGACCATTAGATCTAAAAATTTCGCTTCGAAAATGCCATTAATCGATTCGTCAGAAAGTTTCCTATCAGAATAGTACATTTTTACATTTTTTACTGTTCACTATTTGCAAATTTAGAAGAAAATTCAATTATTGTGACTTCTGACTTCGATAAAAACATAAAATAAAAAATCGATTATAAAAATCAATAGAATCAATGAAAAATTTTTATTTTTGGCAAAATGTGTTGTTTTTAAGTGTAGAACACGCCACTGAAGTTGAATTTAAAATCCGTGATGTGCGGGTGGACACTCATGCTGAGTTGGCATGGAATTACCCATTTGTCAGTATAACCTCAAAATTTTGAATTTTCGTGCAAAGAAAACAGCCTCGCTTCTAATTCTTGACGAGATAGTGGAACCATGCTATGATATTTTAGCGTTCCCTTAATCGTTGTTGCTCTCAAAAATCTCTCTGACATTAATTTTCTTTCTTCTTCGTAATCATCATTTGTAGAATAACGACAAGTAATATTTGGCAGTGATTCTGTGGCCCAATCAAAAAGTTCTCGCGGCGTTCGAATGGGATTGTCAATTCTCTGAAGACTTGCTCTGGCAGCTAGTCGTTTTACAGTCCCGCCTATTCCATCGCATGGCCCTTTTCCATGTGAAGTGGGGAAAAAATGCCACTCTGCTGCCATTTTAAAGTCTTCAAAGTGATGAGTGAGATTAATGAAGTTCTTTTTATTTTTATACTGTCCACTCGCACCGTCAGACATGTATATTATTTTATTAACACACGGTAAATTTATTTTAATAAATTCAATCAACTGCTTTTGATATAGATGTACCGCAATAGTGTCGTGATGTAGGCATTCAGAAATGCAAACAAAACTTGACATTTTTAATTCATCCAAGTCATTCCTATAATAAATTGAAAATGGGTGTACGGTTGCCTGATCGTTGTTCCAATGTATACCCTGAACCGAATTTTGAATTATGAAAGCATAATTTTCTGAGAAGTCACAAATTACGATACACTCGTTTTCTCTCAGTTTATTTTTCATATCATTTAAAAAATCCCTTTGTTAACCAAGAATGAGTGAATCAACAGTTTTTGCAAACCTTCACTTAACTTCTGTAAAAATTCATCAACTGGAGATATTAGGGTCTGTAATGAGGTTCTTTCAACCGTAACCCATTGTTTGTAGGTAACAATTTCAATACATTTTTCTTCAAAAATTTCCTCCAGTTGCTCAATAACATTCGCCACGCCTGGGCACTTCATACAATAATTTAAATAACAATCACTCGTTTTGTTTTTGCATACCATACGATCCAAACAATCCTTATAATTGATCAAAGGCATCTCAGAACCGGAAGTAAGTGATTTAAAATTGGCACCACTCAATAATAAACTAACATTTTCATGTATAGGACATACACAAACAGAGTGAGTTCCAGAAGCACCTGCCAAAACAATATATTTCGGCCTTAAGCTAGCAAACTTTGAGAAACTACATTTCATAGTACTAGTAAAAATTTCATACTATTCTTTTAAATTATTTAATACTAGTCTTTTTTGAATAGTGTAACGGCGGGCCTATCCCCTATCCCCTATCCCCTTACGTACAACTACCTTGTAGTCGCCACTCTGGAAAAATGAACACCTCGGAAAAAAAAATAAATTTTTTTTTGAAAATTGAGAAGGCGAGGAAAAAAATAAAAGGAGAAAAGAAAAAATTTTTGGAAGTCAGGCGGTAGTAGGTGTTTTGAGTAGAACGTTTCGGTTAAGTTAATTTTTGAAGCCAAATAAAGTAGTGTCGGAAGTTCTTTTTAAAAAATAAATAAAGACGGGAGAAGGACTTAGCTTTTCCGGGCCAGATTGATAGCTTGCTTTCGTATCAAAGAAAGTTGGAGTATTGCTTATATAATATAATTCTGGACGTTTTCGACACTTGGGCTGCTGTTCATCTACTGCCGAAGGACGATACGCATGCTGCTGGACCAGGCTGAACCAGGCATTGGGTTATAACCCGTTTTATGGACTTATGTTACTGACCAGTTCAAAGCATGCAGAAATCGTTTAACCACTGAGGCGACTGACCAGAGGACCGACAGATTCAGCTATTTTTTGGAAAAGTTGAGGTTGGCGGAGAAATGTCATTGGTGTGGGTGTGAAGAATATAAGTTGGACAGTTGCGTTGGAGTGCAAGCGTAATATCTGTTTAAGCTATACGTTTCAATCACAAGTGAAAGAGGTGAAGAAAAGGAATCAGGAAGACGACTGTTAACCGGCGAAATTGGAAGGACTGGTGGCAATTCTGGCAACGCATTGACACATTAAGTTGTTCTGCAGGAAATAATGGTACCAAGAACCAAACTGTAAGTACTTTTGACTCTTATTACCCGGGTGAAACAAACAAGCTGCACGAAACTTGTTTCGCGCGAAAACAATAAAGGAAATTATTAAAATAAACGAAAAGGAAGAAAGAAAAAAAACACCCTCAGAACTCTCCGGGTTCTAAGGCCTTGTCCTGAAGGAGTCTGCATATCAAAGAAGGACCGTTGATGTTTGCTAGCGCTAGAATGTTTTATTTTGAAAATGTGTAATATTACATACATATATGAGTTTTGAAATTACGTAGATAGTAGATTTGTACTTGATTCATTTTAAAAAAAATAAGTAATTTATACTGATTTGACACTAAATAACCGTAGGTTAAGAATTGTCGTTACATATAATCTTACTTCCAATTAAAATAGAGAATTGCATTTCAGTTATATTTAGTTACAATCGCAGGTTTTTGTTGATACTTTTCTCATCATTTACAGAAGTAACGTTTCATTGAATATAATGTACCTAGAAGTTTTTATTGTTTTCCTAAATAAGGAAATCATTATTCACAATGTATACCCTATTGGAAAAGGCCAACTGATCAGTTTGCCTTATAGGCAATAAATGTTTCCTCATCTTTGATACATTAACTTGTTGATGCTGTTAAGATTGAAGTTACTAAAATAAATTGTTTTTTTTTTTGGTTTTATAATTCCTTGGAAGTCTTGATTTATAAGGACAAAATTTTCCTAGGATGAAGTGCTACTAACTCCCTGCAATGGCATAGCAGCGGGAGATCTTCTCCCGACCTCCCCCTTTTTTTTACAGGTACTCTTCTAGCTCAAATAAGTACCCAGCGTCCGCTCGGATGGGGGACGCTCACGTGCAGGTAAGTGGTGGTGCACAGGTGTAGGTGGTACCTCTGGAGTCTCACTATACCACGACCCTCCGGCGAGCCAGCTTTTCTTTGGAGCCCCGGGGTACCGCCTGGATGATTTTTGAATGAGATGGATTACTATGGTAAACGGTGTTGTCTAAATTGTTTGTTTTTTTGTGTGGGAGTATGAGGTTGGCTTCTTCGGGCAACCAACCTTAGATTCTCATTACAAATGGCGCCCAACGAGGGTTTTAATGCCCTCAACAGTCCTGCACGGACATTTTGATTTAATGGCGAAATTCTTTCGGTAGGTTCGTCTTACCACGAATGCCTTCACGGCTGGATTTTTATTTTATATTAGATCGAAGTGCATCACCACTACGTAATTGGCTCGTCGGGGCTAAGGCAGTACCGCGAAGCTTTAGTCCCTACCTTTTCCGTCTAAATTATGAATTTATTTTATTTTGTTTTCACCTTTCGGCAAATTTCTACCGCGGTAGCTTCTTCCACTTTTGGTTTTTCCTGACTTCGAGCCCTGTCCTCACCTACCCGTCTTGCTAACAAGTGGGATATCGCTTGGCTATGCGGGAAGATGAGGCCAGCGGTGATTGAACACCCAGCTTTTAGTTCGGCGTCTCTGGTATCAGACGTGATATCGCCTGCCACTGCGTCGGACTAGGGTCAGGGTTATCTCTCAACTATTATTTTTTTTGTTTTATTTTTTTTTTGCCTGGTGGGTTTTGGGGATGTTCCGCTGGCTCCGTCTGGCTAACAGGCGCCATCGCCTGGCACTGCGCCCAGTGGAACCTTCCTGCAACTTATTCGGACCTTATTTAACGTTTTTTCCGTTTCATTTCTGCTCTGCTGATCCATCCTTCCTGAAGGCATGTAGAGTTGCGCCTCAGTCGTGGATGGACAGCGGATAGATTTCCAAATTCTTTTTATTTTGGGAAGAAGCTTCCTTTACGAATCTGCATGTGGGTGTCCCTTGTTGGAGTGCTGGGTATGGGACTGGGTCTCTTTTGGGGAGGATGGCGCTACTTCTTCTGGTCCCTTCCCCTCTTTGAGCCCTGGTTTGAGTATGTGTGGTGTTAGCCTGAGGTGCATCCGGGGTCATCGATGGCACTCCTGGTGGTGGCTTTAGATTTTTTTTTCGAGCAGTGTAGATCGTTTAGAGTCTGGTTTGAATGTCTGGTCTCCCGATCTGTAGGTCGTCGAGCCAGTACGGAGTTGAAGTCTAGATAGTAGGAGCAGGAGCCACCACTGACTGCCACCGTCGACTTCGGCCGCCAATATTTTTCGGGGCGAGAGAGATCGTACCGCTGCAGCCATATTATATTGTACCGGATTAGGTTTTTTTTTGCATCGAGAAAGCAACGTCGGTAGCGTACTATTAATTTAAGATTTTTGTTCCCAATTATATTTTCGATTAGGTTCAGTAGGATTAGATATTTTGTTGATTTTTAGTAAGTTGGTTGATTGCGTGAGGGCGAATATTATTCCGGTTGTTTAATTTTTGGTAATATTTTGAATACTTTCAAAATGCCAACTTTAAGAGGGGGAAAGGATACTTCCACGGGGGCGGAAGTAGGCGAAGGTGGAGAGGGGACTAATTCCATGGCACCAGTGCCTGGATGGAACATTAAGTTTTCGGGACAGGTCGGCGATTTATCAGCGGAAGATTTTGTGTACCGGCTGGAATTAAAAGCCAAAGATGAGTTGGTTAGTCAGTCGGAACTAAGCAAGAATGTGTCCGCTTTGCTTACGGGGCGGGCTGACGAATGGTATTGGAACCAATTTCGGCGACAAGTTACTGATCCAGAATGGGAAGATTTCAGGGCTCACTTGCTATTACAATTTAGATGCAGGGATACCGACTTCCCAGTGATTAAACTTATGCTAGAACTTAAGCAAAATCACGATACCTTTGATGAGTACGTTTCCAAGATGACCACTCTATTTAACAAGCTGTCCATCCCCATGTCCGAGGTTGACTTGGTAGATATAGTGATACAAAACTTGAATTCATCTTTGGGATCGGTGGTAATTGGGCAGCAAATTACAGACATGCGTCAGCTGCGAGAGGTATGTGTCAGGGCAGAACGGTGGCAAGCCATGAAGAGGCAGGAAAGAAAACCCACCCTAAAAGTTCATGAAGTTGATACGACATACCTAAACTCCGAGCCTCAATTAGACAACGATTTTCAATTAGACCATACCACGGACTCTCCCGCCGTTCATGAAGTCAACGTTACAAACTCTACCCTTAGACAACGACTCTTGCCCTGTTGGAATTGTCGGCAACCGGGACATCCTTTCATGGACTGCCCCTCGGCGACGCGTAACCTGTTTTGTTACCGGTGTGGTAGGCCAGGAGTAGTTACACCCAGATGTCCAATATGTCAGGGAAACCGGATACAGAGTGCGAGGCCGAACGGGAGCCCGCGCTCGAACTAGCTTCGCCCGTACCTTCAACGGACTCCCTATATCCCAATGCGTCAATTATAACTGACTATACGTCACCCGAGGCTCTTCCATCTTTTCCCTCCGAAGAGGTTAAACTTTCTTTTTTTTCCCGTTGGAAGAGATATGTCTCCGCTCGTAACCGCATCTTTTCGGAGCCGCCTTTGGTGGACTCCAGTAATACTCCTCCCAAAATTAGGATGCGAGCAAAGGAGAAGCGACAACTTTCGCAGAAAGTTATTTCTGCAGTCGTCTCTGACTTGTCAGATAACCGTCCTTTTGTAAATATCACATTATGTAACGAAGAGGTGAAAGGTTTATTGGACAGTGGTGCCAACGTTAGCTGTCTGGGAAGGGATGCCGAATCCTTTCTGGAAGATCATCCCGAAGTTACAGTCTACTCTTTGCAGACTTGTGTGCAAACTGCTGACGGGGCTCCACAGAGAATCAAAGGTTATATCAAGGCTCCAGTCTCCTTCGGAGGCCAGACCCACGAAGTAACCATCTATGTGGCGCCCAGTCTCAGACAGAGACTGTATCTCGGAATGGATTTTTGGGATCTTTTTGGTATCGCTCCTCAGTTAGTCTGCGAGATAAAGGCTCCTTCCGCACCTGCTAGAATGCACGACTTAACGTCCTTGCAATGCGAACGGTTGGATCGTGTTAAGGCCAGGTTTCCCTCTTTCGAAGTCTTAGGACTGGGAAAGACTAACCTTGAAGAACACATCATCGACACTGGTGACTCAGTTCCTATTAAACAGAGGCATTATCCGGTTTCACCCGCTGTACAACAACTGGTGTATGGCGAGTTGGACAGGATGCTGGCTCTGGGGGTGATTGAGCCATCAAACAGTCCCTGGAATTCTCCAGTGGTGTTAGTTCGGAAACCAGGTAAGGTCCGCCTGTGTCTGGACTCTCGCAAGGTAAACAGTGTCACTGTTAAAGACGCCTACCCTCTCCCTCATATAGATGGACTTCTTGGTCGCCTTCAAGACACCAAGTTCATTACAAGTTTGGATCTGAAGGACGCCTTCTGGCAAATCCCTCTTGAGATGAAGTCGCGAGAGAGGACAGCTTTCACTGTCCCAGGTCGTCCGCTGTACCAGTTCACAGTCATGCCTTTCGGCTTATGCAATGCCCCGCAGCGCATGTGTCGCTTGATGGACAAAACCATCCCGGGCCATTTACGTGAGAACGTCTTTGTTTATCTGGACGACCTTCTTATAGTTTCACCTGACTTTGACTCCCACTTGCGACTCCTGGACGAAGTCGCCAGCTGTCTCCGTCGTGCTGGACTAACACTCAATTTGGCTAAAAGCAAATTTTGCGTGACTGAAGTCAAGTATCTCGGCTTCATAATTGGTGATGGAACTCTGAAAACAGATCCTAACAAGGTGACGGCCATCACGGAATTCCCGACTCCGAAGTCTCATAAGCAGACCCGGAGATTCTTGGGTATGACCGGATGGTATCAGCGTTTCATACCCAATTATGCTAGCGTGGCTTCTCCAATCACGGATTGTTTGAAGTCTAAAACTTTTAGCTGGAATGATGAGGCTCAGCAGTCGTTCGAGACTTTAAAAGAGCTGATGACTAAAGCTCCTCTATTAGTAACTCCAGATTTCTCTAGGCCTTTCTTCATTCAGTGCGATGCCAGCAGGACTGGTGTAGGTAGTGTGCTCTTTCAAAAGGACATGGATGGAGGAGAACATCCGATTGCTTATATGTCCAAAAAGTTGAATGGGGCACAACGGAACTACACCATCACTGAGCTTGAATGCTACGCAGCCGTACTGAGTGTAAAAAAGTTTCGAGCTTATGTGGAGGGTCTAGCTTTCACGATCATTACTGATCATGCAAGTTTGAAATGGCTTATGAGCCAGAAGGAGCTCAACGGCAGATTAGCAAGGTGGAGTTTAAAGCTTCAGGGGTTCGATTTCAAAATCGAACACCGCAAAGGCAGCCAAAATGTAGTCCCGGATGCCTTATCGCGCCTGCACGGCGTCGACGAATTGTCTGTTTGTCAAGATGTGGACTTGGACTCCCCGTCCTTCAAATCCCCTGAATATGTACAACTGCGTGAACAGATCCTGAAATGCTCGCCGCGGCTGCCAGACTTGCGTGTCGCGGATGGGTATGTTTTCCATCGCACATTCCCACGTACAGGAGACCCTGTTGCTGACGATCTTGCATGGAAGTTATGGGTTCCCCAGGAATTAACAATCCCTCTCATTGAATCGGCCCACTTGCCTCCTCAATCAGCTCATAGCGGGGTTGGCCAAGCTACGAACGAAGTATTTTTGGCCTGGCATGGCAATTCAGGTTAGAGCATATATTTCTAAATGCGAGATCTGCAAATCAACTAAAGCGCCGAACCATGTCCTAAGACCACCTATGGGTGACCAGATGAAAATTTCTAAACCCTTCCAATTCTTATATGTGGACTTCATGGGCCCATATCCGCGAACTAGGAAAGGCCACACAGCCATATTTGTGGTATTAGACGGATTTAGCAAATTCAGTTTTCTCCATCCGGTAAAGGCTGAAACAGCCAGTTCCGCCATAGACTTCCTGGAACACCACATATTCCATACCTTCGGAGTTCCCGAGGTGGTGTTCTCGGATAATGGACGGCCTTTCGTGTCGAAAGAATTCGCTAGACTGATGAACGAGTATGGCGTGAAACATTTACGGACGGCCGTATACTCACCGCATCCTAATGCCTCAGAACGTGTTAACAGGTCAGTCCTGGCTGCCATTCGATCCTACCTTAAAGAAGACCACCGCGATTGGGACAAACATTTATCAGACATTGAGTGCGCTTTTCGCAGCTCCCAACATGAATCATTTGGCATATCACCGTATCAATCCCTCTTTGGGTATCACATGATCTTACACGGATCAGCTTATCCAATCCTGGAAAAGTTGCGAGCTCTACAGGATGGAGACATAGATGTTGTGGCCGCTACAGACCGACAACAATGGATTCGCGAGCGTGTGGAACTGAACCTCTCAGCAGCATACGCCAGGCATAAAAAAACTTACAACCTGCGTTGTAATGTCGGCAATTTTCAACCTGGTCAAGAAGTGTTCAGACGAACCTTCCCAATTAGTAACAAAGCAAGGCGGTTCAGTGCCAAATTGGCTGATAAATTTGTTAAAGCAAGAGTAGTAAGAAAGGTTGGTGGTAGGCAATACGAACTGGAGGACATGCACGGCAAAGCCATAGGTATTTATCACGCTAAGGACATACATAGGTAGTGAAACCACGCCGAACGAAAGCACATCTCTGAGTAGCCCTAATAAGGCATCTCGCCGGCTTCACCGGTTAACTGACAGGGTGCCTTAAGCCGCTTAGGTAGCTTCCCTAGCGGTGGTACACCTCCTTGTGTTCTTGGTCGTCTGGGGCCAAGTTTTTGTTGTGGACTACCAGGGGCTGCCAGACCAGTTCCCTACCGAGGCATGGTCCCCTCGGTTTATCGCACCCGCTTGTTCGCGTGGACGGTAGCCTTTGCTCTCAGTCCATTGTGGCGGAGAGACCGGACAGTGCGAGATCTTAGGAATTATGCGACCTAGGATCTCAGTAAGCGGTGACGTCTTGCTGCATAATCCGTTTACAATTTCTATCCCCCTCGGACAGATACGGTGAATCTCAATCGGCGAAACATCTTCTGGCGATCCACCGGATTGAGTCGAAGGTAATGTGGTATTGCTGGAGATTCAACCCGATGGATCGAAAGTTGATGTTGGCGAGCGGTGGGGTCAAGGATTATAAGGATTCGGAAGGGGACAATATGGTATTGCCTGCGGCCGGGTCCTTGGTCCTCGACCTTACCCTCCGGGAGATTGACTAACTTCTGCCGAGGACACCCGGCGGACCGTAACAACTCCTTTGGATTTCTAACCTCTCTAAATTTCTCTTCTTTTATATCGTTCTTGTAGGTCCCTAGTGCCCGGCTTGTTCAATAGCTGGAGCACAGAACTCTTAATCTCAGGGTCATGGGTCGAGCCACACCTTCAGCCTTATTAGCGGGGCTTAACATCATATAAAACTGAGGCCGTTTTGGTTTTTTTTCGGCTCCTCACTCCCTCGCTAGTCGGTTTTGTGGAGCCGAGGGATTGTAACGGCGGGCCTATCCCCTATCTCCTATCCCCTTACGTACAACTACCTTGTAGTCGCCACTCTGGAAAAATGAACACATCGGAAAAAAAAATAAAATTTTTTTTGAAAATTGAGAAGGCGAGGAAAAAAATAAAAGGAGAAAAGAAAAAATTTTTGGAAGTCAGGCGGTAGTAGGTGTTTTGAGTAGAACGTTTCGGTTAAGTTAATTTTTGAAGCCAAATAAAGTAGTGTCGGAAGTTCTTTTTAAAAAATAAATAAAGACGGGAGAAGGACTTAGCTTTTCCGGGCCAGATTGATAGCTTGCTTTCGTATCAAAGAAAGTTGGAGTATTGCTTATATAATATAATTCTGGACGTTTTCGACACTTGGGCTGCTGTTCATCTACTGCCGAAGGACGATACGCATGCTGCTGGACCAGGCTGAACCAGGCATTGGGTTATAACCCGTTTTATGGACTTATGTTACTGACCAGTTCAAAGCATGCAGAAATCGTTTAACCACTGAGGCGACTGACCAGAGGACCGACAGATTCAGCTATTTTTTGGAAAAGTTGAGGTTGGCGGAGAAATGTCATTGGTGTGGGTGTGAAGAATATAAGTTGGACAGTTGCGTTGGAGTGCAAGCGTAATATCTGTTTAAGCTATACGTTTCAATCACAAGTGAAAGAGGTGAAGAAAAGGAATCAGGAAGACGACTGTTAACCGGCGAAATTGGAAGGACTGGTGGCAATTCTGGCAACGCATTGACACATTAAGTTGTTCTGCAGGAAATAATGGTACCAAGAACCAAACTGTAAGTACTTTTGACTCTTATTACCCGGGTGAAACAAACAAGCTGCACGAAACTTGTTTCGCGCGAAAACAATAAAGGAAATTATTAAAATAAACGAAAAGGAAGAAAGAAAAAAAACACCCTCAGAACTCTCCGGGTTCTAAGGCCTTGTCCTGAAGGAGTCTGCATATCAAAGAAGGACCGTTGATGTTTGCTAGCGCTAGAATGTTTTATTTTGAAAATGTGTAATATTACATACATATATGAGTTTTGAAATTACGTAGATAGTAGATTTGTACTTGATTCATTTAAAAAAAAAAGTTATTTATACTGATTTGACACTAAATAACCGTAGGTTAAGAATTGTCGTTACATATAATCTTACTTCCAATTAAAATAGAGAATTGCATTTCAGTTATATTTAGTTACAATCGCAGGTTTTTGTTGATACTTTTCTCATCATTTACAGAAGTAACGTTTCATTGAATATAATGTACATAGAAGTTTTTATTGTTTTCCTAAATAAGGAAATCATTATTCACAGTGTATACCCTATTGGAAAAGGCCAACTGATCAGTTTGCCTTATAGGCAATAAATGTTTCCTCATCTTTGATACATTAACTTGTTGATCCTGTAATTATTGAAGTTACTAAAATAAATTGTTTTTTTTTTTTTTGGTTTTATAACTCCTTGGAAGTCTTGATTTATAAGGACAAAATTTTCCTAGGATGAAGTGTTACTAACTCCCTGCAATGGCATAGCAGCGGGAGATCTTCTCCCGACCCCCCCCCCCCCCCTCCCTTTTTTTTACAGGTGCTCTTCTAGCTCAAATAAGTACCCAGCGTCCGCTCGGATGGGGGACGCTCACGTGCAGGTAAGTGGTGGTGCACAGGTGTAGGTGGTACCTCTGGAGTCTCACTATACCACGACCCTCCGGCGAACCAGCTTTTCTTTGGAGCCCCGGGGTACCGCCTGGATGATTTTTGAATGAGATGGATTACTATGGTAAACGGTGTTGTCTAAATTGTTTGTTTTTTTGTGTGGGAGTATGAGGTTGGCTTCTTCGGGCAACCAACCTTAGATTCTCATTACAATAGGTACCGATTTGCCGTCTACTTTTATCGAAACGTAATCTTTTTTCCGGGCATATATTGAGTGTAGTCGTCAGACTGGTACAAGCTAACAATTGTATCGATAACATTATCATCTAGATATGGATGTTATTTTGGGTTTGGATCCGCAATTAATCCCTTATCTCGAGCAACATTTTTTGCTATTCATGTGACGAGTTGCGGAAGGAAATGTGTCCTCAATTTTTTTATAAGACCACGATCGAAAAATAGTCAAAATTTTAATTTTATGAACGCGGTCGGCCGAAGTATTGAAACTTTCTTGCAAAGCACTTATTATCGAGGACTCGTCGTCATCTGCTTCAAGATCATCTGGATCATCTCGGCTCAAATTAAAAATTTTTTTATCAATTACGGACGATATTTGTTTTGATTTTTCTTCCAAATACCTTTTAGACTATAGTTTTTGTTTTTTTATGGGCGAAGATCCTAAGAAGCTTAATCCTTTGTTGAATAAATCCACTCGTTCACTTTGCAAAGATGGATTATCTCCCGAAAATCCAGATGCACCGTCACTGCTCCCAACTTTTATATCAGATTCTTCACTTGAAGAATCCGCCTTTTGTAGCGTCTAAAAAAAATTAGACTAAAACATCGACATAAAATTCTACGAGAGGTTAGGTATGTCTGAACTCAATATAATAATCAAAATATTGTACGTACCAATTCTGGTAGTTCATTTTCACTCTCTTTTATATGTTCTTTTTTCAACTTTGATAACTTCAAGCGGCAAGAAGAACAAATTTTTTGTTGTAATGCATCTGACGAAATTGCCAAGTCCATTTTCAAAAGTTGGTTTTCATTTACTGTCCTCAAATCGGAAGTGTTTAATGTTGGATGTTTGAGATTAAAAGGATTAAAACATCTGTGTGATCGATAACTAGCATTTTGCGTTTGACGTGCCTCTTTCCGTGGCATTGTTACAAAGTAAAAATTATTTAACTTTAAATTACGAGTGAGAATATGTCTTGGTAGCGGACCAAAATAAACGCACAGCTGATCCAAAAGCCAACGAACTTGTATTACGGGGAATGTGCGCGAGTAGCGTGGGTAACACTTTGAATCATAGATCGTACTGTAGGCAGGCTTCCCCGCGAAATTTTAAAATTCCAAAAAATGAAAGACATGAAAAATCTATTTGAAGAACAAAAAACAGTTTTCGTGTTGATGTTACGTCGAGCATTGTTATTATTATTTTTTTGTCTAGTGGTTAATAATCTTTTTTTTTTCTTTAATAAAAATTCATTTTTCATCATTCAGGGATTAGATTGGAAAACAAATCACTCATAATTTAATTTTAATGAAAATTTATACTAAATAAATGATAAAATGGTGATTTCTCACTTTTTTGCATGATAATCCAAAATTTTGAGGTTATACTGACAAATGGTAAATACAAAAGTTATAGATCTTTCAATTATCTACAACTTTTACATTTAACTTTTTTTGATACGAGGTACAGATATTATTTTATACTCAAAAAACCGTTTTTTTACCATTACGCGCTACATAAATTAATATTTTAACAATAACAATTGAAAAGTCTCCATATTTTAAAAACATGATTTTTATGTAAAATTTGACGCAGAATACGATGGTAATAATAAAAACTCGATTCATTTTGGGGGCAATTGTTAAAAATCGATTAAAACAGTTAAATTGTTAATAACAATATTAATTTGTTGATAATTTTTTTTTAATTTTTTTTTTCTTAAAGTTCAACTCTTTAGCTACAAAAGTGCCATTGGTGAAAATGTTGTAGCTCTTAAGGATTTGGAGCTATACATTGTTTAAAATGAGTCCCCAACCACTATTATGAAATTTGTTATAACTTATAAAATCGAAAATAGGCGATAAAAAAAATTCCTCGGACACGTATCTTTTATTTTTCAATATAGAAACTGGAAAAAAATTTTCAGCCGAATCGGAGAGGTGACGATTAATTTTTAGCAAAATCCGTTCGGTTTGTAAAAGAATGACCCATATTCGAAGACTTTTGTAAACAATACGAAATTAATCACCATGTCACATCCTTTCAACAAAGTAGTAGTAATTCCCAGTGGAAAGATTAATTACAGTCAAGTTTAACAGAAATTTACAGAATTATCTACAACCTCCATAAAGAAAAAGATCACGAGGACATTTTGAATGAAACCCTAATAACTTATAACAATGCTGTTCATTCAGCAACACAGCTAACACCCTACGAAGTATTCTATGATAGGACTTATAGATTTAATAATGAAACACAACATAAAGCAACCCATGAATATCTAGAAAAAATTAAATGAATTTCAATCTCAAATATCCCCCATAGTAAAGCAAAAATTAGAAGAAAAAAAAACCAAGAACAATATTGATACACTGATAAAAAAATTGTCTTGATTCCAGCAATTCCATAGTCTTCCTTTCGTTGTCTTGAGTTGAAACATTTTTCAGTCTTAACATGAGAATGCTGTGTCAGAATAACACACTAGAAATTCTTGAGCCAAGCAATTATATTTCTTCGCTCAACACTTATATTTTCGGGCAAGATATTTTTTTCTCGAAATAAGATTGTTGTCATTTTTACTCAAGAAACTAATTTTTATTTATTAAAAACAACATTTGTATTAAATAAAGACACGATTAAGCTTTAATTCGACAATATTTATTGAGGCAATTCACTATTTTATTACCTTGAGTTGCTTAAATTAAAAAAACGAGTATCTCAAACCAAGATTTTTTTTTCTTACTTCTAGTCAACTTTTGTCTTCATCCAAGACAATAAAACCAAGACTATGAGTAGTGCTTATCCGAAGACAATTTTGTTTTCCTTATATCCAAAACATGATTTGCTTCGTTCAAAAAAATTTGTCTTAAGCTAAGAATGTTTTTTTATCAGTGTAAGATTAATAAAAATAGAGTAGAACCCGAAAAGTACGCAAAAAGGACAAACACGCAAAGCATATAATAAGAATTTAAAAGATTTATATTTTTTACAATTATATTAACAATAAAAATATCTCTTTACACCACGTCCCAGAGGCCACCGTGGTCCTCTACCTCTTCTTCCAGAGCTATCGTAACCCCCTTCGTTCCAGAAATCCTGGAAATTCTGGAAACCTCCCCATATCGCTTCCAGGCGCTCGCGTTCTTCGGCATCCTCCAGGTCCCACCGGTCCCACCTGTCTAGCCTTTCATCGATGGCATCAAAGATGGGCCCCAACGCATCTCGTTCTGATTCCATCTTAATTTAAAAACACACTAAAAAAAAAATATTAATAACAATATTTAATATTTCTATACTGTTATCAACTCACCTTAAAATTCCTCACCGACGTAATATTTAGGAATGTCAAGATTCATAAAACACTCCGGTTATTTAACCAGCCCAGGGAGACACATTTTTACACGCGATGCAATTTTGTATAAAACCATTCTTAGAACTTAACAAGATACGTTATAAAGAAATCGAAAGGAAATAAAAAGAGGTCTTATCAACGGGTTAGGTACAGTAATAAAAACTATTACAGGATATATGGATGCAGATGATGCAACCAAATTAAATAATGATATAGAAAAATTAATGACAAATAAAGAATTTACGCAAAAAGAAGTAAATAAACAAATCCTGATAAATAATAAAATGATCGAACGTTTTAACAATATAACTGAACACATAAAGGGAATTGTCCAATTTCTATGGGACTTTGGCCACTCTTAAACAAACAGTTCAGCTAATAATATGTGATTGATTTATTAGCTCAAATCAGTAAGAATGAGGATCTACAGCTAGTTTTGTATCAAGATTTTTATTTAGATGTTTTTTTAACATTTAATTGAAACAGGTTATGTAAGAAATAAAACTTGTTTTTTTTTTTAATTATGTTTATTTATTAGTCAGATTCATAAGTTATGAAAACATTGTCATTAGTAGAATTTTTAATTGTGTTATTTAATGAAAACTATATTCAATATAGTGGAGAGATTGCATTGTATTTTAAATCGATTTGAATTTGTTGGTTTATGGAGTTTTGATTTGGCAACACTGAAACCAAATCCGAAGCCGGTTCATGTGTAGCATCAAATCAAATACTAAAAAAAAAGGTTTTTTTACAATGCCAATTGATACAAAGTTAGTTGCACCAGATGTTTACTAAAATAGAATTTAAAATATTGGTAAATTTTTTTTTGCATACCATCGCGTACAAAAATGGCCAAGTTCAGACAATTCCCTTTCCAACAAGACACCATGACAAATCATTTCAAGCAAACTCAAAATAAAATAAAAAAGGAAAATTTTAAATTACAAAATTTGCAATACATGAATCAGATCAACTACGATTTAGAGTTAC
The DNA here is from genome assembly GCA_949987705.1 of Thereva unica. NCBI lineage: Eukaryota > Metazoa > Arthropoda > Insecta > Diptera > Therevidae > Thereva > Thereva unica. Next base: position 67,724,432 of record OX465281.1, read on the forward strand.
TCAATAATCATTTAACTAGCTTATCAGAAGCAATAATACTAGCTAAATTAAACATAATCTCAAAACAAATATTAAACCCTACAGAACTCTCAGAAATACACACAATTTTTACTAAAGAAAATTTCACTATAATTTCTAATGAACACATTTATGAATTATTAGAACTTCAAGCCTATTACAATGACACTAATCTAATATTTAACGTACAAATACCGATATTCTCAGAGGAAGAATATTCATATTTTCACATAATTTCCCTACCAATTAACCAAAGAAAAGTCATACCATCCAAACCATACCTAATCCTCAGTCCTAACAGTATTCAAAATTTTGACCAGAAATGACCGAAAATTGAAGATATATATATATATATATATATATATATATATATATATATATATATATATATATATATATGTATATGTGTATATATATATATATATATATACATATATATATATATATATATATATATATATATATATATATATATATATATATATATATATATATAATGGAGCACTCGCACCGGGCGCCATTGAACGAGGGTGCTAGTTCAGAAGTGTTCCGGCGACACTGAAAAACAAAGATCAAGCAAAAAGGAAATAAATAAATAAAACACCAATTTCTCTTTTCTGTCACTTTATTAAAAAAATCAGCAAAACAAAAATACATGATCACATAAAAGTACAAACAAAAACACACAAGTTAAAGGAGAGCACTACACAAAACAAACTACAACAAATTCATACCTGAAAATAGAAAAAGGGTTATTAGAATACAAAATATTAAATATACAAGTACTTACCTTTTTTAGACGTTGAAAACAATCCAAGGCGCTGAAAAATCAACAGGAAAATCCATCCAAGAAAATACGCCAAATGCCGTCGGCAAATCGGCAGTCTGTAAACAAAAAAAAACCGGTGCCTCGGGCCACGGCGCTTCGCGCTGTGGCGATTATTACGTGACAACTACCATGTTGCTCGTTATCTGTTATTCATTACATGCAATATATAATAAACACAAAATACATATAATTTTGCAGTATTTTTATTTTTTTATTCGTTCTCAAATGTAACAATGACAGTAATATCCCAGCGGGAAATGTAATGGGTAGGTAAGCGAGGTGGTAATGAGATGGACACATTACCTTTGTCATGAAATCATAGGTTACTTTTACATAGGGATGCCCTAGAGCGGTAAGTACTTACAGTAGGCATTACAGACGAGGACTTATTTCAGAGGCGAAATGTATTAGGTGAATACACAGATTACCATGTAAGGCATGCAGAATAAATTACTGGGTACCCTTTTTAGCAATAAAAACAATGCTTTCCGAAAGTATCATTCCATTTTTGCTACATTTGGTATGGATTTTTCTAACAAGACATCTTTTTGATTTTGTTGCTCATTGTTAGTGGTATAAATTAATCTTATAAAATTGATGAGGACGGAATAAACTCAAGAAGAGAGGCTTCGACCAGCCAAAGACAAAGAATGACGAAAGCACATCACATTTCCAACGAAAGTATTTCTCAAGGCATTACCTAGTCGCTTACCTATTCATTACAACGTAAAGACCTCCATTTTCCTAAATTTCCAGTAGAATTTTTCGATTACCAGGTAGGCGCTTACACAAATCATTGAAGAATTCGTGGGTTACCAGGGTAACCACTTGCTAGTTTTCCCCCTGGGATATAAACACAATATAGATAAGCGGCACTCATTGCCACTACTACAAATGCAGCGTAAGCCACGCCCACTCACACGGTTATGCGACACTTTGTCTGCTGCCGTTAGTGCCTTCTTGGTCGGTTGAGATTACAATTCTCATTCTTAATTCTAAGTTTCCTTATTTATATCGAAAACTTACCACTACGCTACTCTAATTTTCCCCTACCTAAATTGTTTTAATCATACTCGCGTTTTCATGCCATTCAAGCGTTCTTGTTCCTGGTCTTTCCCAACTTCGTATTTATTAAGGTATTTCTTTCATGAACAGCTCTTATGCTCATTTATTCGGGTCACATGTGCATCGTTCTTGCACTTGCATTCTGTGATGTAATTTATTTGTTTACATCGCTTTGGTCGCGGTGACCGTGGCTGTTAATTATTACCGCATGGATTTTTGATGCGTCTTCGATTTTATTATTTGCATTCGGGTTCAAGTGCTCTACTTTGTGTGCTTGATTTTATGTTGCTATAGTGATGCAACATTGTGTGTTGTTGGATTGTTGTTAGTGAGATTTTCATGTATTCTTGATCTCACTACAAATACTTACCAGAAAAGCGCCTCCATTTGACAGCCGTAAGAAAAACAAGAACAGCTGATTTCACAACACAAGTAAATAAGCCCGAAAATTCGAAATTATGTACTTCGAAAACGAAGCCCCCTACTACAGAATAGCCTCAACGATTATTCAAAGAGAAATAAATACCGACGCACAGACGGCGTTGAATCAGATTGCTTTTAATCTTTCTAGAGTCTTGAACTAGAAGATAAAATCTGTATTGAGGTTTTAGCAATAAAGCAATTTCAAAGCCTAAATATCGAACTTAGCATTCTGGAAAGACAGAATTGAGGTCTTTTCCCAGTAAAGCCCGAATTAAAGACAGTTTTGAAGTCTTTAATACAGCAGTAACTTAATCACCAGAATTGATTTCAGCAGTTACTCTAACCAACCACAGAGGGACGAATTTGCGAAGAAACAAGGCAAAGCAGTCCAGTAAGTAGAAACCAGGCAGCAAGCAGCAAGCAAATCCCAAGCGCTTCACAAGAAACGAAACCAGAGTGCAGCAACACAAAGGTTATTTCTGGCTGTTCTAATTTCAGAACACATCAGTCGAAACATCAATCATCACGCTGACAGATAGGTGGCGTTATTCATTTAAGTCAACAGAGCAAACAATATTTTGGTAATTTTTATTTACAAAACAAATACGAAATTTCAAGTAATAAATAACAAATTAAAGATTGAATTGAATTATTTTGGCAATTTTTTTGAATTTTTATTGAAGTTATATTTGAGAAAATCTAAGAATTAATTGCGAATAAATAGTAATTTTGATTAGTGGAAAAGGTTATCTTTTTATTGAATCACACCCTTCCGGCACCTTTTTATTGAGTCAGAAATTAAATTGCTAATTCTGAACATTGGTCCTTCGAGCTGGATAGTGATTCAATAAGATAACTCAAGCCGCAATTCAGAAACATGGAAGAATTACTCGATCATCAAAAACGACTTCGAGAACGCATCGAGAAGGCATATCGCAACTTTTCCAAGGATGGACCAAGTAGAAGAACGGAAACATACTTCCAAAAGAAACTCGACGGTCTCGATGACGACTGGGAAAAGTTCCGCAATAACGAGGAGAAAATAATGAGCAAGACGCTAAGTGAAGCCGAACACAAGCATCCATACTTCAAGGACGATTGGTACGCAGAAGTGGAAGAAACTTACATAAACACCTATTCCGCAATCAACGAAGAATATCTCAAGATCCGTCCAGCCGCAGACCCAAGAGCCGAGCAGTCATCAACAGATCTAAATAATAGTCAAATTGTTCACCATAACAACGAGGTAAAACTTCCACGAATCTCAATACCCACATTCGCAGGCGACTATGCATCATGGCCATCGTTCTTGGACTTATTCACCAGCCTCATACACAACAAAACATCATTATCAGGTGCTCAAAAACTCCAATATCTAAAGGCTCATTTATCTGGGGAAGCATTGAGACTACTCAGCAATACATTAGTAAGCGATGCCAACTATGCACCTGCATGGAATCTACTCGTTGATACTTACGACAATAAGCGAGCATTATTAAAGACACAGCTCGACATTCTACTCAGCCAACCGAAGTTAAGTCGAGAGTCAGCACAAGGCATCAAGGAGCTGAAGACAAGGACCCACGAATGTCTCACAGCTATTGAGAATCTGAAAATCTCAACACAGAATTGGGACCCTATTCTCATCCATTTGCTTGTACAGAAACTACCGACCGAAACTCACGAGCAGTGGGAGCAATCCCAGAGTACTAAGTCAAGGCAAACCATTCCGACATGGCCACAACTGCGTACTTTCCTCGAAACGAGATTCAGCACGTTAGAAGCTGTCAACAACCCATCAAACAGCAAGCATGAACATCACGAGAGCAAAGCCAGGGAGCACCCAAGAAGAAGAACCCAAGCCTTCCACGTCGCAAATCGAAGCGTATGCATACTATGTAAAGGCGCACATGCCATAGGGAAATGCCCCAAATATGTGCAGTTCAGCATCGATGAGATATATAAAACAGTCAAATCAAAGGATCTCTGCATCAATTGCCTGAGAGCAGGCCATCGCTCATCACAGTGTCTCAGTAAATGTAGGTGTTTCCAATGCGGAAAGACTCACCATACAACCTTACACAGAATCCAGTCAGCGAGTCAAACCAACAGCAGCGTTTCACCGCCCTCAAGTTCAAACGATGAATTACCATCCAACCAAACACACACATACTTCGCTCAGGCATCACCCTACAACTGACGACAAGTACTATTAGCTACAGCCCTGGTCACCGTAGTATCTCCAAGTGGACGAGAGCAGGTATGCAGAGCACTCATTGATCCCGGATCTCAATCCTCATTCGTACGTGAGGCAGTGGTTCAAGATCTACAACTCAAAAAGGAGCCAATACAAACCGCGTTAAGCGTGTTCGGTAACATGCCAGCGGGGAAAATCACAAGATGGGCCTCGCTGCAACTAAAGACACGAAACCATCCAGGTCCAGGCAATGGTAATTAACAAAATAACTAATCCATTACCAAATTGTGAATGTTCTAGCAAGGATTGGGCGCACTTAAAGGGTCTCGAATTAGCGGATCCAACATTCCACAAGCCGGGTCACATCGATATCCTTTTGGGAGCAGATGTATTCCCCACGATCATCTTGGCCGGTCTAAGAAAGGGCAACGAGGGAGCCCCAGTTGGCCAAAACACGGTGTTTGGATGGATCATCTCTGGGAAGATCACTCCAGCTGCACAAACAAGCTCACATATGGAAACATTCTTCACTCAGGTGACTCCTAACGATGAGCTAAAGAGATTCTGGGAACTGGAAGAGCTTCCACCAAGATCCAAGTGGACAACCGAAGAAACCCGCTGTGAAAACCATTTCAACAACAACGTCACTAGATGCAGCAACGGACGTTACCAAGTCCGGCTTCCATTTGTAGCTGATAAAGTACAACTTGGCGCATCAAGACACATCGCAGTTTTGTTGTAACCACCCCTTAAAATGTACGCGATCCACACACTCAGGAATGCCACCCAAGCGTTATCAAATATTAAATCCTAAAGTATTAAATTTCATTAAATGCAATCCAAACAAGTTCACATCCGCTGAAAAACCTTCAACTTGTCACACGAAGTAAATTAATTCACTATCAGCATAATAATTCGTTATCACCATAATTAATCTGATGCGCTTGCATTCCTGAGCGGGTGGATCGCCGCGAAGAAAAGCTTGCGGCTGGCGAGATTTGCCAGTTCTCGTCGTGCCGCCGGTCTCTAAAGTTCAATTAATTCACTGTAACTAATAAAGAAAGAAACCAATGAAGTAATAAATAAAAAATAGTCGAGTGATACAATAAAGAAAGAAATCAATGAAGTAATAAATAAAAAATAGTCGAGTGATACAAAATCAGTGTTTTTTTTCTGTGCAAAAAAAAAAGATTTCCTTTTCTAGATTGGACCGGAGACCCGACGGGCTCTCACAACACTGGTGGCAGCGGTGTTAATCCACAAACACCACATTTTCCATTTTCATATTCATCTCTACAAGCAGACTACTATTTCATCTCTACAAACAGACTACTATTTTTCACCAATTCATCAGTACGAGTTGATTTCGATATCATCAGACAGACATAGTTATAATCATCCTGTCATCATCAGCTATCATCTCATCAGACAATAAATATTCGCCATCAACGAATACAACACCGATCATGAACATGAACATGAATTTACTCCTGTAAGTACAGATTTAATCAAGATCACTAAAGACAGCGACATTGCTGAGTAGTGCGACCCAAACTATCTTTTTTCAATATTACCTTGCGATGGCAAGAAGAAAGGGTATTAATTGATTAATCACCCTTTGCTTTAATGGGTCGTAATTACGTAATTAGCAATCAACACCAGCGATTAATTAGATTGAATTAGTGTCATGCAGTTAAGTTAAAATTTTAATTAAACAAGAAACAAACTTGAATTTAACTATAAAAGACCTCCAAATACTTTTAAAAGCGAAAATAATATAAACCTCTTTCTACAAAAAAAAAAATGCTACTTTCGCTAGCTTGTGAAGGTTCCCATTATGAGGAATTAAAAATAAATAAAATAAATGAAATTTTATAGAATTTTTTTTGATTTTTAAATGAATTTACTAGATTGCCTCACGTAAATTTGAAACATACATAGATTCAAGATATATTGAATTTTTTCATATACAAAAAAAATACTTTTATTTTCTTTTAAAAAAAAAAAATAATAGGTACCTACTATATTCAATTTAGAATACTTATCTTTATTGTTTTACTACAAAATATTTTACCTTGATAAAATAGATTCTTGTGTTATTCCATAAACATTTTATCCTCTTTTAATATATTAATTACATTATTCAAATATTTTTTTTGTGTGCCCATTGTTGCTGGAATATAATTGCTTAAAATTGGAAGTGTATTTAATCTGTCGTTTAAATAACGTTCGTTGATTTACGCGCGTTTTGTTCACTGTGTCGTTCACCTCGCTACAAAGTTACTATATTTCTTTTTGTTAAATCGTTTCCGTGCGTGTAACTGTGTCGTTTACAACGCAACAAAGTTCCAATATTTTTTTTTTCTCCTTCCTCAAACAAAAGCTGAACTTTATTGGAAATTATACTTCCTACTATTCTATAATACGGAGGTATGACCCTCCGCACAGCGGCTTCAAATGGTCATCTTCATCGCTCGAACTTCTGGGCTGATGTAACACGGTAGATCAATCATGTTCTCTTCCCTTCCAACCATTATTCTCCCTGTCTGGTAAGACAGTTGCATATTCGGCTTGTTTAGCAAGTCCAGTCCCAACATTAGCTCCTCGTTCATTGCGTTGCTACTTCTTCTTGCGATCCAACAACCCGTTCACAACTTGACGCTGTAGTTATTTTTCTTCTACGCGTTTAGCACTCGCGACCTGGGAATCGATTCTCCATCCGTACATGAGTAAAAAGCCAAAAAAATCTGACCTAATCGGTACTCTATCTGTCTCCTTAAGGAGCCACAAAAGGGCACTGGCCCAGGGAGAGGGAGAGAAGCTCCCTCCGATCCACGAGGACTCTGTCTACCAGGAAGAAACTTTGGAAACCTCGGATCTCAACCCTGAAACTAACCCCTTTTCTAAACTAGTTACCCCCTCGACCAGCGGTAGCAAAATGTCTTCCTTTGTTCTCTCGAACGCCATTAAACTAATCCCGGAGTATGATGGAGATCCCGGAACCTTGCACCGATTTCTGCAAATAGCACAAGTGCAACATAGTTTAGCTACCTCTGCTGCCCACAAGCTCGAATTTCTTAATCTGATTAAGTTTAAACTGTCCGGCCGAGCGTATAATAGCATTCTCAGATACCGTGAATACGATTCCTGGGACGATTTGAAAGAGGCTCTCGAACAACAATTCTCGCAACAACGACCTCTACAGGTGGTACAATCGGAGCTTTTCACTGTAAGACAAGAAGCCAGAGAGAGTGTTATGGAGTATGCCGGCAAGATAGAGAAACTTCTTGAAGAATTAAATATATCAAGTACCAAGGACGGTGCCAGCGCAGGTAACAACGCCATACGGGAACTTAACCAGCAAATGGCGATAAATAACTTCAAGAGAGGGCTTAAACAGCCGCTAAAGCTCATAGTCAAAGCCTCCCAACATACCACTCTTAAAGGCGCGATAGATCTGGCTATAGAAGAGGAAAAACTGCTAGATATCGAACCTAAACCTACCTTTAGCCAAAATCGCAATCCCAAGCAATGCCGATTTTGCAAAAATATTGGGCATGATATCAACGAATGTCGAAAGTACAGTTCTCTCAAACGCCAACAAACCCCCTCCAGGCCATTTCCTAACCTTCGTGGATCTGTCAATAAAATCAGTCAATCTCCACCCAAGGTAGTTTGCAGGTACTGCAAAAACATCGGCCACTCCTTAGAGCAATGCCGAAAAAGGGAGTATAATAATAATAGGCGAAAAGAGGGACAGTCCACCTCCTCTACTCATCAATTTCCTCGACCGGGAAACGGTCCAGCGCCTGGCCCCAGCGGTTCGGTGACCAGGGTTCAGGACCTCAAGTAAGTAACCGCATACTAATTGCTAAATCCTCTGAATCAGATACTAATTCTACCAAATCCCATACAAATATTGCAAAATCCACCGAATCGTTCACTAATACTACTATATCTCCAACCATTCCCACTAACAGTGCTAACTCTCGCGCCCAAACTAACCCTACTAAGTCGTCAACCAATCGTACCAAACTCCCTACCATTTCCACTAATATCACTAACACCACTAATTCTTCTACCACTCCCACTAACAATACTAACTCTTGCGTCCAATCTTACCCTACTAATTCATCTACCAATCATACTAAATCTTCTACCACTCCCACTAACAATACTAACTCTTGCGTCCAATCTTACCCTACTAATTCATCTACCAATCATACTAAATCTTCTACCACTCCCACTAACAATACTAACTCTTGCGTCCAATCTTACCCTACTAATTCATCTACCAATCATACTAAATCTCCTACCATTCCCACTAACACCACTAATTGCAACATCAACCCTACTAACCACGCTAACCTACCCACAACTCATATAAAATCCGTCACCGGCTTCCCAAACCCCTTTAGTTATGCAGAGAATAGCAATCTCACTGAATCGGCTCCCATACCTGGGGCACACTCTCTCATTCCGGAAGTCAATATAAAAATACTAACTCTCAACTTTTCCAAGACCTTTAGGAATGAAATCACAACAAAAATATTAGAAAGCCCGTCCGATTCCAATATACTACTGTTAGACACTGGTGCCTCGCTAAGTTTGATCAAAATCAATGCTCTTCAAGACGACGTTGAAGTAGACGTTACCCAAATCGTCCGAATCTCCGGAATAACGGACCAGAGCATCCTTACCAAAGGTGTCGTCTATCTAAACATGGCCCTACCAAGTAACGTACCCCTACTCCACCCATTTCACATAGTTTCATCCGACTTTCCAATAGCCGCCGAAGGTATTTTAGGCAACGATTTCTTTCGCCGAACCAAAGCTAAATTAGACTACGAAACTCTTTCGTTTAGCTTTTACCATTCGAGGAAACTCTACAATTTTAAGTTCTCTTGCATGCCCACGGAAACGGAAATTCCCCCGCGGTGCGAAAAATTTATAAAATTCGGTCCGATTTCTTCAGAGGAGGAAATCGTTTGTCACCAACAGGAAATAATGCCTCAAGTTTATATATCTGGAAGCATCGCCAAGGCTGTAAATGGTTACATAAACGTGGCAGTGCTAAACACCACAGATAAAAAAGTAATTCTCAAAGATACCTCCAATTTTCGATATGACACATTGTCAAACTATCATGTCCTAGAACCTGCTAACCTGAAACACGAAGAAAAGATCCAAAAGCGACTAGAAACTTTAACTTCACTTCTAAGCCTATCCCATCTAAATGATGAAGAACACGAATCCATTCTAGACCTTTGTCGCGAATTTAATGATCTGTTTTACATCGAGGGTGACAAACTAACTTTCACTGATGCTATTCAGCACACTCTTCCAATTCCCTCAGGAAAGTCACCCGTTAACTCGAAACCCTATCGTCTTCCAGAAATTCATAAATCTGAGATAAATCTTCAAACTTCCAAATTACTTCAGGAAGAGATAATACGGCCAAGCATGAGCCCCTGGAATTCTCCTTTGCTAATCGTTCCCAAAAAGGCAGGTCCGGATGGTGCAAAGAAATGGAGAATGGTGGTAGACTTTCGGAAACTCAATGAGTTGACGATACCTGATGCCTACCCACTCCCCAATATAGAAGAAATCCTAGACCAGCTCGGGAACTCCCGCTACTTTAGCACTTTAGATTTGGCCAATGGGTTTTATCAGATTGGTGTTGCAGAGCAAGATAAGCCAAAAACTGCTTTCAGCACCCCGCAGGGACACTTCGAATTCAACCGAATGCCTTTCGGGTTGCGCAACGCTCCCGCCACCTTTCAAAGATTAATGAACGTGGTACTGGCAGGTCTCCAAGGAACGCGGTGTTTCGTCTACCTCGACGACATCGTGATATACGGCCACAATCTCGTCGACCATAATAACAAACTGAGGGACGTGTTTAACTGTTTAAAACGTTATCAACTAAAACTCCAGCCCAACAAATGTAAGTTTCTTCATAAGGAAGTAATGTACTTAGGGCACACAATCACCGATCAAGGTATCAAGCCAGACCCTCTAAAGATCTCTGCTATCCAAACAATACAGCCTCCCCGAAATCACAAACACGTAAAATCATTTTTGGGTCTCGTCGGGTACTACCGGAAGTTTATTCCGAATTTCGCCAAGCTTGCTAATCCTCTCACTAATCTCCTTAAAAAGGACACCCCCTTCGTCTGGAGCGCCCTTTGCGATGAATCGTTTGAATTGCTAAAAAAGGCCATATCTAAGTCTCCAATCCTCCAGTACCCGGATTTCTCAAAAAGGTTCTTTGTAACCACGGATGCCAGCAACACGGCCATCGGAGCAGTTCTCTCTCAACGTCCTGACAAAGAAAACGTTGATCTCCCGATAGCTTACGCTAGCCGCACTCTCAATAAGGCAGAGAAAAACTATTCGACAATCGAGAAAGAAGCCCTAGCGGTCGTGTGGGCCGTCAATCGTTTCCGCCCTTATGTGTACGGGAGAAAAATCACCGTCGTTACCGATCATAAACCACTGGTATGGATCTTTAACCTCAAGGATCCTAGCTCTAGGATAATGAGGTGGAGAATCAAATTAGAAGAATATGATTTTGACGTCGTACACCGAAAAGGAAAGCTCAACACTAACGCCGATGCCCTGACACGACTGCCTGCGGCTGACACTCTCGTAGTCACACGATCCCAACATCAAGGCTTAACTTCCACTTCCGACTTGCCAAATCCATCACCATTACAAATGGAAAATGCTACACCATCCATTATAGAACTAACGGACCCTTCTGAAATCACACGCGTTCTTAACGAATACCATGATAACCCGATCGGCGGACACCAAGGAATAAACCGGACCCTAAAGCGGATAAAAGAAAAATTCACCTGGAAAACCTTATCCAAAGACGTAAAAGAGTATATCGAGTCTTGCGAAATTTGCAAGAAAAGCAAAATCGGCCTCAAAACTAAAATCCCCATGAAAATTACCACTACGTCCAGAACACCGTTTGAGAGAGTTGCCCTAGACATAGTAGGACCTCTTCCCGAGTCAGAAAATCGAAACAAGTACATACTCAGTTTCCAGGATGACCTGACAAAATTCGTCATGGCCATTCCAATCCCGAACCAAGAAGCTCACACGGTTGCCGAGAATTATGTTCGAAAATTAGTTTGCATCTTCGGAATACCAAAATCTCTTCTCACGGATCAAGGCAGTAACTTTCTCACCAACGTATTTAAGCGCACTTGCCGACTTCTAAAGATTCAAAAGTTACAAACCACCCCATATCATCCGCAATCTAACGGTTCGCTAGAGCGTAGCCACCGGACACTGGGCGATTATCTAAGATGCTATGCCAGCAAAGACCCTACTAATTGGGATTTATGGATTGACTACGCGGTCTTTTGTTATAATACCACTCCTCACACATCAACAAACTACTCGCCTTACGAAGCTCTTTTCGGATACAAACCCGAACTTCCCTCTTCTATAACAAGATCATGCGAACCTATATATAACTACGACGATTATGTTAGTGAGTTGAAAGCCAGATTGCAAAATGGATTCCAGGTCATTCGTGAAAACCTACTGAAGGCTAAGCAAAAGGCGAAAGAGTTATACGACCATGGCACTAAACCCACTAACTTTGGTATAGGCGACCTTGTACTTATGGAATCAAAGGTCAAATCCAACAAAAAATTGACTCCGCTTTTCGAAGGCCCCTACGAAATCGTTAAGGCTAACTCCGCTGAAACCTCCACAATAAAGATAGGAAAAAAAATTAAAGTCGTTCATAATAACCTTCTTAAAGCCCTTCGCTAAGTAATACTTTTACCTTACCTTCCAGGTCCCTCACGGTCCTCATTCTTAAAGTAAACGCCCAACAGCACTCCGTGACGCCGCTCACATCGAATACGGGGGCCTATTTCGAAAATTTTGGAAAAGTACACCAATCAACTGCTGACTGGAAATTTTTTCTCTACCTGAACACATCTACAATCATCATGGATACAAGCCTACTCGAAACTCACTGCAAACGGCTCGAGGAACTCTGCTCCAAAGCCAAGGAAAACTTCCTGGACGACAGTTGCGGAGTCGCCCTGAGGCTCATTAAAGATTCTATCTCGGATATAAAGGAGGTAAGCAAATATTTTGCTAGCCTATCTCACGAATCGAATAGGCAGAAGCGAGGATTATTAGACGTCGTAGGAAAAGCCCAAAAGTATCTCTTTGGCGTAATGGATAGCGAGGATTCTGAGCACATCGAAAAAACTATCAATGCCCTTGTTTCGAATCAAGCAAAAATCCATCATTCCTTTGATACGAAAGTATCAATTATAGTTGACACCGTGCAAAATACCTTCATCTCACTAAACAAGACATTCGACAAAATTTCGAACGGCATGAATGAAATAGAAAGGGAGCTAGAAAACGTAACCACCCTACAAAGAAATCTCCACTCCCTAGATGAAGCGGTCAGCATTCTCATGTTCGCCGCCAACCGGTTAACCGCAAGGCAGGCCGAATACTTGGACATCATTCATGAAGCGAGATTAGGCCGTTTAGACCAACACCTTTCAAACTCCGAACCCTTCCTGGAGGCGCTAAGGGACGTCCAAATCGAAACGTTAAATAATTTAAATCTGCCGGCAAAACCAACTAACTACAATATTCCCCTAATCGCGCGCATATCGACTGTGACGCCCCTATTGACTGCAAAGTCCCTAGTCTTTCAAATCAAAGTACCTCTTATTAAAAATAGTTTTTCATTATACAAAATAGCCAGTGTGCCCGCACGATTCTTAAATAACACTTATTACTACGTCAAGGTTGACTCGCCATACGCACTAATTGATGAAGCCAAAGAGAGATACGCTTTCTTCAACCAAGGCGATCTCGACGAATGTCAATTATTCCAGACGAAAGAATTCATTTGCAACCGAAATTTCGTTTCTTACCTTTTCAATAAGGAAAACTGCCTAATAGAGTTAAAACAAGGGGAAATCTCACCATCAGATTGCGAGATCAGGTTATTCAATTTAACCCACGAAATATGGAACGCGCTCTATAAAACTAATACCTGGATTTACTTAACCCCAACTCCAACTACTCTCCGAGTAAATTGTAAGGAAAACGCTTACTCTGTATCACTGGCAGGCAGCGGTATACTAAACTTAGAACCAGGCTGCAAGGCAAGAACCAAAGAGGTACTGCTAGAAACTCACTCGACAGTTTCCCGCACTGAAGGTGCATTTCATCAACTAAATGATCAACTTTTTAACAATTTAAATCTAAACCTTTCTGCCATACCGGCCCAAAACCAACTTCCGCGAATAATCCTAGACACCCGAGACCTGGACACCCTTAGTGTAAAGCTAGAAACCTTGGTATCAGACTCAAACCCAGATTACTACAACATTAACGACATTAATCCTTACCAGATGGTGGCTATACCCACATCCATTTTCTCCGTAATCTTTATAATTGCTTTGATCTACCTAGTATGTAGGCGGTATATCAAGTGTAATCTATCGTTGTGCCCAGCAAACCAGCCTAACGCCATGAGAACAAGTGAGGAAACACAACCCTAAGATTCAATACATTTCCGATCTTGCAAATTTAATTAACTTTAGTGAAGACAAACGTCTACGTACAAATTTAAGCAAAAGCTTGAAAGCGTTTTTTTTATTGATTAAATTTTTATGGAAAAGTTTCTTTATATGTAAAAAAAAAAAAAAAAAAAAAAAATAAATAAATAAATAAAATTTTTTACTAAGTTACTATATAAATATATAAGTTACTATAATATAAATACTTTACGCCATAACAAGTCTTGGAACTCACATGTAATTGCAAATTTTTATTCCTATTAAGAATTCCCAAAACAATTTACGTAAGGATTTTACTTTTACTTGGTGTGCATTTTATTGTAAAAGAAATTTAAATGTCATTTTTTTACGCCGAAGTGCGTCCGTTTAGAATAAATAAACAAAAATTTTCTATTTTTTCTTTACGCATATTGTTCTCACGTAGTACATAAGCAAACAAAATAAAAAAAAAAAATAACAGTGCCATGGCTTCTCGATGGCACAGTAGACATGAATAGACCCCAAGGATAAGACATATTCATGTCAAAAACAAAAACAACAAAAACAATAAAAACAACAAAAACAGCAAAAACAGCAAAAACAGCAAAAACAACAAAAACAACAAAAACAACAGAAACAACAAAAACAGCAAAAACAACAAAAACAACAAAACAGCAAAAACAGCAAAAACCACAAAAACAGCAAAAACAACAAAAACAACAAAAACAACAAAAACAGCAAAACAGCAAAAACAACAAAAACAGCAAAAACAACAAAAACAACAAAACCAACAAAAACAACAAAAACAGCAAAAACAACAAAAAAGGCAAAACAACAAAAACAACAAAAACAACAAAAACAGCAAAAACAACAAAAACAGCAAAAACAACAAAAACTGCAAAAACAACAAAAACAGCAAAAACAACAAAAACAGCAAAAACAACAAAAACAGCAAAAGCAACAAAAACAACAAAAACGGCAAAATCAGCAAAGCAACAAAAACAACAAAAACAACAAAAACAGCAAAAACAACAAAAACAGCAAAATAAAATTTGTTGTCTGTAAAGAGGGTTTACGGACGATAGTTTAACGTGACAACGTCATGAGAAAACATTGATGAAATGATTGCATACTTTTATGAATAAACTTGAATCATTTATATTAAACTAGCAAAAACCCGCGTGCGTTGCAACGCCTTTCAATAAAATAAGATTATGAGGACACAGTCTGCGATAGGAAAAAGCTATAGTGAAAAAAGAACAAATCTGGGAAAATTGATTTCGGGAGATGACCGCCATGGACCAAATGATATATTGAGTATACTATATTGCCTATGGTGTTCTACTTATCATACTCTTTCATTTGATACCCATGTCGAAGGGGTTGTGAAGAAAATATTAATCCGCACTCTTGAGATGGCCGCTATGGACCAAACGATATATTGAGTATACTATATTGCATATGGTGTTCTACTTATCATACTCTCTCATTTGATACCCATCTAGAAGGAGTTGTGAAGAAAATGGTAAACCGCCCTTTTGAGATGGCCGCCATGGACCAAATTATAAATTGAGTATACTATATTGCTTATGGTGTTCTACTTTTCATAGCCTTTCATTTGATACCCATGTCTCGGGTGTTGAGAAGAAAATCGCAATCCGCCCTCTTGAGATGGCCGCCATGAATCTAAAGACATGGTCTATGGCATTCTTCTTATAATGCCCTTTCATTTGATACCAATGTCGAGGGGGGAGTGAAGAAAATGATCATCCTCCCTCTTGAGATGACCGCCATGGACCAAACGATATATTGAGTATACTATATTGCTTATGGTGTTCTACTTATCATACCCTTTCATTTGAAATCCATATCGAGAGGTGTGAAAATATCGGTAATCCAACCTCTGGAGATGGCCGCTGTGGACCAAACGATATATATTGAGTATACTATATTGCTTATGTGTTCTACTTATCATACTCTCTCATTTGATACCCATCTCGAAGGGGTTGTGAAGAAAATGGTAATCCGCCCGCTTGAGATGATCGCCATGGACCAAACGATATATTGAGTATACTTTATTGCCTATGGTGTTCTACTTATCATACTCTTTCATTCGATATCCATGTCGAAGGTGTTGTGAAGAAAATGGTAATCCGCATTCTTGAGGTGGCCGCTATGGACCAAGCGACATATTGAGTATACTATATTGCTTATATTGTTCTACTTATCATACTCTTTCATTGGATACCCATTTCGAATGGGTTGTGAAGAAAATGGTCATCTGCTCTCTTGTGATGACTGCCATGGACCAAACGATATATTGAGTATACTATATTGCTTTTGGTGTTCTACTTACCATAACCTTTCATTTGATATCCATGTCGAGGGGTTGTAAAGAAAATGGTAATCCGCCCTCTTGAGATGGCTGCTATGGACCAAGCGCCTGCTTTTGAAATTTTTTTGCTATAAACCTCACGCAGCCCGAGACCTTTCCAACGAATGCAAAACCGTGGAAATCGGATCGTGCGTTCTCTAATTATAGCGTCTGGAAGGAAAACCCGACTTATTTTTATATTATAGATAATAACAGTAAACGTCCCACCTTGCGACTTGTGAATGGTAATAGCACAAGCAGGAACGCAAGGAAACTGTTTTCGTTTGCATTTCACGGTTTTCGTCAGTGTAATGTTCACTATTTTCTTATACACCGGCACCCAGTTAGGAGACAGAGTGTTTGGCTTGCTTTGCTTATTGTTGACAATTTGACAATAATTTAATCTAATTAATATTGACAATTTTAATCAAATTTTTAAGATTACTACGATCAATTTTTTAAAATTACTTCGGGAGATAACGGGACATAACGGGACATAACGGGACAATGAGTCATCATTTTTCGTGCATGCAGCCGGCGTTCATCGTTTTAATAGACGTTGTCACGTCAAAAAGCAAAAACAGCAAAAACAACAAAAACAGCAAAAACAACAAAAACAGCAAAAACAACAAAAAACAACAAAAACAACAAAAAACAACAAAACCAACAAAACCAGCAAAAACAACAAAACCAACAAAAACAGCAAAAACAACAAAAATAACAAAAACAACAAAAACAACAAAAACAGCAAAAACAACAAAAACAACAAAAACAGCAAAAATAACAAAACCAACAAAAAACAGCAAAAACAACAAAAACAACAACACCAACAAAAACAGCAAAAACAACAAAAACAACAAAACCAGCAAAAACAACAAAACCAACAAAAACAGCAAAAACAACAAAAACAACAAAAACAGCAAAAACTGCAAAAACAACAAAAACAGCAAAAACAACAACACCAACAAAAACAGCAAAAACAACAAAAACAACAAAAACAGCAAGAACAACAAAACCAACAAAAACAGAAAAAAACAACAAAAACAACAAAACCAACAAAAACAGCAAAAACAACAAAACCAACAAAAACAGCAAAAACAACAAAAACAGCAAAAGCAACAAAACCAAAAAAACAGCAAAATCAACAAAAACAACAAAACCAATAAAAACAACAAAAACAGCAAAAACAACAAAAACAACAAAACCAACAAAAACACCAAAAACAACAAAAACAGCAAAAACAGCAAAAAAGCAAAAATTTATCCTAAAAGTATGCCAAACCGTAATGAGTCATGGTAACGATTTTCGTCTCCGCACATTCTTTCAAATAGACCCCAGGGATAAGACATATTCATGTCAAAAAAAAAAGATTTCAAAACAAAACTATGTATGGACACACCAATCATTGAAAATACATGAATAGACGATCGACTTCGCCGATCTCCATAAGGGGGGAGGAATATTGTAACCACCCCTTAAAATGTACGCGATCCACACACTCAGGAATGCCACCCAAGCGTTATCAAGTATTAAATCCTAAAGTATTAAATTTCATTAAATGCAATCCAAACAAGTTCACATCCGCTGAAAAACCTTCAACTTGTCACACGAAGTAAATTAATTCACTATCAGCATAATAATTCGTTATCACCATAATTAATCTGATGCGCTTGCATTCCTGAGCGGGTGGATCGCCGCGAAGAAAAGCTTGCGGCTGGCGAGATTTGCCAGTTCTCGTCGTGCCGCCGGTCTCTAAAGTTCAATTAATTCACTGTAACTAATAAAGAAAGAAACCAATGAAGTAATAAATAAAAAATAGTCGAGTGATACAATAAAGAAAGAAATCAATGAAGTAATAAATAAAAAATAGTCGAGTGATACAAAATCAGTGTTTTTTTTCTGTGCAAAAAAAAAAGATTTCCTTTTCTAGATTGGACCGGAGACCCGACGGGCTCTCACAACAGTTTGAACATTGATGCAAATGGAGAAACGATTCCAACAAGATCCTGATTTGAAAGCAGACTACGTCAAATGCATACAGGAATATTTGACGTTAGGTCACATGGTGCCTACCAACACTCCAGAATCAGCACTTCAAAATCAAATGCCCAATGACACAGCAACATACCGATGCTGTTACTTACCTCACCATGCTGTCATCAAACCGAGCAGCACGACCACGAAACTGAGAGTTGTTTTCGACGCATCCCGTCCGACTGCCACCGAAACTCACTCAATAGCGTATTATTGAATGGCCCAGTAATACAAGACTCTTTGATGTCTACTCTCATGCGATGGGGAAAATATCGAATTGCTTACATGGCCGACATCGAGAAGATGTACCGGCAGATACGAGTTCATCCAGACGATGCCGATTACCAACGGATTGTTTGGAGGGAATCACCAGATCAGCCTATACGAGACTACAAGCTCTTGACCGTGACGTTCGGAACTAAGAGCGCTCCTTTCCTTGCCATCCGAACCATGCACCAATTGGCGAAAGATGAAGCAGAAATGTTCCAAATCGGCTCCAACGCTGTACTCAACGATTTCTACGTTGACGATTTGATGACTGGCGCAGATAACATAGAAGAAGCAAGACAGAAACAAAGGCAATTAATTCAGCTTCTCCGAGCTGGAGGGCTAGAGCTCCGAAAATGGGCCGCGAATCACAACACCATCTTGGAAGAAGTTCCGGCAACCGATCGAGAGGTCTCATTTCCACTCGCAGTGAATGCAGACGTCAAAGCTCTTGGTTTATTATGGTATCCCTCCAGCGATACACTATCTTACAAGGTCAGCATGGAGTCAGCACCAGAGATATATACAAAACGGAAAATATTGTCCGAAATTGCGAAGCTGTTCGACCCCATCGGCTGGCTAACCCCAGTAACAATTAATGCCAAAATTTTAATACAAAGTCTTTGGCTGACAAAACTCGACTGGGATGAAACAGTCCCGATCAACATCGATCAACAATGGCGAAAGTTCCGAGCAGACCTCCAAGACATACAAACTATTCAAATCCCGCGGTGGATTGAAGCTCACAACAAAATCCAGAACATCGAAATCCATGGATTTTGCGACGCATCCATCAAAGCATATGCAGCAGCCGTATACATCCGGACACAGGACGAAGACGGCAACTGCCATTGTCACTTAATCGCTGCCAAAAGCAAAGTGGCACCCATCAAGACCATCTCACTGCCAAAGCTAGAGTTATGCGGAGCACACTTGTTGGCCAAATTGCTGGCGCAAGTAAAGGACGACATGAAGTTCGAGCAGGTAACTACACATGCTTGGACTGATTCTACAATTGTACTCGCATAGTTGAGAAAACACCCATCATCATGGGAAACATTTGTGGCGAACAGGGTCTCACAAATACATCAGCTACTAGACCAAAGTAGCTGGAATCATGTTAGAACAGAAGACAACCCTGCCGACTGTGCCACAAGAGGACTATCACCGAGCGAATTGAAACCACATAAGTTATGGTGGACGGGCCTTCACTGGCTCCAACAGACAAAGGAGCACTGGCCCAAACGGAAAGAAATGCACGATACCACGGTGGGAGTACGAAGAACCATCACCAGTATGCAGGTCGAAGTAGATTCTTCTAATAACGACCAGATCAACAGATACTCTTCATTGACGAAATTGCAACGGGTGACAGCATATTGTCGACACTGGCTAAAGGCATCGAAATCAACATCCTGCCATACCCAAACCAGCTACGTAGAGTCCTTAGAAACACAAGCAGCCCTAAATTGGTGGAAATTAATAACACGAAACGCAGCAAGACGTCATAACTAATGTAACGGCCGCCTGTGAAAATTCTATTACTTGCGAAAATATATGCCAATAAAAATAAAAAATTAAAAAAATAAAACAGCGGCAACCGCGGGGCCTCGGTAGTCTAGAGGTAAGGCGCCTGACTGCTATCCCCAGAGGTCCCGGGTTCGAATCCCGGTGGTGCCACGGTCCTTCGCCTTTCCCACCTAACTTTCCTTCTTTCTTCTTCCCTCTTTACATTCCTGATTCCCCTGTCGTAGCCTTCCCTAGTCCTTCCCCGCTCCACCAAGCGCATGCCATCGGTTGGTTGATGAGACTCAACTCGTTTCAGGAGGCATAACACTCCAGCGAGAGTTGTTCTCGACGCCCCGATGTCAGAGTCGCGAAATGGTTGTGAGTAGTTGGAATAAAAAAAATATCGCGGCTAGGTTGTGACAGTTACTTCCTTCTTCTCTCTATCTTCCGGCTAGAGCTGCTGTTCGACATTCAGTCTATACGAAAAATAGATTGTCGACAGTACAAAGGGACTTTCCCTAAAAGCCTCTAGTCTGTCACATAAAAAAAAAAAAAAAAACCCCGACCCCGACAAAGCAGCAAAATTCGGCACCAACACCACGTCAAAATCACGAAGCCAACTCCGACGGCACAGTAACGACGAAGGAGAACAAAAACAAGGCACCAGGAATGTAGAATAACGGTGCGGTTTTTTGCCCCGGCCTGGGAGATAGCGCCTGATCGGGCGTTTTTGCTTGGTGGAGAAGAAAAAAAGAAAGCGAAGGACAGTATTGAGTGAACAGGCGGTGAAGTGAGTTAATTTGAAAATCTCTGGTTGGATGTCTTTCTTTTTGGGAAAAAATAGGGAAAATGGTGAAGAAAACGTAGTTTTCTTATTGATCGAGTTTTTTTTTGTTGAGATTGGATTGGTCGCGGTAGCTGAAAAGGATCATCCCGGTGCTTGGAGATAAAAGATAAGTCCATAATTCTTTTTTTGAGTATATAAAAATATAAGAAATTATTAAATTATAATCTATTATTATTGGATTCGTTCCCTTACCACAAAAAAAAAATAATAATTTTTTTTGTTGAATTACACATGGTTTCAACGGGGAATTGAAGGGAAATTATGCACTTGAGATTTAAATGTTTCCTGGGGGGTTGCTAACTATATATATATTTTTTTATCAGTATTCGATTTTTCATGATTCAATTTTTTTTTAGTTGCTGCTGTTACTCACGTTCCAAATCTTGATATAAAATATGCACGTGATCCTATAAAAACCTGAAACGAGAGGATAATTGCGGAGTCAGTGTTAAGTACAAACTATTGTTTTTACTATTTTTATGAGTGGCACATAAGTAGCATCCTTTTTATATAAAAGGTTGGTACAGTTTAAGTTGAAGCAGGTGAATAAAGTAAACCTGGCTTCATGGGCGCTAGATAACGGGTTAATCCTATACACTACATGACATGTTCCAGAATATTACGGTACGTAAAAAGACAAAGAAAATTGCCGTTAACGCGAGTATCAAAAATGACAGTGGAATTCATCGAGTGAAGAGTTTTTTGTTGGGTAGTCCTTCCCGTGCAAATGCTGAAAAAGGGAGAAAATCATTCTTTTAATTTTTCTCGGTTTGGTTGTTTTTGAAAGTAGTGACGGTAGTGATCGATTATATTGGTATGTTAAAGGAAAAGTTATTTTTCTAAGATAAGTGCCGAGTTAATCAAAGAGCACCTCCAAATCTGGGGTGTATTAAGTGTTGGATAGTACCAGTTTTTTTTCGGCTGTTGGATTTGAACATAAATTGAATTGAAACTCCAAATCTGGGGTGTATTAAGTGTTGGATAGTAATAGTTTTTTTCGGCTGTTGGATTTGAACATAAATTGAATTGAAATTCCAAATCTGGGGTGTATTAAGTGTTGGATAGTAATAGTTTTTCGGCTGCTGGATTTGAATATAAATTGAATTGAAACTAAAAATCTGTTAGCCTTTTCTGAAGATAAATATTGAATTTCTAATGTCATAGGAAGCTATAGATTTTGTAGAAAGAAAGATTTCAGCACAGGGGCCATTTGCTTTACATTATATATATAGTATAGCCACTTTGAATACTACATGAATTGCGTGTCTTTGAGACAAAGAATCCAATAATTATCGAATCGTTTTTTATTGGGATCTTGATTTTGACTTCCCGTGGTCTTCAATAATATTCCTATCACTATATTAATGTCGTCTCTCATTCTTTTGTCATTAGAAGGAAAAAAGGATGATGAAGAATTGAATTGACTCACTTTTACCTTTTATCTTTCTACCTATATTTCTTTATATTGGGTAAGTTAATAATTAAAAAGATTTATTGAACTGTTTAAAACCCCGAAGAATTTGGACGGTATCTGTGGATTGATAACACGACAAAGAGAAGAAGTTATCTTGTGGTTTTGTTGGATTATAGCAGTAAATAACCGTATTAACCGTAAGCACGTACAGAAAGTGACATTTTTTTGAAATATTTCAGGGAGATTGAATATTTCTGATTTAATGATAATAAATGAAATAAAAATAACAATAAATAGGAAGAATTAGAATAATGGAATAATAAGAAAACCAATTGAAATAAAAACAATAATAGATAAGAAGAATGATAATAAATAATAATAAATACTTGTTTTTCGAATGATGATACAGTATGAAACCTATACATGTCTGAGGAAAAACAAATAAATAAATAAGTCAATGAAGTAAAATAAAATAAATGAACTATAATCATAAAAAAAAAACAAATAAATAAATAAGTTAACAAAATAACTAAAATAAAGGAACAATAAACATTTGACACAAATAACCAAATAAATTAATAAAATAAACCAAAATAAATGGAATGGAATAAATGGAATTTTTTGAAGGTCTAATCCATTAATAAAATGATCGAATAAAAGCCCTCACGTGAGGCCCTCGGGAATAATGATACCTCCGCGAAGGGCGAGTTCCTTTCCGCTGGATACCACCGGGCACCTAGCCTCCTAGAGTATGACCGTTTCTCGCTGACCAAACCACCCCTTACGACCCTTACGATCGGCCCCCTCTCGTTGACCTCGGTAGGCTCGATTCTCTCCGCCGCCGCCTCTTTTCTCTATTTCGTATTAGGCACGAGTTCTTATAGTTATAAACTGTCACCTTTCTGCATCCCTGCACCGCGAACCCCACCCAATCCGGCGAGCTAGTTTGTGCACCGCACGTCGTGCCGACGATCGGTGCAGCAGATGCATACATTTTCGGCGATAATCCTTGGCGGTCGAGCCTCTCCAGCCACCTTCTGGTCTGTTCCCCCCCTTTTTTTGAACTTCTCTAGTTTTGTGACGATGGTCGTTTATCTAACTTGTTTAGATTTGCTTTCTTTCATTTCGTGCTATGGCACACATATTCCCGACAGTTACAAATGGCGCCCAACGTTTGGGCTAAGGAGCTTAATATCCTTTGAGCTTCTTAGTCTAACGGTCTGATGACATGGACATGACTGATTGTCACCTGTTGACATTTTTAAATTTTCCCTTCGGCATTTCATATTCTTCTAGTTTGTTTTCCCTCCCATGTCATCGGTTTTAAATACCTTTTTTTTGAAAATTTCAGCCGAGTTTTCTTGTGAAACTTTTCTTTGTGGCTCAGGACAGCGGGAGGAGCCAGGAGTGGACTTCCTTCATACGTACAAGTTCCAATTCTCAGTCCAAGTCCCCCCGGCTATTGGCGCGGTACCCTAGCCCTCAAAACTTCTTCTGCTTCCTCTTTCCTGTCTTTCTTCTTCTTCACCCACTTCAACTTTGACTATCTTTCTGCGGTAGCCTCTCTATTTTAATTAGTTCCTGTCAGACAGACTCGGAGTCTGGCTAACAGGCGCCTATCGCCTGGCAATGCGCGAGTTAGAGCTGACGACGGAACCTACACCATTTTTTTTCTACTGCTTCGTTATTTAGAATGGTCGGATGGACACCTTGATACCGGATCTGTTCTCGTCTGGATTGACAGGCGTGATACCGCCTGACCTTGCGACGGGTCCGATATCAAGGTTCAATTGTAGTGTGTTTTTCGGAGGGATCTGGCTGCAAGTGACTGATGTTCGCTTGGCCAGATCGATTGGTTTCGCCTGGTGGCAATTGTGGATGTCCCCATTAAGAGCCATCCGATCCCGTATAAATGGAGTCTTTCTGTCTTCCCACCTTCCTGGGACTCAGCAGAGTTGCTGACCAGTCGTGGTGGGTTGGCAGAACGCTCTACCATATCTCTACAGTGAGGGTTCTATCACTTCTTCTACCTCTTCTTCCTCTTCCTCAATTGGTCATCGGGATCCGGTCACCGTAGGGGTCGCTGATGTCCGATGGTAGGGACGTCGATATTGGGAGTGTTGCTAGGCAGTGGTCTAGCGGCAATCCTTATATTAGTCCCACCAGTGGAAGCACTGTGTTTGCTGACGACGAGAATACCACTCAGCGCCGAAGGCATCTGACTGACATTGCCGCCGCCAGTCGCCGCCGCCGCCGCCTTGTTGGGGGTGTTCTTTTCCGGAGGGACTTTTTGTTCATAGAAATTTTCACGTATATTTGCTTGATGCTCATATTTTGTATGACAATATTTTTTTTGTTCAAAAACATTTTTTCAGGATAACATATTTTTATACATTCGTATAGTTTTTGATATATTTCATATATTCTTTTAGGATAACATTCGTATTACACATTGAATTTTTTTTGATATATTTCATATATTCTTTGAGAATGAAATACTTTTACACATTGAATTTTTTTGATATATTTCATATATTCTTTTAGGATAACATACGTATTACACATTGAATTTTTTTGATATATTTCATATATTCTTTTAGGATAACATACGTATTACACATTGAATTTTTTTGATATATTTCATATATTCTTTTAGGATAACATACGTATTACACATTGAATTTTTTTTGATATATTCCCTATCTGTACTAAGATAACCTATTCGCTTTTCTCATAAAAGCGTAGATATTTCACATATTTTTTTGGGTCCTGATAACATATCCTTGCTCATGAGTTCTTTGATATCTATGTTTTCTATGATAACATTTTCCACATATTACTTTTTCCCTCACACCCACCTCGAAAGCAAAAGGAATTTCGGTCTCTAGTCTTATTTCCTAATTATTCACATTGGTTTTCGCCAAAGTAGTCTCCCCAACTTGGTGCCTACCACGGGTAGTATATATCTGTGAGCGAATAGTGATCTAACGCGAACTGCCATTTTTTTTTGTCCCAGGGCAGTCCCTACGCTCCATCATGACTGGCCGGACTAAGCCTAAGAGGAAAGGGACAGCTGCTGCCCAAGAGGCCAACGATTCTCAGGGCGCATCTGACCAACTGGAACCCTCCGACCACTCCGGTTTTGAAGATGAGACAGCCGGCCAAGACTTGCCGGGGGCCGCCGGAGAAGGTCCCTCCAAAATCGCTAAAGCAGACCTGAAAAGTGCCATCGACAAGGCTCTGCCCTATTGCTCCTCGGAGCCTGAACGTGTCCTCCCAGAGGCACCCCCCAGACCTGCCAGCCTTCAGGTCCCACTGGCCTTAGATTTTCGCCAGAGGACTACTAGTGTTAGCGCCCCTCCCTCTCCCAGAGCGTACGCATCGTACCCTACAGCGTGTCATCCGGGACCCAGTGACGTCTAGGCAACCGTACCTACTATGGGGCCCTCATTACCCCCAGCTGAAGTCCGTTCCTCAGCAACCCCGGCCAAGTACAAGTCCCCGGTAGTCCACTGGAAGATCCGATTCTCGGGCCGCGAAAATGCACTCCCCGCAGAAGAATTTTTGTTCCGCGTGCGGACGAGAGCTGAGGACGAGGGAGTCCAGCCACCCGAACTGCTACGTAACATTTCCGCGCTACTAACCGAAAGAGCTGAAGAGTGGTATTGGACACAGTTCCGGAGAGGTTATCCTACTCCCACCTGGCAAGATTTCCGCATGAGGTTCGTGGAGCAGTTCGGCGGTCAAACCTCCGAGTACCAGGTCATCAAAGAAATACTAGAGACCAAGCAGGGGAACTTGGCCTTTGATGACTATGCAGCCAAGATTTTCACCCTCCATAATCGGCTATCGAGGCCGATGCCCCCGACGGAGCAGGTTCGCATCTTGATGCAAAACTTGAACGTCTCCCTAGGGTCCGCCATCATGGGATCATCAAGATGTGCGTATCAAGATGTGCGCCAACTTCGCGAGGCTTGTTTGAGGGTGGAAAGCTGGCAGCGGGAAAGGAGGGGCGAGCACCGACACACGCCCAGAATCCACGAGCTCGAGACACCTCAACCCCAGCCTTATTCAAACCATGGCTGCCGCGCGGAATCTCACACTAATCAGCCGCCTGCCCTTGAAGAAGTCCGTAAGGCTCAGCCCAGCCGACCACCTCCCAAGTGCTGGAACTGCCGACAAGAGGGACACGGGTTTATGATGTGCACCTCCCCTACCCGCAGCATTTTCTGTTATCGATGTGGGCGACCAGACGCGTATGCACCAACTTGTCCCAGCTGCTCGGGAAACTAGAGTCGGGGTGCGAGACTCCCTGCGAGGCCGCACCCTGCTCAGGATTCCCTACTAATAATGTCTACCCTGCCATGTCACCTATTTCCATAGATAATTCGGATCTGCCGACAATAGATCCCTTACCGGTCTTCCCATCTCCTCAGGTCAGAGCCTCCTTCATGCAGCGATGGGCTGACTATCACAAAATCCGTAAACGAATTTTCGAAGAACCCGATAAGACCATACCAGCCTGCAGAGTCCCACACATTCGGCAGCGTGCAATTGAAAAGCGGACTCACGTCCGAAAGATCATCGCCAGTTCCAGGATGACGGCGATGACCGACCCTTCGCCAATGTGCAGATTCACAACACCAGTATGTCAGGATTATTGGACTCAGGCGCCAGCATCAGCTGTTTGGGAAGAGGGGCAGAGTCGTTCCTCCTGCATAACCCTGAAATTAAGCTGCACCGGCTGCACGCCTCGGTAGAGGTAGCTGACGGCAAGGCAAAGGAAGTGCTGGGTTACATTGTCGTCCCTATCACCTACGGGTCTCGTACCATCGTAATGACTCTGTATATAGTACCTGGATTGTCCCAAAATCTGTATCTTGGCGTCGATTTTTGGAGGGCCTTTAAATTGGCCCCACATATTATAGGGGAAATACACCACACCCCATCCCCGGACCCCAACAGACATCACCTTGACGAGTCCCAACAGGAGCGATTGAACCAGGCTCGAGCGCGGTTCCCGTCATTCGACACCTGTGGACTTGGTAGAACGCACCTGGAACAGCACGTGATCGACACTGGCGAGGCAGTACCCATTAAGCAGAGGCACTACCCTGTCTCTCCCGCCATTCAGGCCCTCATGTATGAGGAGGTCGATCGCATGCTGAGTCTAGGTGTAATCGAAGAGTCCAACAGTCCCTGGAGCTCGCCCGTAGTCTTGGTTCGCAAGCCCGGAAAGGTTCGCCTCTGTTTGGACTCGCGCAAGGTAAACACAGTGACAGTGAAGGATGCCTACCCGCTGCCTCACATAGATGGCCTTTTAGGACGGTTGCAGGATACCCGCTTTATCTCGGCGATTGACCTCAAGGATGCCTTCTGGCAAATCCCCTTAGAGGAAAAGTCTAGAGAGACGTGTTTTAATTTTCTTTCAATATTTAAAAAAAAAAACCATGGTTGATACGTGTTTTGCATGTAAAGAACAATTCACTGATCCGCGAGATGTAATTATGTGCTCAAATTGCAAGAATTATTATCATTCCAAGTGCTGTAATCTTAAAACTATTGATAACATTAGAAAACTTGGCCAAAAACGCGATTCGTGGAAATGTGATATGTGCAAACTTCCAAAATCAAATATAGTGTTTTCCATATAGACCTAGAAGAACTTGTGAATAAATTATTTTTAAAATTCAAAAACGAACTTGAAGTCTCAATAAAGGATCCGAAACGTGAAATTAATGAAATAAAAAAATCAGTGCAGTTCATGTCGGATAAATTCGATGAGTATAGTATTAAGTTTACCGAAATACTTACCGAGATCCAGCAGCTTAGGACAGAAAACACTGCTCTAAAAAAAGAGGTAAGCAATCTGACTGTTAAGGTCAATGCACTCCAACAGGATCAACGCAAGCGAAATATCACCATTACCGGAGTCAAGGAGACAGAAAATGAAAATGCAAACTCAATCGTGCACGCAGTTGCAAAGGCCATTGACTTTCAACTAGCAGAGCCAGATCTGGAACAGTCATATCGTCAAAGGAAAAGGTCAACGGCCCCAAGTCCAGTAATTGTTTGTTTTGCCAGACAAAAAACTCGAGATGATTTCATGCAAGCGTATAGAGTTGCAGTGAAAAATCAAAACAATGGCCCTGGAATATTTGCGAATAAAGTGAATCGTGAATTGGGTGAAGGAAAAAATTTTTTGGGTGATCATTTAACTGCGTTAAATGCTAATCTTTTAAAAGAAGCCAAAAATATATTGAAAGGTAATGGCTTTAAATATGTCTGGGCTAGAGACGGCGCGATTTATGCTAGAAAATTAGAAGGCGAACGCGTCATTAGAATTAAGAGAGCAGAAGACATTGATAATTTAATTTAAATTTGTTGTTTATATTAAATCTATTTGTTATAATCCTGAGAATAATGGCTGAATTAGTGAAAGAATTTGATAGAATTTCGGTTAATCATACTGAAATACTTACAACCGATACCGAATTAAGATATTTTTTTGGAAATAATGATAATTTTAATTTTAAGATATTTTGCATGAATATAAGGAGCTTACCAAAACACTACGATGAATTACTAATATTGTTAAATGAATTAAAACTCGAATTCGACGTTATAATTTTAACGGAAACATGGCTTGGCATTACAGACTCTTTTAATATGGAAGGATTTATATCGTTTGTTAGCCCAAACATATTAAACAAGTGCGACGGTGTTATAGCATAGTTACTATCACTTGTGTGTATAGATCCCCGAGCCAAAATCCTATTAACTTCACAAATTCCCTCGACAATTATCTCGAAGGGAGGAAAAATGTAAACAATCACGTAATTGTAGGAGATATGAACATTAATATCCTGGATGTTGGATCTCCTGTAACGAACGAATATTTGGATGTTATGACGAAACATGGGTTTAATGAGTACTTAATGGGAAAAACAAGAATAGGGAATAACAAAGGCACTTGTATTGACCATATATTCCTCAAGAAAACTACAGAAATTCTTTTCACTCCTGCTATCTATGAAACTTACATAACTGACCATTTCACTGTCATAGCAAAATTAGCACCAACAACGACACAAGTAAGAAATGAAAACAAAAATAAAAATAGAGTATGCATCAATCATGTTAACTTACAGAAACTTAAAGATAATTTAAAGATAATATAAATGAAAGTTGGGGACAGATATATTCGCCACAAGATGTAAATATTTGCATGAATAATTTTTATGAAATCCTAGATAAAGCAATAGCAGAGAGCACTGTCACGAAATTTATAACAAAGACCAAATATAAATCAATAAAGCAGTGGGCTACTCCTGGTATTCTAAACTCTATAAAACATAGAAATAAACTTGCTAGAGAGCTTAGAAGGCAGCCTTTCTGCGAGTCTCTCAAGAATACATACAAACAATATCGTAATAAACTGAATAATTTGATAAGAGCCGCTAAAAAGTATTATTATCAGAGCGAAATCACTAAAGCTAGAAATAATCCCAAAAAGCTCTGGAATACAATTAATGAAATTACTTACAAAATCAAAGCAAATACAACAGTAACGCAAATTCGGAAGAAAAATGGTCAAGTTACAAGCGCCCCGTTTGAAATAGCAGAAAAACTAAACAATTTTTTTACGAATATAGGAGAAAGCATTTCCAGAAGTGTAGTTTGCAGAGACAATATCCAAGAGCCAAGTCACCCTATGCCAACATTTTCTAGTCATGTTACTGCGCTATCCCCCATAACTGTAAACGAATTACATCATTACATTGCCAATCTTGACACTAGTAAAACTGCTGGGATAGACAACTATACACCCAAAATTATCCGGGCTATATCATGCCACATATTGAAACCTCTGCTTTTTATTTTTAACAAGTCGCTTACCGAAGGTATTTTTCCTCAAAGATTGAAACTATCAGTAATAACACCCATACCGAAAGGGACTGATAAAGTTGATCCAAACAACTATAGACCGATATCTTTAACTTCGATAGTAAGCAAAATACTAGAAAAGTGCATTAAAGCAAGATTAATGAAACATTTAAGTGACAATAATATTCTTGCGCCGAATCAATATGGCTTCAAACCAAGAAATAGCACAGGAGATGCACTATATGATATGTCTGGGTATATAAATCGTGGAATCGACAACAATGAAAATGTGATTGGTATTTTTCTGGACCTGAAAAAGGCATTTGACACTGTGAATCATCAAAAATTACTACATAAACTTGAAAAAGTTGGTTTTCGAGGTAAGGCACTTCTCCTGTTAATGTCGTATGTAAATGACAGGACACAATGCGTAAAGATAAGGGATGTTGTTAGTAGACCTCTTGTAGTTACATGTGGTGTGCCGCAGGGCACCGTATTGGGTCCTCTACTTTATTTGATATATGTTAATGATCTCTGCAATAAGAATCAAACTGGAATACGAGGTCATATAGTCGCTTATGCTGACGATACAATTCTTTTATTTAAAGCAAAAAGCTGGACTGAGGTCACCTCTCTGGCAAACGATGGCCTAAAAACCGTTCATGATTGGCTTTGCCTAAATAAACTAGCCCTAAATTTAGATAAAACCCAGTTTATTACGTTCGGACAAAACAAGAGCTTCAACCCAAATGATAACTACCTAAGCATAAAGAACTTTAAACTAAAGCATACAAATGAGGTAAAATACCTGGGAGTTACTATAGACAGTGAACTTAAATGGAAACAACATATATTTAACACTGCCGGCAGACTGAGGCAAACCACGTATAAATTTAGAATTCTCAGGAACTATGTCGATATTCAAATTTTAAAAAACGTTTATTTTGCGATTGCCCAATCGATCCTGCAATAAGGAATAATAGTATGGGGTGCTTCTTATAGTAGAACTATAGATACATTACATAATGTTCAAAGTAAATTAATAAAAATATGCCTAGGTAAATCTAAATATTATTCAACAACGCAGGCGTTTGCCGAATTTAATGTAATGGGCATCAGACAGCTATACTTGGTAACACTTTTGAAATTTGTGTACCAAAGACCCTGTTTAGATGTTGCGCTTTGTCGCGCGCTTTGAGTCGCCTCAAAGCGCACATTTGTTTAGACGATTCGCTTTGAGCCCAGTCGCTTCCTTTACAGCTGGAACAAATGGAATAAAAACAATTTGCATAATTTGCTATTTACGAAGTATTGGCGTGTTTTTAAAAAGTGTGATAACAATTTTTGCGATATCCAGAGTATTTCCGTTTTTTAAAATAAGAAAAGTGATATGGTGTTTTTGTAAATTGCCAAATAAAATATGCAAAAAGTTTTCTCGCACGTGTTTTCACTTAGAAGGCTGAAACGAAAGTGAAATGGAACACGAAGATGGGACGAAATGAAAACAAAACGCCAAAAAGCGCAAGTGAATCCCTTTCTGATCAAGACTCACTTCCCACCGCCCCGAAACCTCCCCGCGCCCACAAATTTCGTGAGGCACTTGCGCTGAAGCGCACCGTCTAAACAGGGTCAAAATTTGGCAAAATTTTCTATCAGAAGCATTAGCCATGATACCCGTTTGCAACGAAATCGACAAATAAATATTGCAAGATGCAAAATCCCTCATGCAACGTCACGCAAGCATATTAGGACCCAAATTGTACAACAGTTTGCCAGTGGATATAAGAAATATTATAACTGATCTAAATTTTAAAGCAGTATTTAAAAAATATATATTAAGCCATAGAGAGTTATTCAATGAATTATTAGTATAAAATGTTAAATATTTGTTCTAAAAGTCAATTTATGAATGTTTTAATTTTATATAATACAGCACGTATCTTACTACTGAAAATTATATAAAGTAAATTTTTGATTGTATTTGTTTTTTCAGAGTAATTATATATTTTAGGCAGTCATAGCCCCCACGCACAAGCTACTGTTTATGTGATGGGCTTAGCTTAGAATTTTTTTATATTTATATGTAAATAAATAAAATTGTGATGTAAATTTATTTTAAGCTGCAATAAAGAATAATAAAATAATAATAATAAATATAATTAGAAGACGGCCTTCACCGTGCCTGGGAGACCGCTCTATCAATTTAAAGTGATGCCGTTCGGGCTCTGTAACGCCCTGCAACGCATGTGTCGCCTCATGGACAAGGTGATCCCAGGCTCTCTCCGAGAACGCGTTTTCGTCTATTTAGACGATCTACTGGTGGTGTCTCCAGACTTCGAGACCCACGTTCAGATGCTGGAACAGGTCGCAGACTGTCTGCGAGGTTCTGGTTTAACAGTGAACTTGAACAAAAGCAGGTTCTGCGTCCGGGAAGTGAGATATTTGGGCTTCATCATCGGCGATGGGTCTCTCAAAACCGACCCCGACAAGGTTGCAGCCATCAGGGACTTCCCAGTTCCAAAGTCTGCCAAACAGGTGCGACGGTTTTTAGGCATGACGGGATGGTACAGGCGCTTCATAAGTAATTATGCCAGCATTGCCTCACCCATCACCGACTGTCTAAAGAACGGCAAATTTGTTTGGACAGACGACGCCCTCAGGGCATTTGAGGAACTGAAGGAGTCCATGATGTCTGCTCCTTTATTGGTAACCCCAGATTTCGCCAGCCCCTTCTTTATCCAATGCGACGCCAGTAAAACCGGAGTAGGGAGCGTCCTGTTCCAACGACGCGGCGATGAAGAACACCCCATCGCCTATTTCTCAAAGAAACTGAATAGTGCCCAGCGCAATTATTCGATCACCGAGTTAGAGTGCTACGCTGCGGTGCTGAGCGTTAAGAAGTTCCGGGCGTATGTGGAAGGGCATCCCTTCACCATCATTACCGACCATGCCAGCTTGAGGTGGCTCATGAGCCAGACTGACCTAAATGGCCGCCTAGCACGGTGGAGCCTAAAGTTACAGGGCTTCCAATATTCAATTGAGCACCGCAAGGGTAGTCAGAACGTGGTGCCAGACGCACTGTCACGAGTCGACTGCATTGATGAAGTGCAGCTCTGCCGTGACGTGGACCTTACGTCTCCAGCCTTCAGGACAGAGGACTATCAACATCTCGCTGATAAAATCAGCAAAGATGCTGAACGGTTGCCTGACCTCCAGGTTTCGGACGGATATGTGTTCCACCGCTCGGCCCCCCGTACTGGCGACCCTGAGACGGATGACCTAATATGGAAATTGTGGATCCCTGCAGAACTAACCACTTCTTTGGTCGAGTCCGCTCATGCACCCCCTCAAGCTTCACATGGCGGTATCCGTAAGACACTCGCAAGATTGCGCGAAAAATATTATTGGCCAGGCATGGCAAGCCAAGGTAGATCTTATATCGCAGCCTGTGACACATGTAAAATTACTAAGGCCCCCAACAATATCCTAAGGCCTCCTATGGGTGAGGCCATGGATGTACAACGTCCTTTCCAGGTCTTATACGTAGATTATATGGGACCATACCCCAGATCCAAAAAAGGCTATACCGACATCTTCGTGGTCTTAGACGCGTTTTCCAAATATACGTTCCTCCACCCCGTACCCGCTGAAACCTCTAGTGCAGCAACCAGCTTTCTCGAACACCGTATATTCCATGCTTATGGCGTCCCGGAGAAAATCTTTTCCGACAACGGGAGACACTTCACCTCTAAGGAGTTCGAGAAGCTATTAACGGACTACGACATACAACACTTACGCACTGCAGTCTATGCTACGCACCCCAACGCGTCTGAGCGGGTAAATCGTTCAGTGCTGGCTGCCATCCGCGTTTACATCGGTACCGATCACCGTAACTGGGACAAACACCTGTCGGCTATAGAGTGCGCCTTCCGTAGCGCTCGTCATGAGTCCATCGGCACCTCTCCCTATCAGGCTCTTTTCGGATACCCCATGGTCCTTCACGGATCAGCGTATCCACTGCTGAAAACCCTGGGAGCTTTGAAAGAAGGAGAGATTGCCGTACTACCGGCTGTGGACCGCGGACAAGCCCTACGTGAGCAAGTAGAGCACCAGCTCGCTGCAGCACACGCTAGGCACCAGAAAAATTGCAACCTACGTTGTAAGGCCGTACGATTCTCGCCAGGTCAGACCGTGTATTATAGGACCTTCCCAGTCAGTAAGAAAGCTGAACGCTTCTGCGCCAAACTAGCTGACAAATTCACAAAGGCACGGGTAAAGAGACCGATAGGCACCAGCCGATATGAGTTGGAGGACCTGACAGTGCGTAGTCTTGGTATCTACCACGCCAAAGACATTAGGTCCTGATGAGCTAACTATTGGAAAGTAGCCCCCCGACCGTGAGTTCAGGACGACGACAATATGGCATTGCCGGAGGATCGAATCCATGGGCGAAGGCACTTTCCGAAGGAATGACTTAGCGCTTCCGTAGGGATTTTTCGGGACAAAGTGGATTGGCCTCGAATCTCCCTTCGGGAACACTCATTCACTCCGAGGCGATTAGGTTACCAACAGTTTCACCATGTCGCGACCCAGCCTGTTTCGAAGCAAGTCCAACCCCGAGTAGCCCTAATAAGGCATCTCGCCGGCTTCACCGGTTAATAATAGGGTACCCGGCGAGGTCCCCTTAGGTAGCTTCCCTAGCGGATGGTACACCTCGTTGTTACGCTTGGTCGTCTGGGGCCAAGTTTTAATGTCAACATTTATCCTAAGGCTGCCAGACCAGTCTTCATGTCATGCCGCTTCAACCTGGAACGAGGAGTTCTTAGACCCGGGCTTTGCGATGTCCACTTCCGATAGTAGCACTACGACACGGCCGGCAGTGCGCTGTATTTAGACGCACGCCACAGTTCCACTAGGTCCCGACGCACTTAGAATTTCAATTACTTTAGTTCTTTTTTCGAAACTGGATACCTGATAAAAGAGTGGTTCCACCTTATCAAACGACCCTACAACTATACCAAAGGATAGGAGTACGTAATCATTTAAGAATGGGCTCGACCATCCCCGTACCTCTTCAAGGAATGGATGGATGATTCATAATCCTCCTGACCAACAACAGAAAGCCCATGACGAGCATATTAGATACGTAATCGATTGAGTTTAGATGCGAATTCAATGAAAATTTTCTTACTTCACTAATACCTGTATGCTAGGTTCGTGGGTTGGTGAAACTATCAACACGTGCGGCTTTCCAATCGACAAATCTTGGTTATCAACTAACGAATCGTGAACAATAAGTAGAAGAAATGCGGCCGTTTTCTCGGAACCAGTCAGAACACAAGCCATCCCAACACGTTTAGCCATTAGTATTGGAATAGCATTTTTATTGATCGGTGTCGGTACGGTATGTCCTGGCTTCCATTCATTTTCCAAGAAGAAATTTTAATCCAGAGTCTTGAAAGGAATTGATAACAGGTGGTGTCCCATTAGTAATTTTGATAGGAATCTATTCGTATTTGTCAAAATTAATTCCGCTGTTGATTCCCGAATTGAAGATTTCTTCTTCATTGTCTGTCGAAAATCTCTCTTGGTTTTCCTGTTGCCTCACCCCCCATCTCCACGCTCTGCATCGTGTTTTTCTTCTTCCTCTCCCACCTCCTTCTTGACCACCCCTTTTACCAAAGCAATATCACGAGTCTCAAATCCATGTTTATGGTCCTCATCAAGTTGTTCTGAGCCTCCAATACTTCTATGAGCTTTTTGCCTGAAGCCATCGCTTCTGTCACCATCATCGCGCCGACCGCCAAAACCTTCGCCACCAACTTCCATGGAGACCTTACACCGCTTGGATTATGTCCGTTTGAGTATGGAGCCGACGAATCTAGACACCCTCCCGGCTCATGAGGCCCAATCGACCCTGTAAGACGTCTGCCGAAAAGAGCTCGAGCGACATGTAGAGTTAGGGTTATTCCTGACGGAACAAAACGTCACTTGTACAACACTTAGTAGGAGACGCATGGTGTAACGGTTTTTAGGAAAACTAAGCCATGGCCATTGACGAGCGCCGTTGTCCTAAATGATTGCTCGTAATCGAGGAAATCCACTACCGGGCGGATGTTATGGAAACATTTAAAAGGGCGTCACGCTAGTTTACCCTCCGAAGGCGCGGCGGAATGACCGATGCATGTTGCCTCATACCACTATCCCGAGGACGACTCAGCAGAACCTGAGGAAATTTTAACCTTACCTCCTCTAAGAAGAAAACAAGCGGCAGAGCATGAGACTCGCTCAGGGAGTGGGTGAGCCACACGTTAGCCAAAATCACCATATCAGGCCCCCGTTTATTTTTCTTCGTGTCCCCTCTCCCCTGGCGACATCTAGGTGACGCGCGCTGTAACGGCCGCCTGTGAAAATTCTATTACTTGCGAAAATATATGCCAATAAAAATAAAAAATTAAAAAAATAAAACAGCGGCAACCCCGACCCCGACAAAGCAGCAAAATTCCACGTCAAACACCAACACCACGTCAAAATCACGAAGCCAACTCCGACGGCACAGTAACGACGAAGGAGAACAAAAACAAGGCACCAGGAATGTAGAATAACGGTGCGGTTTTTTGCCCCGGCCTGGGAGATAGCGCCTGATCGGGCGTTTTTGCTTGGTGGAGAAGAAAAAAAGAAAGCGAAGGACAGTATTGAGTGAACAGGCGGTGAAGTGAGTTAATTTGAAAATCTCTGGTTGGATGTCTTTCTTTTTGGGAAAAAATAGGGAAAATGGTGAAGAAAACGTAGTTTTCTTATTGATCGAGTTTTTTTTTTGTTGAGATTGGATTGGTCGCGGTAGCTGAAAAGGATCATCCCGGTGCTTGGAGATAAAAGATAAGTCCATAATTCTTTTTTTGAGTATATAAAAATATAAGAAACTAGCATAAAACCCGCGTGCCTTGCAACGCCTTTAAAAACTGTTTATTATGTGCAATGTTTTCCTTAAAAAACCAACAAAAAAGTCAGCTGTTATTATCCCTAAAAATTGTTTATTATAGTGCGTTTTTTTAATAAATATGGTAAACAAATTGCTGCGAGTATCACCTCTGCTCAACAAATCTGCAAGTTTTGAAGCAGAGATTGGCATGTATATGTCATCAAGAAAAGAGACATTTCAGGGTTTGACGAACGTTCGTTAAGTTTGTTCGCCTATTTACGTGGATGTACGAAATTATGAAGCAATCACAAATGAATATTAAATAAAGTGAATTTCGAGTCATTCAATTCTACGTGATTATAGGGATGCACTGTCAAAATTTCAGCCCTTCAGCTTCAGAGGTTTGGGTTAACCCCATTTCATCCCCTTAAGGGATGCATTTCGAGTAATCGCCTCTTAGTGGATGTCCACGTCATTATAGGGATGCACTGTCCAAATTTCAACCCTGAAGCTCCAGCAGTTTGGTAACCCCATTTCACCCCTTTAGGGGATGAATTTCGAAAAATCGCTTCTTAGTAAATGTCCACTTCATTATAGAGATGCACTGTCAAAATTTCAGCCGTTTAGCTCCAGCGGTTTGGCTCAACCCCATTTAACCCCCTTAGGGGATGAATTTCGAAAAATCGCTCTTTAGTGGATGTCCACGTCATTAAGGGGATGCACTGTTCAAAATTTCAGCCCTATAGCTCCAGCGGTTTGGGTAAACCCCATTTCACCCCCTTAGGGGATAAATTTCGAAAAATCGCCTTATAGTGGATGTCCACTCCATTATAGGGATGCACTGTTAAAATTTCAGCCATATAACTTTAGCGGTTTGGATAAACCCCATTTCACCCCCTTAGGCGATGAATTTTGAAAAATCGCTTCTTAGTGGATGTTCACGCCATTATAGGGATGCACTGTTAAAATTTCAGCCATATAACTTTAGCGGTTTGGATAAACCCCATTTCACCCCCTTAGGCGATGAATTTTGAAAAATCGCTTCTTAGTGGATGTTCACGCCATTATAGGGATGCACTGTCAAAATTTCAGCCCTATAGCTCCAGCGGTTTGGGTAAACCCCATTTCACCCCCTTAGGGGATGAATTTCGAAAAATCGCTTCTTAGTGGATGTCCATTCCATTATAGGGATGCACTATCCATATTTCAGCCCTATAGCTTTAGCGGTTTGTAAAAACCCCATTTCACCCCCTTAAGGGATGAATTTCGAAAAATCGCTCTTTAGTAGATGTAAACGTCATTATAGGGATGCACTGTCAAAATTTCAGCCCTATAGCTTTAGCGGTTTGTAAAAACCCCATTTCTCACACTTAGGGGATGAATTTCAAAAAATCTCCCTTTAGTGGATGTCCACGCCATTATAGGGATGCACTGTTAAAATTTCAACCCTATAGCTCCAGCGGTTTGGATAAACCCTATTTCACCTCCTTAAGGGACGAATTTCGAAAAATCGCTTTATAGTGGATGTCCACTCCATTATAGGGATATACTGTCCAAATTTCAGCCCCATAGCTTTAGCGGTTTGTAAAAACCCTATTTCACACCCTTTGGGGATGAATTTCGAAAAATCGCTCTTTAGTGGATGTAAACGTCATTATAGGGCAGCACTGTCCATATTTCAGCCCTATAGCTTTAGCGGTTTGTAAAAACCCCATTTCACCCCCTTAGGGGATGAATTTCGAAAAATCGATATTTAGAGGATGTAAACGTCATTATAGGGATGCACTGTCAAAATTTCAGCCCTATAGCTTTAGCGGTTTGTAAAAACCCCATTTCACACACTTAGGGGATGAATTTCGAAAAATCTCCCTTAAGTGGATGTCCACGTCATTATAGGGATGCACTGTTAAAATTTCAACCCTATAGCTCCAGCGGTTTGGATAAACCCTATTTCACCTCCTTAAGGGATGAATTTCGAAAAACCGCTTTATAGTGGATGTCCACTCCATTATAGGGATGCACTGTCCAAATTTCAGCCCCATAGCTTTAGCGGTTTGTAAAAACCCTATTTCACACCCTTTGGGGATGAATTTTGAAAAATCGCTCTTTAGTGGATGTAAACGTCATTATAGGGATGCACTGTCAAAATTTCAGCCCTATAGCCTTAGCGGTTTGTAAAAACCCCATTTCACACCCTTAGGGGATGAATTTCGAAAAATCGCTCTTTAGTGGATGTCCACGTCATTATAGGGATCCACTGTTAAAATTTCAACCCTATAGCTCCAGGGGTTTGGATAAACCCTATTTCACCCCCTTAAGGGATAAATTTCGAAAAGTCGCTTTATAGTGGTTGTCCACTCCATTATAGGGATGCACTGTCCAAATTTCAGCCCCATAGCTTTAGCGGTTTGTACAAACCCTTTTCCACACCCTTAGGGGATGAATTTCGAAAAATCGCTCTTTAGTGGATGTCCACGTCATTATAGGGATGCACTGTCAAAATTTCAGCCCTATAGCCTAACCGGTTTGTAAAAACCCCATTTCACACCCTTAGGGGATGAATTTCGAAAAATCGCTCTTTAGTGGATGTCCACGTCATTATAGGGATGCACTGTTAAAATTTCAACCCTATAGCTCCAGGGGTTTGGATAAACCCTATTTCACCCCCTTAAGGGATAAATTTCGAAAAATCGCTTTATAGTGGATGTCCACTCCATTATAGGGATGCACTGTCCAAATTTCAGCCCTATAGCTTTAGCGGTTTGTAAAAATCCCATTTCACACCCTTAGGGGATGAATTTCGAAAAATCGCTCTTTAGTGGATGTCCACGTCATTATAGGGATCCCCTGTTAAAATTTCAACCCTATAGCTCCAGCGGTTTGGATAAACCCTATTTCACCTCCTTAAGGGATGAATTTCGAAAAACCGCTTTATAGTGGATGTCCACTCCATTATAGGGATGCACTGTCCAAATTTCAGCCCCATAGCTTTAGCGGTTTGTAAAAACCCTATTTCACACCCTTTG
Source organism: Thereva unica (assembly GCA_949987705.1). Classification (NCBI taxonomy): domain Eukaryota; kingdom Metazoa; phylum Arthropoda; class Insecta; order Diptera; family Therevidae; genus Thereva; species Thereva unica. The sequence goes on from OX465281.1 coordinate 67,764,807, forward strand.
GGGATGAATTTTGAAAAATCGCTCTTTAGTGGATGTAAACGTCATTATAGGGATGCACTGTCAAAATTTCAGCCCTATAGCCTTAGCGGTTTGTAAAAACCCCATTTCACACCCTTAGGGGATGAATTTCGAAAAATCGCTCTTTAGTGGATGTCCACGTCATTATAGGGATCCACTGTTAAAATTTCAACCCTATAGCTCCAGGGGTTTGGATAAACCCTATTTCACCCCCTTAAGGGATAAATTTCGAAAAATCGCTTTATAGTGGATGTCCACTCCATTATAGGGATGCACTGTCAAAATTTCAGCCCTATAACTTTAGCCGTTTGGATAAAAGCCATTTCAACCCCTTAGGGTATGAATTTCGAAAAATCGCTTTTTAGTGGATGTAAACGTCATTATAGGGATGCACTGTCAAAATTTCAGCCCTATAGCTCCAGCGGTTTGGGTAAACCCCATTTCACCCCCTTAGGGGATGAATTTCTAAAAATCGCTTCTTAGCGGATGTCCACGCCATTATAGGGATGCACTGTCAAAATTTCAGCCCTATAGCTCCAGCGGTTTGGATAAACCCCATTTCACCCCCTTAGGGGATGAATTTCGAAAAATTGCTTTTTAGTGGATGTCCACGCCATTATAGGGATGCACTGTCAAAATTTCAGCCCTTCAGCTCCAGCGGTTTAGGTTGTGCGTTGTCTGTCAGTCAGTTACTTTTTATACAATAGAAAAAAAAAGTAAAGATAAAAAATCCCCTTACAACTTATGGAACCCCATTTCACCCCCTTCAACCCTTTTTTCTCCATAAAAAGTAGCCTATGTCCGTCTCCAAGGTCTAAACTATGTCTGTAGCAAATTTCATCAAAATGTGTTTAGTGGTTTAGGCGTGAAAGCGTAACAGACAGACAGACAGACAGACAGACAGACAGACAGACAGAGTTACTTTCGCATTTATAATATTAGTAAGGATTATTAAATTATAATCTATTATTATTGGATTCGTTCCCTTACCACAAAAAAAAAAAAAATTTTTTTTTTTGTTGAATTACACATGGTTTCAACGGGGAATTGAAGGGAAATTATTCACTTGAGATTTAAATGTTTCCTGGGGGGTTGCTAACTATATATTTTTTTTTATCAGTATTCGATTTTTCATGATTCAATTTTTTTTTAGTTGCTGCTGTTACTCACGTTCCAAATCTTGATATAAAATATGCACGTGATCCTATAAAAACCTGAAACGAGACGATAATTGCGGAGTCAGTGTTAAGTACAAACTATTGTTTTTACTATTTTTATGAGTGGCACATAAGTAGCATCCTTTTTATGTAAAAGGTTGGTACAGTTTAAGTTGAAGCAGGTGAATAAAGTAAACCTGGCTTCATGGGCGCTAGATAACGGATTAATCCTATACACTACATGACATGTTCCGGAATATTACGGTACGTAAAAAGACAAAGAAAATTGCCGTTAACGCGAGTATCAAAAATGGCAGTGGAATTCATCGAGTGAAGAGTTTTTTTGTTGGGTAGTCCTTCCCGTGCAAATGCCGAAAAAGGGAGAAAATCATTCTTTTAATTTTTCTCTGTTTGGTTGTTTTTGAAAGTAGTGACGGTAGTGATCGATTATATTGGTATGTTAAAGGAAAAGTTATTTTTCTAAGATAAGTGCCGAGTTAATCAAAGAGCACCTCCAAATCTGGGGTGTATTAAGTGTTGGATAGTACCAGTTTTTTTTCGGCTGTTGGATTTGAACATAAATTGAATTGAAACTCCAAATCTGGGGTGTATTAAGTGTTGGATAGTAATAGTTTTTTTCGGCTGTTGGATTTGAACATAAATTGAATTGAAATTCCAAATCTGGGGTGTATTAAGTGTTGGATAGTAATAGTTTTTCGGCTGCTGGATTTGAATATAAATTGAATTGAAACTAAAAATCTGTTAGCCTTTTCTGAAGAAAAATATTGAATTTCTAATGTCATAGGAAGCCATAGATTTTGTAGAAAGAAAGATTTCAGCACAGGGGCCATTTGCTTTACATTATATATATAGTATAGCCACTTTGAATACTACATGAATTGCGTGTCTTTGAGACAAAGAATCCAATAATTATCGAATCGTTTTTTATTGGGATCTTGATTTTGACTTTCCGTGGTCTTCAATAATATTCCTATCACTATATTAATGTCGTCTCTCATTCTTTTGTCATTAGAAGGAAAAAAGGATGACGAAGAACTGAATTGACTCACTTTTACCTTTTATCTTTCTACCTATATTTCTTTATATTGGGTAAGTTAATAATTAAAAAGATTTATTGAAGCCAGAAATCAGTAGGGTTTTCTGTTTAAAACCCCGAAGAATTTGGACGGTATCTGTGGATTGATAACACGACAAAGAGAAGAAGTTATCTTGTGGTTTTTTTTGGATTATAGCAGTAAATAACCGTATTAACCGTAAGCACGTACAGGAAGTGACATTTTTTGAAATATTTCAGGGAGATTGAATATTTCTGATTTTTTTATTTTATAAAAGTTATATTTAACACCTTTATTTGAAACAAAAGATTTAAAATTTCTTTCTATTTATAAAATTTATATTTGACACAAATAATAAATGAAATAAAAATAACAATAAATAGGAAGAATTAGAATAATGGAATAATAAGAAAACCAATTGAAATAAAAATAATAGAGGAGATAAAAACCGATAATACATAGAAAAATATCAAGAAATAATAAATGAAATAAAAATAACAATAAATAGGAAGAATTAGAATAATGGAATAATAAGAAAACCAATTGAAATAAAAGCAATAATAGATAAGAAGAATGATAATAAATAATAATAAATACTTGTTTTTCGAATGATGATACAGTATGAAACCTATACATGTCTGAGGAAAAACAAATAAATAAATAAGTCAATGAAGTAAAATAAAATAAATGAACTATAATCATAAAAAAAAAACAAATAAATAAATAAGTTAACAAAATAACTAAAATAAAGGAACAATAAACATTTGACACAAATAACCAAATAAATTAATAAAATAAACCAAAATAAATGGAATGGAATAAATGGAATTTTTTGAAGGTCTAATCCATTAATAAAATGATCGAATAAAAGCCCTCACGTGAGGCCCTCGGGAATAATGATACCTCCGCGAAGGGCGAGTTCCTTTCCGCTGGATACCACCGGGCACCTAGCCTCCTAGAGTATGACCGTTTCTCGCTGACCAAACCACCCCTTACGACCCTTACGATCGGCCCCCTCTCGTTGACCTCGGTAGGCTCGTTTCTCTCCGCCGCCGCCTCTTTTCTCTATTTCGTATTAGGCACGAGTTCTTATAGTTATAAACTGTCACCTTTTTGCATCCCTGCACCGCGAACCCCACCCCATCCGGCGAGCTAGTTTGTGCACCGCACGTCGTGCCGACGATCGGTGCAGCGGATGCATACATTTTCGGCGATAATCCTTGGCGGTCGAGCCTCTCCAGCCACCTTCTGGTCTGTTCCCCCCCCCCCCTTTTTTTTGAACTTCTCTAGTTTTGTGACGATGGTCGTTTATCTAACTTGTTTAGATTTGCTTTCATTCATTTCGTGCTATGGCACACATATTCCCGACAGTTACACTACAAAGGTATTCGCCAACCAGCAACGAACCCTAAAGAAAAAATACCACAATGGCATTTCCGCCGGAAAACAAAACTGTCTTAATGAGCTCCCTCGAACACTTTTCTTTGAAGCTTAACGCTTCAAGGCGGGGAGAATGTTCCGGCGACACTGAAAAACAAAGATCAAGCAAAAAGGAAATAAATAAATAAAACACCAATTTCTCTTTTCTGTCACTTTATTAAAAAAATCAGCAAAACAAAAATACATGATCACATAAAAGTACAAACAAAAACACACAAGTTAAAAAACAGCACTACACAAAACAAACTACAACAAATTCATACCTGAAAATAGAAAAAGGGTTATTAGAATATAAAATATTAAATATACAAGTACTTACCTTTTTTAGACGTTGAAAACAATCCAAGGCGCTGAAAAATCAACAGGAAAATCCATCCAAGAAAATACGCCAAATGCCGTCGGCAAATCGGCAGTCTGTAAACAAAAAAAGTATTAATTAAAAATCCAAAATAAGTCCCACAAAAATACTCACCTGACAACCCCAACATGATAGTCGCGGGCTCCACCTCCTCATTTCCATCCCCCACTAAAAACAACCTAAAATATAAACTAAAATTAATACATAAATTAAAAAAAGATAGGATAAAAAATACTTACCAGAAAAGCGCCTTCATTTGACAGCCGTAAGAAAAACAAGAACAGCTGATTTCACAACACAAGTAAAAAAGCCCGAAAATTCGAAATTATGTACTTCGAAAACGAAGCCCCCTACTACAGAATAGCCTCAACCATTATTCAAAGAGAAATAAATACCGACGCACAGACGGCGTTGAATCAGATTGCTTTTAATCTTTCTAGAGTCTTGAACTAGAAGATAAAATCTGTATTGAGGTTTTAGCAATAAAGCAATTTCAAAGCCTAAGTATCGAACTTAGCATTCTGGAAAGACAGAATTGAGGTCTTTTCCCAGTAAAGCCCGAATTAAAGACAGTTTTGAAGTCTTTAATACAGCAGTAACTTAATCACCAGAATTGATTTCAGCAGTTACTCTAACCAACCACAGAGGGACGAATTTGCGAAGAAACAAGGCAAAGCAGTCCAGTAAGTAGAAACCAGGCAGCAAGCAGCAAGCAAATCCCAAGCGATTCACAAGAAACGAAACCAGAGTGCAGCAACACAAAGGTTATTTCTGGCTGTTCTAATTGCAGAACACATCAGTCGAAACATCAATCATCACGCTGACAGATAGGTGGCGTTATTCATTTAAGTTAACAGAGCAAACAATATTTTGGTAATTTTTATTTACAAAACAAATACGAAATTTCAAGTAATAAATAACAAATTAAAGATTGAATTGAATTATTTTGGCAATTTTTTTGAATTTTTATTGAAGTTATATTTGAGAAAATCTAAGAATTAATTGCGAATAAATAGTAATTTTGATTAGTGGAAAAGGTTACCTTTTTATTGAATCACACCCTTCCGGCACCTTTTTATTGAGTCAGAAATTAAATTGCTAATTCTGAACAGAAGATTTTAAAAAAAATTAAATAATGGAAAAAATGAAATTACATGAACTTTCACAAATTTTCAAGAAGTTACACAAATTCTGTCTCAGTACTATCTTACGCGATAAAAAGCGGAGAAAATTTACTCCCCTCGTTCAGGAAGTTACACGAGATTTTTGCTTCGAGATTTTCATGTAATTTCTGCTCAAAAAGTGAAACAAGGTAGGCAAAAGTAAAAATTGCAGAAGAAAAATCCACTAAGTGAGAGAAAATCCAGTGGCGGTTCCTCTTTTGAAGCAAAGGAAGCACTGCTTCCCTTGACCAAATAGACAACTTCCTAAAAAAAATTTAAATATATCAAGATTAATCACAAAAAAAACCTTAATATATTTCCTCCTCTGGAAACACTAAAACTGGAGCTAAACGCAGCTTCTTCGGAACCAAACAGGCGGAATTGAGAAGTCGAAGAAAGAGAAATTTTCTGTATCAACCAAATTCTCTTTGGTTTTTGGTTTCGTTTTCTGGTAATCTGTTCTGGTTTCGAGCAATATTAAATTTGCTCTTAAAATTTTGCTTCGAAATTTTGTTTTTGACTCTTAAAATATGAAATTTCGTTTTGTATATTTGAGTGAAGGAAGAAAAGATCGAGGATAAGTGAAGTTTCTCTTTTTCTATTGCTTATTCTAATGGGGTGGCGGGCGGTTTGTATTGAAATAAGCTGATACATTTGTAGTTTCCTTTATAACTTTTATGATTCTCTTTAATGGTGAGTTAAAGGGATACAGAATATTTTTTTGAATTATATTTTTGAGTACGGGCTACCAGAAATGTTATTTTTTTGCAAGGAGAATGTAATGATTGTTGTCGTGGGTGTAGGGGATGTATGCGAGGTATACAATTTTTTTTAGTTTTTGAGCCAAAATTATGCATTTGAATGACAAATTAAATTAGTTGAAAGAAGTAGTTGTAGTTTTTCAACGGCTTTTCTTTGGAGGCTTTAATTATAATTAAAGCGTGATAATTATAACAGAATCTGAAAAAAAGGGGCAAAATTTTGAAAATATTAACGAAACAATTAGATTTTTTCACTTTTTGAAGTTTAAAAAAGTTTTCTTATTCATCATCATAAAATAATATGTACTACATTTTAAAAGAGAAAAACCCTCATACGATGCTATGCACAATAATTAAAGGGCAATTAATTTTCAAAATTGAAGTCAATTTTTGGGATTTGTATAAGATATTTTGACCCAAAATTCTAACCAGTTAGTGTTTATATAGTATAAGTGGACTGAAAAATCCGAAGTTATAAACAAAAAACTAAAATTTATGTGTACAAATAAAAATTTCATATTGTAACCGCTGATAGCCAATTTCATAACGAACAGCCTCTTTTTTTGCTTTTTTCGGATCTACACTGACCGAGATAAACGCATCTAATATTTAAATAGAACGACCAAAATGATAAAATTTTCGCAAATTCCAATTCACAAAATCCGATAACTTACGGGATTGGTTGCTAGAGCTAGAAAATGGCCATTTCGTATAGTATTCGATGTAACTATGTTCCAAACAAAATTTTTTAGACTGCAAACAATTCTTTATGTTTTGCCTATCTGACTCCACTATATGTTATTTTTCAGTTTTTTTATTTAAAGGTTTCGATACTTTTACTTTTATCGTTCGCCTTGCGCATTCCTTCGCTTATCCTGAATTTTACGAACCGCCACGCCACTGAGAAAATCTCTCATTCAACTGTGGCTCTCAAATTTTAACATGAGAAGTAAAAACAGAATTGAGCAGTAGAATGAGCGAGACGAAACACAAAATAATTTCATTTTCACGACGCTGGAGCACTTTTTGAAAATTTTGTAAAATGCACCATGTCAACTCACACAAAGAAAAAAATTGTTCCGATGCTTCTGTGTTGCGTATTGTTGTTTACTGTGATTGATATAAACTGCAGGGCGCTGTTGGAGCACTTTTAAATTTTGTTCCAAGTTTCGTAAAAGAGGTAAATGAACGAAATGAGAGCAAAATATCTTGTGGCGAGAATCCTAACCATTTTTTTATGTTATGTGAGTTATTATGGTGCAATTTTAAATTTTGTGCCCCTGTGTATATTTGCAGAAGGACCGAATACCAAGAGTCGCCAATAAACTCTTGCATTGCTAATTTAATAAATAATCAGGCCACAAGTTGTATATTACAGAACCGAGAGAAAACTATAGAGATCTTTCAGCCAGAACCAAACTACGTCATGCTAATTAACATCCCGAAGACGATCATTTACACAACATGTGGCACCGAACAACAGAACGTGCAAGACTCCATGCTTATCCACTTCATCAACTGCGAGATTAACATCAACGGCATCATATACAGCTCAACTGCCAGGAGACATTGGGTTGAAATAACCATACACCCAACAAGGAGGATCAAGGATCAAGGAGATCAACGCCACAGACTCCAGCATCGCAACCCTGAGAAGACTTGATACCTACCGGTTCGCAGAAAGCAACCCTTTGGACTTTGTACCATCTTACGTCGACTCCATTAGTTTCTACTCTGCAACCACAGGATTCACACTATTGCTAATAATAATCATAATAGTATTATAATACAAAGGACGTGATCGAGGATTCTTTCAACCTAGTCAGTCACCAACCACACATGGTTTCGTATCGTCCAACGAACCAAGGTTCATATGGCCGATACTCAACAGTAAGGAGGGAGGAGTTACATGCCCCATATAGAATATCATTATTACCTGTAAACCATAAATCCACCTTCCGGCAAATGCCGCATTTCAGCAATTTAATTATATTGAACATAAAGTAAGGCAGACGCCAAATAATCAATTTTATAATAAAATTCCTAGAATAAGAATTGCACCTTGATTTTTAGAGTAACTTGCACATTCCAGCTTATGTTAAGTAGAGTTCATTTTAACGTTTTCATTTTTTAAATTATGAATATCGATCACTCTTAGTTTTGGTTCTGTACTGTTAAGATCGATATTCGTTGTTATCTTGTTGTTTGATTTTTTTTTAAATTCTAACTTTGATACTTAAATTTTGTTTGATAATAGATTTTGTGATTTTTAAATAAATATGTAGTTGTTCGGACTTATAAATATTATTATTTTTTTTGGTCATAACGGTCGCGCAAATTTCCAAGCAACTACTCTGCATAATTTATATAAGTCTTATTTTGTTTCTAAGAAATAATATATTTTTCCTTTCTTTCTTTTAACCGATAAAAATTTCATATAATGATGAAATAAGAAGTAAAAATAAAACATTGAGTATCTACTTACTTGTGACTTTCATTTCATCAGCCACTTCATTCCACAATCTACCAGTTAAATTTCGGTCGCTGTAACCTTTAATTTTCATGTCCCATAATGGACGTCTCTTTTGCACTTCTGAAATTAATTTTTCGCAATCCATCTTTGCTAAGTACTTTAGCAAAGCAAAATGTGAGTTATCTAGTTTTCAAACACTCCCGCTAGTATCAATGTTTCAATCGAATGCAGAATATGACTCGCGCTAGCGCTCGAGTGCGTTCATAACCACCACGCACTGTTTACATGTATTATATTTGCTAGCGCTAGCTAGTGCTAGCATTACTAGCGTGTTCAGTAACCGCAGCCTTAGTCCAATAAAATGGTGCAAAAAAGGGCCATCTGAAAATTTTATGCAAACAGCATTTTTTTTTAATGGGAAGGGGAGTTGGTTGGAAGTGTGAAACCGAGTTTTGTGGATCCGGAGGTGCATCCTTTGGCCGCTATCTTGTTTAGAGTGGTGAAAAATAGTTTTTCTTATATCTCGGAAACCGTGAGTCCTACAGAATTTTTGTACACACTTTTCTTTTAGATAATCAAATTATCTAAAACTTTCGTAAATAATGGTTTGCTAATATTGATAATAAAAAAATATATGAACTAAAAATGATAACAATTTGGGGGTAATGAACTTTAAAGCTATAAAACTTTTTTATTATTGATTCTACATAAAATAGCTAGAGCTTATTTGTAGAGCAGTTTCTTAGGAATAATTAGGTCAGTTGTAGGAAGTAGGTAAGTTTAACGAAAGACGGGTTCACAGTTATAAAAAAGGGGTATACCTGTATACAATATTTTATAATAACGGTATTTTATGGCATTTTTTCCATTACGTGTTAGAGTAATTAGTTTTATTACATCTAAAATATGAAAGCAGAATCAATTGGTCATTTTAGATGTCTTGAAATAAACGACTAATTTTGAAAATAAAAAAACTATCGTAGGTCGTCCATTGTTGTTCGTTTCTACTGGACAGTTGCTATGAGTTTCCTCAGTACTTTCTTGTGGAGGGTTATTATTTGATGGTTGTCCTCATTTTCTATCTCCGATGGTTCCTCGAATCTAACTCTCTTAGTGCTGCATGGTATTATGTCACTCCTATTACTCTCCTCCGTTTGTGATTACCATATATGATCGATCTTTTGCTTCTCTGATCATTGTGCCCTTATGTCTCTCTTGTTGCTTATTGACTCTTACAAACACTGGAGTTCCTATTTCCAATTGCGGCAGCTGCATTGCTTTGGCATCGTACCATCTTTTTGTTCTTCTTCTGTTTTGGACTATTTTCTCTTTTACGCAATCATATGTTATATTCCGTAGACTTTTATCTGTCACTGGTATTCCTGGAACTCTTGTTGAACGACACATCATTCTCTCCATGGGACTTAAATTTACGTTGTTCGGCGTATTTCTTGCTTGTAATCTTCTCCTGTTTCTCTGGCTTTGTGTAGTAGCTGTTTTACCGTCTTAACCGTAGCTTCTGCTTTTTCATTACCCTGTGGATGTATCGGTGATGAGCGTGTAATCCCGAATTGCCATTGTTCCGAAAATTCCGTCATTTCGCTGCTTATAAATTGCTTAGCATTGTCGTATAACAATGTCTTCGGTGGTCCGAATCGCGCAAATATTTCTTTCAGTATATTGATTATTGTCTCAGATCTCATGTTAACCAATCTCTTGACTTCGAAAAAATCGCTGTAATGATCCGCTATTACTAAGTAATATTCCTTGCTGCTCTCTTCAATTATTTCCAAAATATCCATGCTGTATACTTCTCCTGGATGTGAGGAATATTCGTCGATTGCATAAGTAACCTTTTAGGATTACTTTGATATTTCCTACATATTGCACATTGCTGACATACTTCCCTTATGCCTTCTGAAATTCGTGGCCAAAACACTCTTTTCCTTGCAAATTTTAATGTGTAGCTTTCTCCTAAATGTGCTCGATGTAACTTCAATGTAATTTTGTTCCGTAAGCTTCTTGGTATGATTAGACGATCTTCCTTCCATGCTAATCCATCTTGTATTGTCAGATGCTCTCTAAACTTGTAAAATGTCTTCAGTTCTTCTTCTTCGCGTTTCATGTTCTTAGGCCATCCATATTGTATGTACTTAATTAGTGATTGCATGACGTTGTCTTTTGTCGTTTCCTCTCTGACTTCCTGTAACACTTGTTCTCGCATACGTACGTGTTGTCGATGTCAATTTCTTCTTTAGTTCTCATTGCGCTTGTTAATCTGGAAAGTGTAATTGATAATTTCATTTCTTCACCTGGGGTATGTCGTATTTCCAAGTGATATGGTGATAGATTCAGTAAAATTCGCTGCAGTCTCTCAGGCGCTTTACCTAGGGGTTTCTTCCATATCATAAGGGTTTGTGATCGCTAAATCCTGTTGTTTTCTTTCCACTAATGTATTGATTGAATCTGGTGCATGCAAATAATATAGCCAACGCTTTTTTTTCAATTTGCGAATATTTCGTTTCCGCTCTTTTCATTGTCCTCGACGCATCACTGGCTTCCCTTTCTGCAATAGTACTGCTCCGAGCCCATAATCCGAAGCATCACATTGTATATCCGCCGGCTTGTCCATGTCGAAATATGTTAATACTGGTGCATTCTTGATGGCTTCTTTTAGTTTTACGTATGCTTCATCATGTAGGCTTGTCCATATATAATCGTTTTTTTCTTTTGTTAAATTTCGCATTGGTTTACTAATCTCTGATAACTTCGGAAGGTATCTTGCTAAATATGTGATCATTCCTAGGAACGTATTTGCTTCTTTTTTATTTTTCGGTACTGGCATCCTGTCGATTGCATCAACTTTCGTGTCATCTGGTTTCACTCCTTCATTCGTTAGAATATGTCCATAATATTTCACAGCTGTGCGTAAAATTTTCGTTTTCTCCGGATTAAGCTTCAGATTTACTTGTCGTAATTTCTCAAGTAATTTTCGTAGGCATGAATTATGATCTTTTAATGCTTCTTCCATTGTCTCGCCTTTTCCGTATACCAATATGTCATCTGCTATTGCTTCCACATTTTCTAAATCCGCTATAATTTCACAAATTACCTTTTGGAAAATTTCTGGTGCCGCCGGGGCAATTCCGAATGGCATTCTTTTCCATCTGCATCGCTCAAATGGTGTCCAAAGTGTAGTTAGCTTACTGCTTGGCTCGTCTAATCCTATTTGCCAAAATCCTTGCTTGTCCAATGTGCTGAAAACTTTTGCTTGCTTTAGTTCCGGTAATATTTCATCTATAGTTTTTGTATTCTTCTCGCTTGAGTGCTTGATTTAGCTTTGCTGTGTCTAAGCATAACCGCAATTTATCGTTTCTCTTGACGTTCAATATGTTGCTTATCCACGGTGTATGTTCATCAACTTTCGCTGTGATGTCTTCTTTGCATAATTTTCTTAATATTTCCTTCAAGTCTTTTCGATATGCCATCGGTAGATACTCTTCTTGGAACATCTATATAAGGATGTACATATTCCTTTGTTTTCAAATGCACGTTATAATTCACCTTTCCTAAACCAGTGAATATGTCTTTAAATTCATAAATAATTTTATATGCTTCGCTCTTAGCTGAGATGTCTTCTATATGTTCGACTTCATCTGTGTTTACTTTTATAAAATTTAGTCCTGTACATGTAGCATTTGATAGCATGGGAATGCGATCTAATTTCATCAATTGAAACACTAATTTGTATTCTTTATCAACTTTAATTATGTATATCACATATCGTCCTAAAGGTACAATCTTGAAATTACCGAATGTTCTCATTGTAGTTCTCGTTTTTTCTAACTCGGGTTGTTTCCTTAAGATTTGACACAAATCTTTCCATCCAATGACATTCACCGTCCGCGCCAGTGTCAATCTGATATCTGAATAAAATTGTTTTGCCGTTTCTTCCTATTCCCTTTACATTAGCATAACTTTTCTTGCTTTTTGGAGTGTTCATATCATGAATCGTTTCGATTTCCATTAGATATCTTTCATCTTCATTTTCTGTTCTTATTTTTCGCACGTTTCTCTTATCCTTGGATGACATACATACGCATGCAAAATGGTTAATTTTTTGCATTTTATGCACTTTTCTTCATATGCTGGGCAACGTTTTTCTCCCTTGACATGTTTATATCCACAATATTTGCAATTATCTTCGTCGCTTATTTCACTTCTTGTCCTGCTAGTGCTTCTATTACTTGCTCTATCTTGTGATTTTCTTTTACTTGACTTGATCTTGTTTACCGTGTACCTTTCACTTTCTTTTCCTTGAATTTGACGCAATTGACACTGTGCTGCCTCGTGTGCCGTATTACCATTTCTAAGGTTAGCTTGCTTGCTGTCATGAATTTTGCCTTTAATTCATTATAACTGGTGGAAATTACGAGTCTGTCTCTTAGCAATTCATTTTCCATGTCACCATACTTGCATTATTTAATCAATCCCCGCAGCCTATCAATATAAATTTCCGCTTCGTTGAATTTCACTCTTGAGTATATCACATTGTTTTCTGGCACTAAACTTCTTTCCAATTCTTCCAAAATACCTGTGCATGATGATTTTTTTTCTTCTGTTAGTTTCAGGTTTTGTATAATCCTAAAGCAATCATCTCCTATCGCCGTTGATATTGCCGCTCTTTGTGCTGCAACAACATAATTCCCCCAAGTTTCCCTGAACATTGCAAAATCTGGCCTTCTCAGGTCAATTGGTTTTGGCAGTGGTATCAAAGTATTCATGGCGATTCTTTCCTGAGGCACCTACATTGCATTTCTTCCGTTTATTAGCGCTTCCAGCCTGGCTATCTCTTCCCTCAAGCTTTCTATTTCCTCCATTTTGTGAATTCAATAAACACACCTGACACCATGTAATATTTTGTTGGTTTCTGCAAAGATTCTAATAAAGGCCTAAAAATATAATAAAAGGCTTTTATATTTGATAACTGTTTGTTGTTGTTTTCCTTATTACTAGTCGCCAGACTAGTGTACCCAGAGGGTCCCTTAATGGACTGGGCACATTTCCGCCATAAAGTCCAGATGAAACGCGATGATTATAATAATTTAGTTTTTTTTATCTTGGTTGGTGACTCTCTCTCTTTCTTCTTCTTCTTTAACGGCTCTACAACCGGGATCCGGTCCTGGCCTCGCGCAACTGTTCTCTCCACCGGTCCCGATTCTGAGCCGATGTCATCCAGTTTGGCATCCCTAAACTCTGAGCGTCCTGGTCCACGCCATCCTTCCAGCGAAGGTTGGGCCTCCCTCGCTGTCGCACCCCATAGGTCTTACCGCAGAGAACTTTCCGAGCAGGCTCATCTTCACTCATACGAGCTAGATGCCCTGCCCACCGGAGCCTACCGAGCTTTATTTTCTTCACAACATCTATGTCGCGATAGCGCTCGTAGATCTCGTCATTGTAGAGTCTCCGGAATCGTCCTTCCTCACATACGGGGCCAACAATCCTCCGAAGTATTTTCCTCTCAAACACGCCCAAGAGGTTTGAGTGCTTTTTACTAAGCACCCACGTTTCGGATGCATATGTGAGAACGGGTAAGACCATCGTCTTATATAGTAAAAGTTTAGACGTTATGGTTAGATATTTGGATTTGAAGAGCCTTGACAGACTATAGTAGGCTTTGTTGGCTTTTAGCAGTCGTGCGCGTATTTCTGGTTCCATGCTATTGTCGGCTGCTACTATTGACCCAAGGTAGGTAAATGATTTTACCACGTCAAACTCGTGTTCCGCTACCTTGATTGTGGGACCAATGTTAGGTGTTCTTCCAGACGAGGCCACCATGTACTTTGTTTTGCTTTCGTTAATGTGCAGTCCCAGATTTCCTGCCGCTTGCTCAATCTGAGTGAAAGCTTCTTGTACAGCTGTTGTTGTTCTTCCAATGATGTCAATGTCGTCTGCGTAAGCCAGTAATTGGGTGGACTTGTGGAGGATTGTACCCCTTGATGTCACGCCCGAATCTCGGATCACTTTCTCCAACGCCAGGTTGAAAAGGAGGCAGGCCAGACCGTCCCCTTGTCGGAGTCCATTATAGATGTTAATTGGTCTGGACAGTGTTCCGGATACCTTTACTTGGCTTGACACATTGATCATGGTCAACCTACATAGTCTTGTCAGTTTGTTGGGGATGCCGAATTCCCTCATGGCTTTGTAGAGTTCTACCCTGGCTATGCTATCATAGGCGGCTTTAAAGTCTATGAAGAGGTGTTGAATTGAGTTTTGAAACTCTAGACATTTTTCCATAGCCTGCCTTAAGGTGAAAATCTGATCAGTCGTTGATTTGCCCGGGCTGAAGCCACACTGGTAATGGCCTATGATGTTTCTGGCGTATGGGGCCATCCTGTTTTGTAGGATAGCGGAGAATATCTTATACACGGTACTCAACAACGTTATACCGCGATAATTAGTGCACGCTGTGATATCTCCTTTTTTGTGTACCGGACAGAGGATGCCTTTTCTCCAGTCTTCTGGCATCACTTCCTGCTCCCATACTTGCACAATTAATTCATGAATCGCTTGGTGTAATGTAGGCCCTCCATATTTAACCAGCTCCGCTGCGATGCCGTCTGCACCCGAGGCCTTGTTGTTTTTGAGCCGGCTGATGGCTCTGCTAACTTCTTCTATGCTTGGTGGCGGCAGCATAGCATTGTCATCAGATATTGGTGGAGCCTCCGAATCCTCAGTTAGCTCGCCATTTAGCAATTCATGAAAGTGCTCTTCCCATCGCTCCAAGATGCCTTTAGGATCGGTGATCAGATTCCCTTCTTTGTCCTTGCAGTATGTGCAACGTGGTGTGAATTGTGTCATACTGCGGACTCTTTGGTAGAACTCCCGCGCCTGGTGCGGCCGTCGTTCTCTGTACTGTTCTAGCTCACAGACGAGATTTTTTTCCCAGGCTTCCTTTTTCCGTCTGTGAATTCTCTTTTCTTCTTTTCTGAGCTCTTTATAGTTCTCTTCGCGTGCCCGTGTTCTCTGAGACTGCTGCATGGCTCGGTACGCAGCATTCTTACGTTCAGTTGCCAGCTTGCATTCATTATCGAACCAGTCGTTCCGATCTTTACGACTTCTGCCTAAGATGGAATCAGCAGTACTAATGACAGTATTTTTAAGGCGGGTCCAGTTCTCTTCGACGCCCGGCATCTCATCCCCAGGACTTAGGGCGAGTTCTAATGCATGACCGTAGCTGTTTCTGGCCATTTCATTGCGTAGTGCAGCTGTGTTGATTCGAGCCTGATCAGCGGATACAAAGCTTTTCAGCGTTGTAATGCGCTCTCGGAGCACCATACCAACAAGATAGTGATCCGAGTCGAAGTTGGCACCTCGGTACGTTCGTACCGTCATCAGACCCGAAAGGTGGCGGCGGTCTATCAACACATGATCTATTTGGTTGCGAGTGGCTCCATCAGGAGATACCCAGGTGGCTTTATGGATATCTTTACGCGCAAATCTAGTACTTGCAACGACCAAGTTCTTACTTGCTGCCATCTCTACAACTCGCTGTCCATTGTCATTAGTGTTTTCATGCAAGCTGTGGTTGCCGACATATTGCCTGTATATGGGCTCCCGGCCTACTTTGGCGTTCAGATCTCCCAGTATGATTTTTACATCATACCTGGGGCAGGCATTAAGTTCCCGTTCAACTAATTCGAAGAATTCTTCTTTATCATCATCCGGGGACTCTTCTGTAGGTGCGTGAACGTTTATGAGGCTGATGTTCTTAAATTTACCTCGCACACGAAGGGTGTCTCTCTCTTTAGTCGATGCAAAATTGCTGTTGTGTGTGTGTGTTTTTTTTTATCTGATCTTTACTGTTTAAGTCTATAATCTCTAATAAGAGGGCGCCAAACAAGAATTAATCTACTTGATCTATTTGTCTAACAGTATTCTACAGCTAAAATGAGTAGGTCGGTCACAGTGATTCAATGTTATAGCTAAGATGTGTTGGTCTCAACATAGAGTTGCAGTCCTAAGTTAGTCCTCATTTTTAGAGGATAATTTTAGGACTCGATAGATTATAGAGGTCCCATGCCTGTTTTTAACTATATCTGTGGTGTGTGTTAGTTTATATGAATTATTTCAGTTTACTATTGTCAGATAGCAGTGTTATTTGATGCCTGAGACACATCATGTCAGACTAACAGCTGGTTGATCTCGTAACCTTTGTCAATTTAACTGAATGTCTTAGTTTCTCTTAGAAGGTTTGCCAGCTCAGTAATCTTTGATTCTTCGAATGGGGTTAGTGCTTCAAGCAAGGAGTTCGCATTTGATAAGATTGTAAATTTTGATCTGATGTTGGAATATTTTTGGCATTTGAGAATGCAGTGTTCAGCATCATTTTTGATATTGCAAATCACACAAAGATCGTTCGGGATGATTTTCCAGGAAGCTAATCTGGAGTCATCATAGAAGTGTCCTGATAGTTTTCTGTTTATCATGCGGAATATTTGAGGAGCTGGCGAACAAAACCAGAGTAGTCCACTCAAATTTCAAAAGAATTGTGAATTTGTAATAGCTATGAAAATATATGTAAAATTTTAAACGAAAAAACGTGGGCCGTACATATGATTGATGCGAATGATTTCTCAACCCAGCTACTCTACACTCCTTACTATTGTCTATAGCATGCGCCCCACGTTTTTTCGTTTAAAATTTTACATATATTTTCATAGCTATTACAAATTCACAATCACAAATTTTCAGGACTATCTGTATGGTGTTAGAAATATGTTTGAGGTGCTAAATCTGTATGGGGCTAGTGCCATTATTTTATACTTTTTAGTTCGTTATAAAAACGTGTTATATTAAAAAGTTTTTTTTTTATCTAATAATTATTATCTGCTTTTTAGTCTTGTGTGCGACATTTTGCAATCACTTTTTAACATGGTCATGATATTATGACGGATACATGTGGAAAATTGTTACCTAAATCTACTAATAATATACCAATCTTTTTAATTTTGAAATTCCTGAAAATTAAAATGAGGGAGTAAGCTAAATTAATTTTATATGATTTTTATTTGAATAATAGCTGCATCTCTTTTTTGATCATTAATATTTTCACTCGTGAGTGCTCGCAACTACTCTTTTACTGAAAAGCGCTTAGCTGACTTTTGATTGTATTTAACTGCTTTCTTCATATAAAGACATCTATAAATTAAATTTGAGTCGTAATTATCTGGAACTTTTTCATTTGATTTGAATAATTTACCGTATTAATTTAAATTATGTAACTGATGTGAATATTAAATTTTGAATTACGTCACATGGCTTATTTTTTTCTACATGGCATTTCCTTTCATTTGATTCCCATGTGGAGGTTGTTGTAAAGTTAGGCAATCCACCAGTTTATGTTAGCCGCCAAGTTAAATTTACAATGACCACATATAGCTTATTGTATTCTACTTATCACACCCTTTTCTGTAGTACCTACGTCGCGGGTGTTGTGATGAAAATGGTAAGCCGTGCTCTGAAGAGAATGGTAACCCACCCTCCTGAGGAGGCCGCCATGGACCTAATGATGTTCTGAGTATATTGTATTGCTTATGGTGTTTTACTTATCATACCTTTTCATTTGATACCCATGTCGAAAGGGTTCTGAAGAGAATGGTAACCGGCCCTCCTGAGGAGGCAGCCATGAATCTAAAGACATAGGTTATTGCATTACTTATGATGCCCTTTCGTTTGATACCCATGTCGAGGGGGTTGTGCAGAAAATGTTAATCCGTCCTCTTGAGATGGCCGCCATGGACCAAACGAAATATTGAGTATAATATATTGCTTATGATATTCTACTTATCATACCCTTTCATTTGACACCCATGTCGAAAGGGTTCTGAAGAGAATGGTAACCCACCCTCCTGAGGAGGCCGCCATGGACCTAATGATGTTCTGAGTATATTGTATTGCTTATGGTGTTTTACTTATCATACCCTTTCATTTGATACCCATGTCGAAAGGGTTCTGAAGAGAATGGTAACCGGCTCTCCTGAGGAGGTGGCCATGGATCTAAAGACATAGCTTATTGCATTACTTATGATGCCTTTTCGTTTGATACCCATGTCGAGGGAGTTGTGCAGAAAATGTTAATCCGTCCTCTTGAGATGGCCGCCATGGACCAAACGAAATATTGAATATAATATATTGCTTATGGTATTCTACTTATCATACCCTTTCATTTGATACCCATGTCGAAAAGGTTCTGAAGAGAATGGTAACCCACCCTCCTGAGGAGGTCGCCATGGATCTAAAGACAGGTAGGCCATGACGCTATTGCAACTAAAATGGTCCATGGCGGCCGTCTCAAGGGGGCGGTGTACCACTTTCTTCACAACCACCTCGACATGGGTATCAAATGAAAGGGTATGATAAGTAGAATACAATAAGCAATGTAGTATGTATACAAAATATATCTTTAGATCCATGGCGGCCGTCTCAAGAGGGCGGGGTACCACTTTCTTCACAACCACCTCGACATGGGTATCAAATGAAAGGGTATGATAAGTAGAATATAATAAGCAATGTAGTATACAAAATATATCTTTAGATCCATGGCGGCCGTCTCAAGAGGCCGGATTACCACTTTCTTCACAACCACCTCGACATGGGTATCAAATGAAAGGGTATGATAAGTAGAATACAATAAGCAATGTAGTATACAAATAATATCTTTAGATACATGGCGGCCGTCTCAAGAGGCCGGATTACCACTTTCTTCACAACCACCTCGACATGGGTATCAAATGAAAGGGTACGATAAGTAGAATACAATAAGCAATGTAGTATACAAAATATATCTTTAGATCCATGGCGGCCGTCTCAAGAGGCCGGATTACCACTTTCTTCACAACCACCTCGACATGGGTATCAAATGAAAGGGTATGTTAAGGAGAAACAATAAGCAATGTAGTATACAAAATATATCTTTAGATCCATGGCGGCCGTCTCAAGAGGGCGGGGTACCACTTTCTTCACAACCACCTCGACATGGGTATCAAATGAAAGGGTACGATAAGTAGAATACAATAAGCAATGTAGTATACAAAATATATCTTTAGATCCATGGCGGCCGTCTCAAGAGGCCGAATTACCACTTTC
This sequence comes from Thereva unica, assembly GCA_949987705.1. Taxonomy (NCBI): domain Eukaryota; kingdom Metazoa; phylum Arthropoda; class Insecta; order Diptera; family Therevidae; genus Thereva; species Thereva unica. Next base: position 67,784,401 of record OX465281.1, read on the forward strand.
TTCACAACCACCTCGACATGGGTATCAAATGAAAGGGTATGATAAGTAGAATACAATAAGCAATGTAGTATACAAAATATATCTTTAGATCCATGGCGGCCGTCTAAAGAGGCCGGATTACCACTTTCTTCACAATCCCCTCAACATGGGTATCAAATGAAAGAGTATGATAAGTAGAATACAATAAGCCATGTAGTAGACTCAATATACCGATTCATGGCGGCCGACGCAAGACCCATGTTCTTTGAGGCATTTCATCTGTGTAAAATTCATATCTCGAAAAATATTAAGTCAATGGATGGTTTTTATTGTTTACTATTGACTTATGGGTGCAGCGTAGGCGCACCGGGTCCCAGCTAGTCTATTTATAATATTCTAGAAATTAGAAATTGATTAGTTGCTTCCATGCGATTTTCTTACTGTTTCTTTTTTCCCTTTTGAATATGGCATTCAGTTTGTTGTGTTGAATTAAATCGGAGATCTTCCCATGTTTGTGAAATTTTGATGAGGCTACAGATTGTATAGTTTGTCAAGGGTAGCATTCCACCAGGGTTTGGGCGTAATTTTGGGAGTGGACATGGTGACATTATAGGAGGCTTTTTTAATTATGTCATATAGGACTGTTAGGGTGTCAGGAAGATTGTTTTTTTTTTCAATTGATAAAGACTTTATTTCAGTGATTACTCTGCTGTTGGACACTTTTTTAACTCTCATTGTTTCAGGGGGATCAATCCCTATTTTAATGGAGATAGGGATATGGGGGCTGCCACTCAGTGATATATGTATGTTTTGGTATCGATGCCATGAAGCAATTTGAAAGGCTGAAGAAGCAAAGGTCAATGATAGAGCTAGATGGGTTAGCTTTCCTAGTGATACACGTCGGTTTATTATTATTCAGGTTCGAGAAACCATAGCTTGACATGATGTTGTCTAGGATTTCTCCTCTTCGGTTTGAGATAGAATCTTCCCATGTTAGGTTCCTGGCGTTGAAATCCCCAATTATGTATGAGTGTTTTTGGAAACTTGTTGGCAATATTGAGAATATTTATAAGTGAATTTTTAAATTCAATATTACTACAGTTAACACTGGAGTAAATTGAAAAGATTTTTATATTATCCCAGTAGGAATTCTAGGAAGGCCTTACCGATGGAGCACTGAAATAAGTTCTCATATGGTAAGGGGTACCCCTTATTTTCTTGGTGCTATATGAGCCCTTACAAACCCCATTACAAGAGAAGGCAGATGGTAAGGTGTAGTCCAGAATTATACCCAAACAAGTGAGAGTCTGCCCGATGACTCAAGGGAGCTTTCCTGGAGCTTTCATAAATTTTATAGAAAAAAAGAAAACGGGCAATTATATTCGTCGACATAAAATGCGACTTTAGCATACTCAATAGCCCGGCTCTCATTCGATACGGAGGACAAGCAGCTTTGGAGAAGTGGAGAATTTAGTTGGGGGACTGCTTAGGTAAAGCCACTCTCGGGCTTGGAAAAAAAAGGCATTTGTAAAAGATGAAAAAATAAAAGCGTTTCGACACCGGATCACATATCCATAGGCGCCCATGAATATCTCTTTTTGCAATGTTCCATTTGCTGCCTTACTATACCCCTTACAGATGAGCAGTTCTATAAGTACTCTAAGGTAAGTACTAAAGTAAGGCCTTACCTCCTATGACATCGTGTGTAAAAGTAAGCACTTCTGTAAAAGGATGTGGTAAGGCCTACCCCTTACCAGTAAGTGCTGATTTCAGTACTTCTGTAAGCTTACCGGTCCTTCTGGGATCCTTTAAGTTTGTTGTAGTAATTGCACAAGAGTTTAGTTTTTTGGGGAAATAAAATTCCCTAAAGCGAATTCTTTTGTGAACAGCAATGGCAGTGCCGCCAAAACCATCTGGTTTTCTGACTATATTATAGTTTTGCAGTTTAACCTGATCAGACGGCTTGAGCCAGGTTTCTGCAATTACTATAAAGTCAGGCTTGGACATGGTTGTAAAACGCTCCAATTCACCCAGATTTTTTTTAGCAAACTCTGAATGTTCAACTGTAGGATGTGGATCATTTTGAAGTTGGGGTTTCAATGATTTTTGTGGTTAATTCGCCGTCATTCTTATGGAGCAATTTTTGTAAAAAGTTTTTTAAGGTTTCATCAGCCATTGCAGTTGCTTCTCTTCTGTCATTTTCATTATTAAAGACTTTATTTAGAAGTTTGTGAGATTCTTTTTTGAAGAGTTTTACGAAGTTATTTAATTCGTTTCCATTTTGGGAGAAGGGGATTTCATTTTTTTGTGGGGATTTAAAAGGATTCCTCTTAACAAGTTGAGACTTTTGTCCTCAGAATTTGTGAGTATGAGTCTTCCTGCCCTCCCCTCATCTTGTTCTCTGTAATAGCCTCCTTAATTTTCCTGTCTCATGATTTTTACTAACTCCTTTTCTCTTCTCCAAATTGGGCATTCAAGATCGTATGCCCCATGATTACCTTTGCAATTTATGCATTTTTCTTTTTTGGAGCAGGATTTACCATCCTTGCATTCTTTGTCTGCACATCTACCACAGAAGGCTTCTTTCGATTTACATGATCTAGCTGTATGCCCAAATCTTTGACAGCTAAAACATCTTAGTGGGGCATTTATAAATTTCTGAGTTTTGAAGGATAAGTAGAGAATTTTTAGCGAGTTAGGGATTGTGGTGCCTTTGATAAAGATTTTGATTTTATTAGTAGGAATTAATTGTGTTTTTCCCTCAATCAGTTTCCTCCATTTTATTCTGAACACTTTTATTATTTTACTAGCAAAAACCCGCGTGCGTTGCAACGCCTTTTAATAAAAAAAAATTATGTGGGCATACTCCGGGATAGGAAATGGTTATAATGAAGCATGGTTATGGGTACATAAAAGAATTTTGAGTTACCTATAAAAAATATGCTTCAAATTTATTAAAATTCGAGGTTGAGCACCACCTATCGGAAAAAAAATTATGTGTGCGTTGTACGCGGTAGGAAAAAAAGTATAATGAAAAAACAATAAATCTGGAAAAAAATTGCCTCTTCCCAATCTTATCGGTGATTCAATTAGAACAGCGTTATGTATTCAAGTAGATGCATCTAAACATATAACTTCTCGGTGAATTGGAATTTTAACTTTCTCTTTTCGGTTAGCCGTTACACTGCTCCCTTCTTACTCAGTATTCTTCCCGAACACTGCTTCCTCCAGGTCCCGTTTTTTCGATCGAACTTTTTGGAAGCGATAGATGACATCGTTTAACCTCGTGATGACAATGTAGGGCGCACAAATTTGCAAACTTCGACTCTTTCTACCGTTTTTACTGTTTCTATACTGGTTAGAGGGAATTTTAGAAATTTACTACATTTCAGAATGTGGCTTGGGAAAATTCGTGCGTCATATTGGACCCGCAATTTTGAATTTATAAGCTTTGATCATAAATTCGTTGTTTGCCCTAAAAGCCCCCAGATACCGATTTTCATTGCAATCGGAATATAATTGGAAAAATTCGTCGGCCATATTGGCGCGGCCATTTTGAATTTATAAGTTTTGATCATAAATTCGTTATTTGCAACCTTAAAAACCCCTAGATATTCACTTTCATTGGAATCGGAATACAACTGGAAAAATTCGTCCGCCATTTTGAATTTATAAGTTTTGATCATAAATTCGTTATTTGCAACCTTAAAAACCCCTAGATATTCACTTTCATTGGAATCGGAATACAATTGGAAAAATTCGTCCGCCATTTTGAATTTATAAGTTTTGATCATAAATTCGTTATTTGCAACCTTAAAATCCCCCAGATTTCGATTTTCATTGGAATCGGAACACAATTGGCAAATTCGTCGGCCATATTGGCACGGCCATTTTGAATTTATAAGTTTTGATCATAAATTCGTTATTTGCAACCTTAAAATCCCCCAGATTTCGATTTTCATTGGAATCGGAACACAATTGGCAAATTCGTCGGCCATATTGGCACGGCCATTTTGAATTTATAAGTTTTGATCATAAATTCGTTATTTGCAACCTTAAAATCCCCCAGATTTCGATTTTCATTGGAATCGGAACACAATTGGCAAATTCGTCGGCCATATTGGCACGGCCATTTTGAATTTATAAGTTTTGATCATAAATTCGTTATTTGCAACCTTAAAATCCCCCAGATTTCGATTTTCATTGGAATCGGAACACAATTGGCAAATTCGTCGGCCATATTGGCACGGCCATTTTGAATTTATAAGTTTTGATCATAAATTCGTTATTTGCAACCTTAAAATCCCCCAGATTTCGATTTTCATTGGAATCGGAACACAATTGGCAAATTCGTCGGCCATATTGGCACGGCCATTTTGAATTTATAAGTTTTGATCATAAATTCGTTATTTGCAACCTTAAAATCCCCCAGATTTCGATTTTCATTGGAATCGGAACACAATTGGCAAATTCGTCGGCCATATTGGCACGGCCATTTTGATTTTTTTTATAAATTATAGCCTATATGTTATTCTGATATATGAGCTATATTATTGTAAAATTTCATTAAAATCCATTCAGTAGTTTTTGCGTGAAAGAGTAACAAACCTACATACAAACATTCACGTTTATAATATTAGTAAGATACTCAGGATTATGTACAAGATTCTAGGCACTCTAATAGTTGAGATTCAGTAAGTTCGTCATCTACACCATGAAGGAAGATGGGAGTTGCTATTGCATTTAAGGGAATAATAGTGTTGTAATCTGAGGTTAATGGAGAATTTAAGATGAAATTATTAGCCTGTTTAGCTGTTTTAAATGTCACTCTACAGCAGTCAACAGCTACTTTGTTTAGTTGACCAATGCCCTCAGTTGACATTAGTTTCATTCCAAGTTTCATTGGATTTATTGGCATTTTTTCATTAGAGTCTAAACTGAGCTTTTTGATTGAAACCGAAAAAGGACCATGATCATTTTCATCATACAGGATTTTATTCGATGCACTTAATTCAGAGCTCGTTATTAGTTTAGATTTGTCTGCATTCGAACCTGTACTCGAGGAGGGTTTAATTTTGTTGTTTTCCTTAGTATCTTTTTCCCCATTTTTTGAGGATGTATTTGGGGATAGATCAATACCTTTCAACGGTGAGGGCGTTGATTTTTGGGAACTTTTTTTTAGATTATCTTTTGATATAGTGTCAGAGGCTGCTTTTTTGCCTGATGTTTCTTTGGATCGTGGAAGAGATACATCTTTATCAGATGATTTACCTAGAATTCTTGAGGACGTTCTATTTGCAGGCATAGAAACATGAGTTGAAGATTTCCCTTTGTTATCTGCCATGATGATGAAGGGAGAAAAGGTTGTAGAGATCGAAGAAGAGAGGTTCAGGTCGACTCATAAAACAAAAATCTGTCAGTGTGTTTATTAGTTGACAGATAACTGTACTGAATAATGTTACTTTATGTTAAATATCAACTTTTTGTAATTTTCAAACCAACCTTTCCGGATATAAAATTTAAGGAGGTGGTGTACGTACATATAATACATACAGAATTTGAAGATATGCTAGTTATATGGTACGGTTTTTTTATTACACTGTAAGTTGTTAGTTTTTATTAAATGGATAGGGAGACTATTGCATTGTGTGTTCGTCAGTTTTAAGTGGGAATTATTAGGATCGATAGTGAAAGAGCTATGTAGGGATGATTAGGAGACGTTAGTAAGCAATTAGTTGTTGATCAGATTTAGTTTTAGTAATTTAGGTTGTTTGGTAATTATTTATCTTAGGAGTGTATACTGAAAAAGGAATTTGGATCGAGTGTATGGTCGGATGAAATTTAAGGTTGATTGTAGATTTTAATCTTAAGATGTACAGATGCTTTGCTGTTTAAACTTAAACAGTTTAACCAGAGCGTGGGACCCCAAAATTTAAAGAGATTATATGATAGAATGTTTTTAGATGAGAGGCAAGGCCAAGTTATGTATCTCGTATTTGTTGATAAATAGTTTAAAATTTTTCCTTTGTTTTAATTTTATGGTCACTCTAATATATTTATAACTTTCTGTGTGATTCTGTGCGGAGATCAACAGCATTTACAGTAAAAGAATCTTATTAAGATTTATTATCACAATTTAGGGAGTATATTATTTAATAACGATTGTAAATCTATCTAATTTTGAAAATAAAAATCTAATCTTGTTGGTATTGTATTTTTTTAACACGTCTCTTTATGTGGATAAAATTTGTTTAGATCTATTTTTAATTTCATACATTTATTGAAATTTAGTCAATTCGTGGCCCTAGAACAACAGGGTTCTAACTGACATTTAAAAAAAAAAAATTTTTTTTTGATGTCACTTTTATAAAGTGAGCCCACTCTTTCTAATAAAAGTATTTTCAGTCCTCCACCTCTTTCCCTTCATGAGATACAGAGAGTTACAAGGTTCTATCATCCTGTTAGAACTATTTATTCCACCAAATTGTATCGAAAATTGCACATAGAACTTTTGAGCTTTTGAAGTTGCCACTTAGAACTTTGTTGCACCCATGCAAAGGTTCCATCTTAAATAAAAAAGCATCTTCGTTCAGCAAAAAAGTTCTATGTGGCAATTAGAACCGTCTTGTTCTTTTACTTTCCACCCGATCATTCAGCAACAAAGTTCTATCTGAAATTTTGAACTTCAATTTCAATTAAATATGCTCCTTAAAACATAAAGTAACTTGCTATTTGAGTAAATTAAAACATAATAAACAAATCACAAAAGAATTCTATTGACAAATTTTAAATCCTTAAGAACCATACGACTTTAAATCTTTGAAGCTGATTTACTCAAAACAGCTTCATGTGTTGTTAGAACCCTGTTGTTCTAGGGTCGCGATTGATTAAAATTTTAATCCAAAACAGGTAGTTCTACAAAATTTTTAAGTTTTTTTTTTAAATTATATGGGGAGACTAGATGGTGTAGACAAGGATGACTTTTGATTTTTAATTTTGACCATGCGGTTTTGTGCCGGTTTCCACATGTAACCCTTAGATAAGTGAGGTTAAGAGATCTCTTAATTGAATTTATTGGAACGAGGCAATAAAATATTGTCTCGACAATATATAAGCGCACTAAAAGTGCCTCTTTCAACCTTCAATTACTCGGAAACTTATCAATTTTTTATTTTTAAGTAAAAAATTTAAGTTATAGGTTGAAAGGGCTTTACACCGCCTTCTTGTCACGCGTGTACCACTGAATTTATTTTAACTTTATTATAGGAGGAAAAATAGTATTTTTATTTTTAATTTATTTATTTTAAATTAAAGATAGGTGATTATCGTATGAAGCTTAATTTGCTACTACTTTGTCATTTTAAGGAACCACAGAATTCACTTTTATTATAATTGCAAGATAAAACATGTGCAAGTAACAGTAAAATTTACGCCAAAAATTATATGTCAAAATATAAAATAAAAGAATACTTATAGTCCAGTGCAATTAGTAAATCAAATTGCATTTCATGATGTACAAAATTTTTTTTTGGAATTTGTTCGGGTACATCTTACAATGTTAAAACCAAGTTCGCAAACTATACAAGCGAGAACGATGACTGAGGGCTTATTCTAAAGGTAATCACTAGCACTATAAGTTTGGTAATCGGTGTGGAATATAGTATATTAAATATTAAAACAATATTTATTCGCACCGATCCTTTATTACTTCTTGATATCATGGAAGCAGCACTTGAACTGACTTCATTCTTGTCGGATGATAGTGCCATAGCGGTTCCGTAAATTCTTGTTTGTGAACCGCTACATCACTCTCCTCCGTAAAAAAAATTCATTACATGTTTTTCTTACAAAAAAATTTTTCAATAATAATTGATAACAATTATGAATTTTTACTTATTTTTTTGTTTCAAAATTCTTTTGACTTTTTTAATGATATTATAATTCTTAATTATCTAGAAATTTACTTAATTTGCTATGCTTCAAAAAATTCTTATTTCCAAAAATTCAAAATGAAAAAAATTTAAAATGCTAATATTACATTATTTTTGAAGGATTTGAAATTTTCGTTCTTTATTTTTTTATAAACTAAAAGTTACTCTCTTCTTACATTCTGATCTAGTTTGGCGATTAACCGTGAACATGTCTGGGTTGGAAATAAAAGCTGGCTTTAACCTATCTATTGAGATTAATTGATTTTTACCGTTGATGTGTATTTTGTAAAATTTATCGTTTCGTTCCAGTACTTCGTGTGGTCCACTGTAAGGTGGATTTAAGCTACTTTTGTATATCTCCTCCCTGACAAAGACATGCGAGCATGTGAGAATAGCTTGTGGTATAAATATATTATTTTGTTTTCGAACTCGGGTCGTCTTAGGTTGTATTTTACTTATGGCCTCTCGTATTTGTTTGGCTGCTGTAGAGGTAATTTTTGAGCTCATAGTGGTATTTGTAGTAACGAATTCTCCTGGCAGGCGCAAAGACTGTCCGTATAGGATTTGAGCTGGTGCTAAGCCTATGTCTTCTATTACCGCGGACCTTATTCCAAGAAGAATCCATGGCAAGTTAGAATACCACTTTTTAGGGTCGTTGGTGGCTCGAATGGCTACTTTTAATTGTCGATGAAAACGTTCTACTAATCCATTCGATTGGGGATGGTAGGTGGTTGTTCTAATGCGGTGGATTCCCATAATATTTGATAAGTCTTTAAACAGCCCTGACTCGAATTGAGGACCTTGGTCAGTGGTTAGAGTCATGGGTACCCCAAATTGGGCAATCCATTGGTGAAGGAAAGTTTTTGCGATGTTTTCAGAAGAGATATTTTTAAGTGGGATTGCTGTAGGCCAATGCGAAAATCGGTCTTTAATTGTTAATAAGTATGTATAACCATTGGAGGGTGGTAGCGGTCCGACAATATCCATATGGATATGTTCAAACCTTCCTTCGGGTACTTTAAAGCTTCCATATGGGGCTATAGTGTGACGAGAAATTTTTGATTTCTGACATTGGATGCAGCATTTGGCCCACCTTGTGACATCTTTGTTTATTTGTGGCCAAAAATATTTCGACGTTATTAGGTTTCTGGTGCTCCGGATGCTCGGATGTGACAAGTTATGTAATGAGTCAAAGACTATCCGACGTAAGCACTCTGGCACATATGGTTTGTAAACATCAGTGGTTGTTTCACACCAAATGTATACTTCCTGGAGAGGGATGAAAACCTTGTTAAGTTTGACAGAGGAATTTTGGTTGTTTGTTAGTAGTCCTTTTAACTCTTCGTCTTTATTTTGTTCGGCATGTATTGTTTGTAAGTCTAGTTTGAGATCTATTGCATCAATATGAGACCTGGATAAGGTATCCGATACAATGTTAAGTGGACCTTTGATATACCGAATGTCAGTTGTGAGTTGGGCTATGTAGTCTAATTGGTTAGTTTGTCGTGAAGACTTTTCTGACTTTGAACATATGGCTTTAGTTAGAGGTTTGTGATCTGTATAAATAGTAAATTGTTTTCCTTCCACAAAATGTCGAAATCTTTTGGTCGCTAAATATGCGGCCAGGAGTTCCCTATCGAAGGTAGAATATTTTCGTTCACGCTCTTGCAATCTTTTGGAAAAGAAGCTCAAGGGTTTCCAATCACCTTCTTTAAATTGTTGTAAGACACCACCGATCGCATCATTTGATGCGTCTACCCATAAGCTAACCTTTGCCGTGGGATCAGGGTGTTCTAATAGCGTGAAGTTCTTTAATATTGTTTTAATATTGGTGAATGCGTTTTCGCAGCTTTCGGTCCATTTAAGGTTCTCTTTTGAATCTTTTTGTGATGGGCACTCTTTTATGGCATCATATAGCGGTGCACAGTATTTCGCGACGTTTGGTAGAAATCTGTGATAGAAATTGATCATTCCAAGAAAACGTTGTAATTTTTTACATGTTGAGGGTGTCGGAAAATCAACTATTGCTTCTACTCTTTCTTTTGATGGTGTTATGCCCTTTTCCGAAATTTCGTGCCCTAAAAAGTCAAGTCGACTAACTCCGAAAATACACTTTGTAGGGTTGACATTAATGCCGTATTGCTCTAATCTTGCGAACAAAATCTTTAAATGTTCCTTGTGCTCTTGTGCAGATTTGCTACTGATAAGAATGTCGTCAACATATGCGAATGTAAAATCGAAACCAGTTAACACTTCGTTTATGAAGCGTTGGAACGTCTGAGCTCCGTTCTTAACGCCAAAGGGCATCCGGAGAAACTCAAATAGGCCAAAAGGAGTTGTGACAGCGGTTTTGTGGATGTCTTCAGGGGCGACCGGGATCTGATGGTATGCCCTGATAAGATCAATTTTAGAAAATATTTTGCATCCGTGAAGATTTAAGGTAAAATCTTGGATGTTTGGCAAAGGATATTTGTCGAAAATCGTAGCTGCGTTGAGCTGTCGGTAATCTCCACAAGGCCTTAGCTCTGCCGTTGTTTTTTTGGGTACTAAATGTAGGGGTGAAGCTACAGGCGATGATGAAGGACGGCATATGCCTAATCTAACCATCTCCTGGAATTCCCTTTTGGCAGCTTGAAATCGTTCGCTGTTTAACCTTCTAGGTCGTGCAGACGGAAGAGGTCCTTGAGTGTGGATATGGTGTACGACATTATGTTGGACATTTGTGTTGAAATTTGGCGGAGCTTTAAGTGACGGAAATGCATTGAGTATGGATGCGAATTCGCCTTCTAGTGGATATAATTTTGGGCTGAATGATTTAACATTTCGTGAAATGCAATTCACTGACAATAAAGTTGTTTTATCTATAAGTTTTCTTTCTCTCAAGTCGACTAGTAGGTTATATTTGTACAAGAGGTCTGCTCCAATAATCGCATAGTCAACGGCAGCAATCACGAAAGTGTGATCAAATACCCGTCGTAGGTTTAAATCTAGCGTTAATCGTTTGAAACCATACGTAGAGATCGGATCGCCGTTTGCGGCTACTAGGTTGAAGTGAGATTGTTTTGTGTATTTGTAATGTGCTTTATTGGGGATTATTGAGATTTCTGCTCCTGTATCTATAAGAAAATGAGTTCTAGTCGACTTATCAAAAACAAATAAGCGGCGTGATATTTTACCTACTCCAGAGGCCGCTGCCGAAGTAGTTAATGTTCGTTTTTTGAACTATTCGATTCTTTGTGGTTTTGACATGGAGAGATACACCTTCTGGCATCTCTGCCATATCGTCGATGGTACCAACATAAATGTTGTCTAGAATGTATTTTTGAATTCGATCTCGATCTAGAAAGTGATCGACTGTTTGAAGAATTTCTATATCTGGGTCTACTTTGTCTTAATTCTAAACGTTTGATGCGTTCAGTTAAATCCTGAAACGCTTGTGTCATTTGACTGACTGCATCAACTGCGGGGCTTTGGATGGATGAAATGTTTGAAGAGGCAGTTGAGTCAAAAATTTTGTCAGCTATTGAGAATATTTCCTCTTGAGTATGTGTGCTCTCAACTGCTATAATACATGCTTGGATCGAGGGCGGTAATTTATTAATCCAAAGTTTATGGAGTAAAGGTTTATTAATGAGGCTGTTGCCTCCGGCGAGGGATTCCATTTGTCGAAAAAGCTCTGAAGGTTTGTATTCCCCGAGCTCAATCTTGTGAAGCAATTCATCTAGCCTACGCTCCTCGGAAGCCCTACTTCTTGTCAGTAAAAGAGATTTTAAATTTTCATATCTTCCGTTGCTTGGAGGGTTTAGCAGAGCGTCTGCCACGAGTTCCATCGTGTCAGAAGGTAGTGATGCGACGAGGTGGTCATATTTGGTGCTGGAAGATGTGATACCTTTTACTCGAAATTGGGTTTCTACTTGTACAAACCAGAGATCTGGTCTGTTATTCCAGAAAGGCGGAATTTTTAAGGACGTTATGTATGGATTTATTGTATTTATTTCAGAATTATTTATATTGCTACCACTTGCACCGTCGTTCTTTGCCAGAGGGCAAGTTGTGTCACTAGATTTATTGTCTTCTGACATTTTTTATATTATTATATGAAACTCGGGAGAAAAATCTCGGAAACTCGGAACTAGTGCCTTAGCGATGCTTGCGCTTAAAAAAATTTTTTTAAGATAGTTAAAGCTCTAAAGCTTAAAATATTTTCAAACGTAAACGATAAATTTTACACACGGAATTCTTATAATTGTTAATATTCTTCATATTCTATATGGCAAGAGGTATTTATAAAATAAAAATATAGCTAAATTCAACAGATTAGGTTAGTTAATCGTATAGGTTAAGGCATTATGGATTGATAATATTAATAAAAAATTTTGTTATGATTTAATTTAAATCCCAAAAGAAAATACGATTAAAAAAAATTTTTAATATTGTGAAGAAAAAAATTTTTGGTAACTTACGGATACTCAGTTATTTCAGATATGTTCATTGTTCATTGCTCGCCACGTATTTTTTATATTTTAAATAAAAAGTATTTGTGTCTCCTTCGTTAAAAATTCTTAAATCTTTCCCTGTTATACATGCATAAATCTTGATTTTTTTTTAAACTCTAAAATAATTAAATTAGGTATTTTATAATAAATATGATAAGTGAAATCTAAATGAAAAAAATATCTGTTCTTTGTTTGTCCTGAAGCCTGAGGATTTTTGCGGATGCCGCTGCTGTCATTTTACCGTACTGTGCAGTTTGCATTCTCCGTAGCCTTTTGATGAAAAGTATTGTCGCCAAAAAAATGTATATACATATATATATGTATATATAAAGCTTTTCGGTCTTCAAAATTATTTTAATGCAGACATATGCTCCCTGATGCGTTGTTTGAAGAACGCCGGCTTTTATTTTAGCTTTAAACCATGATTTTTACTGCACGTTCCACGATCATGATATTGTTGCGGTTGTTTGAAAAGAAGAAAAAAACCGTTTTTTTTCCTTTTATTAAACTATAACTTTTCGGTGCACTTTCTTTGCATATTTTCAACCAACTTTCCACACTTTTTTTTAATTTAATTATTGATATGTTTTTTTTTTAAATGTTTGATTATTTTATTTGCACGTGGCGTATCAATAAATATCGATTTTACGATCTTCTTCGTACCTGGTACCGTTTTTTTTGTAAAGCCACGTTTTTTCACTTGTTAACAAAGCACTTGTTAATTTCTATGTTTCTGTTTCTTTTTTTTTTTTATTTAGTTTATAATATTATTAACTATTTGGGACACTGTCGGGGTCACCATTTGTGGAATATAGTATATTAAATATTAAAACAATATTTATTCGCACCGATCCTTTATTACTTCTTGATATCATGGAAGCAGCACCGTAAATTCCGTAATTTCTTGTTTGTGAACCGCTACAATCGGCATTAACCCACCCAAATTAATATCTTTCGAGTTAATCGCAAAAAACTGCATTCAACCTCAACCACCCGAACAAGTTCGAATTTTGAGCGGCCATAACTTTGAGCCAAATTAACTTACAGACCTCGATAAGGGCTCATTTTGTAGATAATTTTATTCTCTAATGACTTTGTATTGATCATTTTCAGCTATCATTGCACACAACCGAGTTATTTGGTATAAACGACCTCTATCTCTTTTTCAAGATGGCGGCTTTTCCCATCACACTGCGACCCCACAAACTTGGTTTTAACATTGTCAGATGTACCCGAACAAATTCCAAAAAAAAAAAATTTGTACATCATGAAATGCAATTTCATGCCCTTTTTTGGACTAATTGCACTGGGCTATTAGGAACATCCAATTGTAAACTTATTTGCACCCTAGGATATACTAAATTTGTTGAAAGGTTTACGCTAAATTTTTAAAACACTGTTTAATTTTAAACATTTACTAAAAGGAACTAAAATTTCACATTAAAAGAGACTATGACCGCCGTTTATGTAAATTATATGGAGAGACAAGATGGAGTAAAACCAGGATGATTATTAATTTTTAATTATGACCATGCGGTTTTGTGCCGGTTTCCACATGTAACCCTTACATAAGTGAGGTTAAGAGATCACTTAATTGATTTTATTGGAACGAGGCAAAAAAATATTGTCTCGACAATATTTAAGCGAACTAAAAATGCCTCTTTCAACCTTCAATTACTCGGCAACTTATCGATTTTTTATTTTTAAGTAAGAAATTTAACTTATAGGTTGAAAGGGCTTTACACCGCCATCTTGTCACCCGTGTACCCCTGAAATAAATTTTTAACTTTATTTTAGGAGGAAAAATGGTATTTTTATTTTTAATTTATTTATTTTAATTTAAAGATAGGTAATTATCGTATGAAGCTTAATTTGCAATACTTTGTCATTTAAAAGAACCACAGAATTCACTTTTAGGTATTATAATTGCAAGATAAAAACATGTGCAAGTAACAGTAAAATTTACGCCAAAAATTATTTAGGAACATCCAATTGTAAAATTTTATTGCACCATAGGATGTACTAAATTTGTTGAAAAATTTAATTTGAATTTTTAAAACACTATTTAATTTTAAACATTTACTAAAAGGAACTAAAATTTCACATTAAAAATTAAAAGAGGCTGTGACCGTCATTTTGTAAAGGAAACAAAAATCTTTTTAAACACTACCAAGAAAATTTTACGTCTAACCAGCTCGATGATCAGAGAGGGATTGTTTTTAACTGTTTGATTTTATTACTTATATAAGAATACTGATAGTTGCTAGTAGATTGTATTAAACTCGTTCGTAGCTTCGCTTGCAGCTCCTCTTGTCTGGCGTAATCGGTTGCTTATGGCGGATTATCTTCTTCTTTTTCATTATTTTGCTGCGTTTATATGTTGCCTCATTTCTCGTGTTTACATGGTACAACAAAAACATTACTTATATTTACCTGTTTTTAATTACATATGTATATATCATTTAATTATTTGGTTATAACATCTAAGAATTTTCAATATTCATTACATCTAAAAGCTCGTGGTTTAATTTAATTATAAGGACATTGTTTATGGTTTCACTGCTTAACCTAGACCTTTGTTTAGTCAACAATGTTGATAATGCACTAAATGCGAAAACGAAAAATTTTTTGTCTCGGGTACGCGTAGGTCGAAAAAATTGAAAATTTTCGTCTGAAGCCGACGAAAGGCAGTCGAAAGGTCTTGGGTTATCGAGTTCTTGCATTATTATGAGTAATAATTTTCAAATATTAAGTTAAACTTTTATAAATTTCATATGGGAATAATTTTTTAAAATTGTAACTCTTTTCTTAATTATCCTGGTACTATGGCAGCAGCACTAATTTGCTGAATAAAATGTTTGTTATTTGTTTGGAAAATGTCAGAAAATACAGTGCCCCAGGAACGCGGTTCTTTATTGCAGGACTAATATATAAAATGTAAGTAACTGCTTAATAAATAACAAAGTTAATTCTGTTAATAGCAATAATTTCTAACATATATTCGATAGGTCCCAAAATCAGACATCAAATCCGTCGCAAATGGAAATTTTAGTGAAATTTATGGAAAAACACCCAATAATAGCAAAAAATGCGTTAATTAATGATGCTAACGGCCAAACAAGGAAAAAAGAACTGTGGGCTAGGTTAATTAAAGATTTAAATAGTAATGGCCCACCTACAAAAAATGAAAAATCGTGGAAAAAAGTAAGTCAAACTTGTCCTTTACAGTTAATATTTTTATACATAGAAAATATTGTAATAGGTTTGGGCGGAGAAATAAAGTTTTTATTTCGAGCCTAGAAGAGACCGCTATTGCAGCAGCCGGTATAACGGCTGCTGTTGAAGGTGTACCTAACAGCAAAAATTTTGGCATTAGCAGTACGCCAAGAAGAAGAAGTGGAATATTTAATGGGAGAAATATTAAGAAGCCCATGTTCAAGCACAAGAGCATCTCCCACTCCTAACGAAAATGTCTCTACAGAAGATTTAGATGATTCGAAACAAGACGAAATAATATCAAAAAAAAAAAAAAATGAAAATGTGGAATTAATAAAGAAAGACATCTGAGCGGACGGAATTCCATAAGAACCTATTGAAAATTTTGGTGGAAAGAAATGAAATAGAAAATCGAAAGGCGGCAATATTAAGCCAAGAAACTAAAGAAAATTTGGAATACCGTAAACGGAACATTGAGTTAAGGTTAATGGAAATAGAATATTTAAAAGCAGGAAACTGTAGCTGTTACGACTGAATTATTTAATAAACAGAGAAAGAATGAATTGAGTGCATTTTTTATGTAATTATTTATGAAATATTTATATTAGTTTTATTATTTTATTTTAATGAATGTTTTTTTAAAATTTTATTTACATGAATGTTTGTTTTTTTATTTTTATTTACATGAATGTTTATTTTTTATTTTTATTTACATGAATGTTTATTTTTTATTTTTATTTACATGAATGTTTATTTTTTATTTTTATTTACAAGAATGTTCTGTTTCTTTTAATTTGATTATTTTATTTAATAAACATTACATCAAAGCATCTTTTATTTTATTTCTCACAAATTCCGCAGTTTGCCTAAGCGAGCTTATAGGTGGTGCTGCTCCAATATCGTCCTGTTCGCCATCAATAACTCCTAAATGAATATTATATGGGACTTTATAATGTATGGCTACATTGTGCAGCGCCGCACACATATTAGCCATACGAATTACTTTTTGTGGTGAGTACCGAGCTTTCCTTTCTTCTAACAGCACACGCCACACACCTGGTAAATGATTATAATTTTAATATTTCTTATTTTCAAAAGTTGCCAGGGTTAATATATTATACAAACCTTTCAATCAGTGGGCATCGTTGAAATGTTTTTCGGCAGAATCTCTTGACGATCTATATGGTGTAATCAGCCATGGTTCCAACGGGTAGCCACTATCACCTGTATGTGAGAAACGGTAATAAATATTTTGTAATAAGTTTTTCAAATTGTTTTATTTACCTAAAAGCCACATACTTCGGGTTTGTTGGTTTTCAAAATATGCTCTTACTTCAGATTGCCCCCAAACAAATGCATCATGTGCTGCACCGCCATAATTTGCATGAATGGCACGGATCCGCATTTTGTGATCACAGATCTACAACATGAAAATTCATTAATTATTACTGCAACTAAACATTGGTAGAATACGTTACCATCATAGCGTTCAAACTGTGTTTGTGCCGTGATCACCTAATTGTCACCCCTTAAAAAATCACCTTATTTATAATTCTAACTTTATTGAAAATTCTAACCTTTATACAATTAATTTCTTAAATCTATAATTCATACAATTCAACTTTAAAATTTCATATAATTCATATAATTCGTATAATATAATTGATGGTTTTCTAATAATTTCATTTATTCATTCAACAAAAACTTAACTTATATGGATATTGCCAAAAAAATTGCCTTGAAAATATTAGCTGCGTTCCTTCGTTTTCTGGGATGCTTTCCTTGGCTGGATTCGATGTACTGGGTTACTCAAGTTCACAATTTCTCTGAGTAGATGGCGCGGACTTTGTAGAAAATTGATGGTTTCGGCTCGATTGCTGCTTGTTTCGGCTCTGCTTGGTTGTTTTGGATGTTGTCTATCACTGGTGTGCTGGTTTACGTGTTGCTGGATATAACTATGATTGATTAGCGTAAGGAGTTATATTGGGATGCTGTCTCAATTCTACAGCTTAGGATGTTGACGGTACAATACTCCGTCAACTGATTCGGATTTGATTAGCGTAAGGGGTTATATTGGGATGCTGTCTCAATTCTACAGCTTAGGATGTTGACGGTACAATACTCCGTCAACTGATTTGGATTGGGAATTATAGATTTTTAGATTATCAGGCTCAATTCTCCTGATTGGGTGAGATCACTATAGTTTTCCTAGGCTCAGTTCTCCTGGGAAAGATCGAAGTGATCTGAGTCTTTTCGCCCAAGTGCTGCGATATTTATTGGGAACATGGCCATGGGCAATTTTGGAAAGCAATTTGGTGGGGCATTGGAATTGGAATTGGATTCACTTCTTTGTGTGCGTGCCCCTTCTTATATTTATATCAGCTGTCTTATTTTGACATATCTTCTGATGGCGCATGAAACAGGTAAGGGAATATTTATTTTATGATTTTATTTATAATTAATGTATTTTTATGTATTTTCAGGAGTTTTTAGTGGGCGGAGCGATTGGTCTGCTATGTATCTTGGTTTGGGCTTACCAGGTAGGTAATTTGTGTTGTTTAATTATGGTTTATAATTTGTTTACCTTCTAGATTTTCTTGGATTCGGGAGTGAAGCTATTTGGCTGGAAGAATTATTTTGGATGTCGCCGGTGGTTTTTTTTATTAGATAAGTTTTTTTTTTCTTTAATTATATAATTGAATGTATTCTTTGTGGTTCTTTTCTTGTTTATTTTCAGGTGCTGCCGCAACATACTCCCCGCCTTGACATCGCTGCGATGTCAACAATTTTCAATACTTGGAGTGAAGGTGCCTGTGGTTCTGTTGGAAGAAATTGTTCTTTAGTTTTGTTGTTGTTGGTTTTTTTTTTTTTTTTTAATAAATAAAATATTCACGATTGGTTTTTATAATTTTTATTTCAAATTTCCTTTCATTTCTTTTTTTTTTGTTTGTTAGGGTTTATTAGTATTTTCTTCCTTGGATAATTGGTTTTGCTGAATTTTGACCTTCAGCTTATTGTCCGCCGTTTTCTGAAAGCGGATGATTCTTCCATCTACCCTGGTGCGGTAAGATTTCTTTGCACTACGAATGTTTTCCCAGGGTAGTGGCAGGTCCTTAATTTGTGTCCATATTTCCTGACTAATTATGAGGTCAGGTGGTGGCTGAGCCCTCCGCTCTCTGTATTCCTCCAACGTTATCCTTTTTCGTGGAGGCTGGAGATGGGGTTTTGCTTCGTGTGCTGGAGGGTGGTGCCTTGATGTAGGAATTCGTCTTGGCTGGGTTAATTTTCTGACTTCTGGGCCGGCCGGGAGAGCTTCAAAGGGTTTTTTCGTCCTTGGCTTTTCTGGAGATTTAATTTTTGTTTTTAAAACTTTCACGGTCGATACTTCCTTTGGCGGTGTGGTCAGCCTTGGCACGTCATCTATCCATAGATAATCCATTGAAAAAAATATAATAATTTGTTCACTGGTACTTTGTAGTTGTCTGGTAGTTCCTTGACTAACTTATTCGTTTCCCGCCTGGATTTTAGTGACTAATTTTACAACGGTTTTTAACGTTTTTGGTTGTTTAGCAGTTGGTAATTTGTAACTTTGGCTGGTTTGTGTCAATGATAATTACTGGGCGGAAGTGTCTCATTAGGAGTCTAAAATTAATTATTATTATGCAGGATTTTTAACACTTTAGGATCTTGGTTGCTTGACTCCATTTCGATCGGTAATAGACATATTTTTGAGGTAGGTCGTTTTAGTGCCGAATTTTTGGTTTTGATTGTAACCACTCGAACTAAATTATCGGAACCAGGGTGGATTTCAGTTATGCGCCCTAGTAACCATCGTGAAGGTGGTAGATTATCCTCCTTTAGTAGGACTAATTGGCCAACTCGTAGGTTGTCGTGAATTTTTATCCATTTGGGTCGTTGTTGGAGGCGAGAAAGATATTCCGTGTTCCATCGTTTCCAGAAAGATTGGTATAGGTGTTGCACAAACTGCCACCGGTCTAAGCGATGTTCATTGGATTCTAGTACTGATGGCTCGGGAGGTGTCATTAGTGTATCTCCAATGAGAAAGTGTGCTGGCGTTAATGGTGTGAAATCTTCTGGATCACTGCTTAATTCGCATAACGGTCTGGAGTTTAGACAAGCCTCGATTTGGGTTAGAACCGTGCTGAATTCCTCATATGTAAGTATTGAGTTTCCCAAAATTCGCTTCATGTGGTATTTAGTTGACCGTACGCCTGATTCCCATAGGCCTCCGAAGTGAGGTGCTGATGGAGGGTTAAAATGGAACTGTACCCCTTCGGTTTCTAGTAGAGATGCAATTTCTATGTTAATGCCATTGATCATTTGTGATGTTTGCCTTGTGAGTATGCGATTTGCTCCTACAAAATTGGATCCATTGTCGCAGTAGATGTCACTAGCCATGCCTCTTCTTGAGATGAATCGACGATACGCTGCAATGAAACCTTGTGTGCTGAGGTCAG
Source organism: Thereva unica (assembly GCA_949987705.1). Taxonomy (NCBI): domain Eukaryota; kingdom Metazoa; phylum Arthropoda; class Insecta; order Diptera; family Therevidae; genus Thereva; species Thereva unica. The sequence goes on from OX465281.1 coordinate 67,804,501, forward strand.
TTACTATCTCAATATGTAACGCTTTGGTGGCCATACATATAAATATTGCGATATACCCCTTATATGTTTTTGATCCTCTGCCTTTATGATTTTTTAGATCAAAGGGCCCACAATAGTCAATGCCAGTATGACTGAAGGGTCTTGAGGTCCTTACCCTTTGATATGGTAGTTCGCCCATCAATTGTTCCTGTCCTTTAGCCTTCTGTCTGTAACAAGTGATGCATCTGTGAATTTGATGGCGAATGGTGTTTCTAGCATTTAATATCCAGTATTTATTTAGAATGACGCTTAACATTAACTGAGGTCCTCCATGTAAAGTTTCCTTGTGGTATCTATCTATTAATAATTTGGTGAATGGGTCTTTGTCTGGCAATATTACTGGATGTTTTTCATCATAGCGTAATGTTGAATGTCGTAATCGTCCGCCTACTCTTAAGAGTCCGTCCTGATCAATGAATGGTGTCAATTTCCTTAATGCACTTTTTTTGTTTACACCTTGATTTTTGGATAGTGATTTAAACTCTTCAGGGAAATGTCGTTGCTGGACGATTTTTAGCAATGTGAGTAGGGAACTTCGGATCTCAATGTTGGTGAGATAGCCTTTGGATTTTTCTCGTGTCCTCCTTTGACAGTTGTTGTGAAATCTTTTACAATATGCAACTACTCTTAGCAGCTTGGTAAGTGAAGAAAATCTGGTAGTAATGTCGTCTGCTTTAACTGCGGTTAAACAACAGGGTGGCTGTTTTCGGGATTCCAGATTGGTTGATTGTGTTATCTTCGTGATTGGCCATTCAGCTTTTGGTTTTTGTAGCCATTCAGGGCCCTTCCACCATAGTGTGTGATTCTTCAATTCTTCTGGTGATAGCCCTCTGGTGGCACAGTCGGCTGGGTTTTGTTTGGAGGAGACGTGTCCCCATTTCACTTCCTTTAGCAATTCATGGATGAGTGATACTCGGTTGGCGATGAACGATTTCCACTTGGCTGGATGTCCATTTAGCCATGCTAGTGTTATTTCCGAATCTGTCCAAGCGAAAGTAGGTGTTGTATCCGTGGTTTTTAGCGCTTTCTTTATACAGCTGATTAATTTTGCAAGTAGTACCGCTCCACATAACTCTAAACGTGGGAGTGAGACTACCTTTATTGGTGCCACTTTGGTTTTGGCGGTAAGGATGTTGGCTTTTCTAATTCCGTTTTGAATCGTGCAGTAGTAGACGACCGCTGCATAAGCTTGTGTGGATGCGTCGCTGAATCCATGGATTTCTACCTTGGTATGTGTGTCTAACGTGTTTAGCCATCTTGGAATCTGGATTTGGTCTATCTTGCGAAGCTCTTGGTGATACTTTATCCAATCTGATTGTAACTCTAGTGGTGGAACATCATCCCAGTCTATTTTAGCCAACCATAACCGTTGAATCATAATTTTTGCCGGTATAATTATTGGTGATGCCCATCCTAGTGGATCAAATAATTTTGAGATTGCTGACAACATTGTTCGTTTGGTCATAGGTTCTACTCGTAGTTCTTCCTTCAAAGTGTAGGACAGTGTATCATTTCTCGGATTCCAATAAATGCCAAGGGTTTTCACTTTGTCTTGTGCGTTTATATTGAAGGACAATTCTATTTCTCTTAATTCTGTTGGTATAGTTTCTAGGAGTTGTGGAGAGTTCGAAACCCATTTTCTTAGTTGAAACCCGCCAGATGTCATGAGGTTTTGCAGTTGTTGTTGTTTAATGATAGCCTCTTCTATAGTGGGAGCCCCTGACATTAGGTCGTCGACGTAGAAATCGGTTTTGGCAGCAGCTGATCCAATTGGATAATTTGTTTGTTCATCGATGGCTAACTGTTTTATGATTCTGGTGGCTAGATATGGAGCGCTTTTTGTTCCAAACGTGACGGTGAGTAATCGAAAGTCCTGAACAGGAGCTTGTACTGACTCACGCCATACAATTCTCTGGTAATCAGCATGATGTTTTGCTATTCGAATCTGCCTATACATTTTTGTAATATCCGCTGTAAATGCAATGTGATTGAGGCGCCATCTAAGGAGGATCGAAAATAGATCGTCTTGCTGAGGAGGTCCATTTAGCAATATGTCGTTGAGTGATGTACCAGTACTTGATGGTGCTGAAGCATTGAAGACTACACGTAGCTTTGTTGTAGTACTATCTTCCTTTATGACCGAATGATGCGGTAGATAGAAGTTTGGATCCTGTGGATAGGAGTTGTTGGCCTCTGTGGGAGTTAGCGGCTCCATGTGATTGAGTGTAAGATATTCCTTTAGGCAATCGTTGTAGAGTTTTTTCTGGTCTGGATTCTTACTTAACCGAGTTTCCGATCGGTATAAGCACGAGACTGCTCGAGGTCGAGATATTCCTAGGCGTATGTTGTCTTCAGCAAATGGTAGTTGAACCTCGTACTGTCCATTGGAGAGTCGCTTGTGTGTTTTTTGGAAAATTTCTTCACACCGTTGTTCTTCCATAGTTAAGGGCTTCTCTGCGGTGATTTCTTCCAATTCCCAAAATTGTGTTAACTGCTGTTGTAAATCAGCTGTAATGTGGAAACTGTTTACCTTGATAGTTGGTGTAAGGTCATTAACTCTTCCAGATAAGATCCATCCCAACGATGTTTCTTGGGCGAGGGGAATTTCAGTGTTATCAGGTATGATGGTCCCTTTCCTGATAATTTGGCCGTAAATATCAGCACCCAATAATAGATCGATCTTGGCCGGACTGTAATACCAGGGGTCTGCTAGATTGAGCTGGTTTATGTGATGCCACTCTTGATTGTAGACCCTTCTTGATGGTAGGAAACTAGTAACCTTCTTTGTTACCAGCGCACTCATCCTTACTGAGAAGTCCTTGTTGTATTGGGATTTTAGCGTTAGATGGACTTGAGTATTGAGATTGCCGATATTGATTTCTCCAGCTCCGAATATATCTGCCCGGATGGATTTTCTTTTCAGACGTAGTTTTTGCACGACGGATTCTGTTATCAGGGAAACTTGGGATCCTGGATCTATTACTGCTCTCACTTTGGTTTCATGTCCTGAGTCGGATTGGAGCCTCACGATTGCGGTTGCTAACAAAACTTGATGTGGTTGATCATCATAGTTCACCATAAGGGAATTAAGGTTGCCCATATGTGAAGAGTTCTGGTTTGGGGAAGATATTGCTGATTCTGGTTGTATACCAAATGTTACCATTGCAACAGTTGACTGGATTCTATCTTTATTGGGAACGTGAACTGGCTGATTGGGATAGTTGGATGTCTGAGAAATCATGCGTCTTCCTTCGGGATAGTGATGCAATAATGAATGGTGACGTTGACTACAAATCTTACAAGTGTGTTTACTTGGACACTGTGCTGTTAAATGACCATATCCTAAGCAATTTATACACAGTTTTTTAGATTTCACGAACTTCATTCTTTCTGTCTCTGCTAACTTGGAGAATTGGTGGCATTGCCGAACGCTATGGTTGTTTCGACAATAACTGCAGGTTGGGGTGGTGGTCACATGGAATGCCTGGGATGTCATCCTTGGTCTTGCTGAGAAGTTCCGATAGGTCCTACTTGTTGTTGTTACCTTTCTTCCAATGGCCTCTAACGTTCTAAAACGTCCTTCCAGAAACTCGCGTAGTGTGTCCCAGGTTGGTATATCAGTGCTCTTGCTTACACTCTGTTCCCATAATTGGTGAGTTTCGGGCGGGAATTTTTGTACGATTGTGTAAATTATCACTGCGTCCCAGCTCTCGACTTCGATGCCTAGGTTGAATAGTGCTTGCAGGCATTCGGTGGTTACGTCCATCAAGCTCCCAATCCCTTGTGCAGACTCAGCGGACAAGGAGGGTTGGTTGAATAGAAGTTTCAGCTGGGCGTTGACCAACACTCTTTTGTTATCGTACCTTGCCTTTAGGAGTTTCCAAGCTGGCTCGTAATTGTCGTTGTTGACCTGGACTTGACGTAAAAGGCCCTCAGCTTCTCCACATAGGTGTAGTTTCAAGTACTGAAGTTTTTGCGCGTTAGATAAGCTGTGATTCTCGTGAATTAAGCTCGTGTAGAGATCGTGGAAAGTAGTCCATTTTCGGTAATCTCCGGAGAATTTGTCTAAGGATATTTTGGGTAGTTTGATTAGATGTTCCTTGTTTGGGTTTGGTGTCACCTTGGGTTCTTCTACAGTGGGAGATGGACTACCATCTCTTGATGTGGGATACTCAGCTTCAAAACGGGATTCAATCGCGCCGTAATTTGTATAGAAGTATTCCTCCATTTCTTCATATATATTCCTCGTGAAGTAGTTATTTTTTAATAGGTCGGAATCCGCAGGTTCGTCATTCCTGGCCATCAGAATCTCCGTGTGTGTTTTCTGTATATTCTGGAACAGTTTTTCAAAATCCTGAAGTCGTTTTTTATAGTAGGAAGTGGTTCGTCTGGCGGCTCCATCCTTCCTTCCTTCATTTGTGATAAACTTCTCCAGAAGCTCCTTTTGCGCGAATTGTAGTTTAATTGCCGTTTCCATATTGATTTAGTTTAGTTAGTTTAGGTCACTGGCTGCTACGATTTCCCCTTGAGGTGACGTGATCAGGCTGAATGTACGTTTTCCTTTCGGAATCCGGCTCGAAGGACCAAAATGTGCCGTGATCACCTAATTGTCACCCCTTAAAAAATCACCTTATTTATAATTCTAACTTTATTGAAAATTCTAACCTTTATACAATTAATTTCTTAAATCTATAATTCATACAATTCAACTTTAAAATTTCATATAATTCATATAATTCGTATAATATAATTGATGGTTTTCTAATAATTTCATTTATTCATTCAACAAAAACTTAACTTATATGGATATTGCCAAAAAAATTGCCTTGAAAATATTAGCTGCGTTCCTTCGTTTTCTGGGATGCTTTCCTTGGCTGGATTCGATGTACTGGGTTACTCAAGTTCACAATTTCTCTGAGTAGATGGCGCGGACTTTGTAGAAAATTGATGGTTTCGGCTCGATTGCTGCTTGTTTCGGCTCTGCTTGGTTGTTTTGGATGTTGTCTATCACTGGTGTGCTGGTTTACGTGTTGCTGGATATAACTATGATTGATTAGCGTAAGGAGTTATATTGGGATGCTGTCTCAATTCTACAGCTTAGGATGTTGACGGTACAATACTCCGTCAACTGATTCGGATTTGATTAGCGTAAGGGGTTATATTGGGATGCTGTCTCAATTCTACAGCTTAGGATGTTGACGGTACAATACTCCGTCAACTGATTTGGATTGGGAATTATAGATTTTTAGATTATCAGGCTCAATTCTCCTGATTGGGTGAGATCACTATAGTTTTCCTAGGCTCAGTTCTCCTGGGAAAGATCGAAGTGATCTGAGTCTTTTCGCCCAAGTGCTGCGATATTTATTGGGAACATGGCCATGGGCAATTTTGGAAAGCAATTTGGTGGGGCATTGGAATTGGAATTGGATTCACTTCTTTGTGTGCGTGCCCCTTCTTATATTTATATCAGCTGTCTTATTTTGACATATCTTCTGATGGCGCATGAAACAGGTAAGGGAATATTTATTTTATGATTTTATTTATAATTAATGTATTTTTATGTATTTTCAGGAGTTTTTAGTGGGCGGAGCGATTGGTCTGCTATGTATCTTGGTTTGGGCTTACCAGGTAGGTAATTTGTGTTGTTTAATTATGGTTTATAATTTGTTTACCTTCTAGATTTTCTTGGATTCGGGAGTGAAGCTATTTGGCTGGAAGAATTATTTTGGATGTCGCCGGTGGTTTTTTTTTATTAGATAAGTTTTTTTTTTCTTTAATTATATAATTGAATGTATTCTTTGTGGTTCTTTTCTTGTTTATTTTCAGGTGCTGCCGCAACAGTGTTTCTGTTTCCTGTTAAGGTACATGAACTCGTTATCACTTGGCTTTAATAAGTGCAAATGTGTACCGTCTATGCAACCTATAACTAAATAATTGTTTAATATAATGTAAAATGCTGTCTACTAAAATATACCTCCAGGGATACGATATTCCTCGAAAAACTACAGCTTAATTTCATTCAGCTCGTCTTCTTTTGGAAATTTAATCCACAAAGGACATAATTTATTTTCCATGGCAAGAAGTACTTCATTCACACACTGTGAAATGGGACAGTTGCTGCTAGCCTTTTTATAGGAGGAATAAACGTCCTTCGCTGTCCTCTGGTCAAGCGAATTGTCCGGAACACATATTCAAAGGCCGGTTTGGACAATCGAAATTGAGTTAAAAAACTAAAATATATGTAAATACTCTAAATAATTGCAACTTTTGAAAATATACTTATATACATAGATATGATTTGGTAATGTCAGTGGATTTGAAGTATCCCGTAGATTACGCCACATTATTCTTACGTTGACGTCTTCATCTCCTTCCAACATAAACAGAGTTCTCCACATTCTCAAATAGCACAATCACAAGATTTTAAATGAAAGTTCAATTAAAAAAATGTATTTTTTACAACAATGTTTTTATTTTATTTTATTCTATTAACAACACAAGATTTATCAAAGGTTTATTTTTTGTTTATCAACTCTATAAATGAACTATTCACAGAAATGCTTTTTTTTATTTTATTCAATTAACACAACACAATAATAACATGTAATTAAAAAAAACACCGTTTATTTATCGAAAGAACAACAATAACTGAAGTTATTGACGGTTTATTCTTAATGTTGTATCTTTTTACAGCGGTTATTATAAAATTTTTGGTATTTCAATATAGCGGTTTCTTTCGAGGGCACGAAAATTTTTCTTTCGACCTACGCGAACGCTAAAATTTTTGTCGACAAAATTTTTCGACTTCAAATTTTTTTCGACCGACTAACGTCGTTCGCCATACACGAACCCGCCCCTGGCTTGAAGGAACTGACAGAATGACTTCGGCTAATTTTGCTAAATCTTTCTGTTTTAGCGAAATATTTCTCCAATGTTTTTTTTTTTTTTTTTTTTTTTATGTGAAAGACTAGAGTCACAGGAAACGCCCTTTATACTGTGTCGACAATCTATTTTCTTCATATAGAGTGCAATGTCGAACAGCAGCACTAGTCGAGGAAGAAAGGAACTGTCACAACCTACCAGCGATATTTTTGCAGTCCACCTACTCCCAACCATTACTGGCGACTTTGTCATCGGGGCATCGAGAAACAACTCGCTGGAGTGTTATGCCTCCTGAAACGAGTTGAATCTCATCAACCAACCGATGACATGCGCTTTGGTGAAGCGGGGAAGGGCTAACTAGGCTATTACAGTAGGAACCAGGAATGTAAAGAGGGAAGAAGAAAGAAGGAAAGTTATGTAGGTGGGAAAGTGGAAAAGGCGAAGGACCGTGGGGCTGGCCGGGATTCGAACCCGGGACCTCTGGGATAGTAGCCAGACGCCTTACTCCCTAGACTACCGAGGCCCCAATGTTCCAGTACATTGGTGGTAAAAGGCATTCGTTGACCATAGGCAAGACTGTACAGTTGTCGCAAATTCAAACTATCCTGCCTTCTCGATGTCGACGTGGTGGTCGTCACTGAATTAATTTTTTGTTCTAAAATATCATATGGGTTATAGGGCCTCATAGGTACATCACTGGTGGTTTCTGAAATGCTGCAGCTTTCGTCGGCTTCAATGGTGTCCCCTTCTATTAATTTTAGATGTGCGTTGGTTTTCATTATGTGCATCTATAAATTTAAACCGAAAAGAAAATTATTTTGTTTTATTATTTTTTCATGTAAGAAAGTAGGCGGGCTATTATTTGGAAACAAGCGAGGTAGAAACTATATTTGGATAATTACCTTTTCCTTTCTGACCCTCATTTAAAAGTTTCTAAGTAATTAAACCTAGGATCTAAATAAAGTGCTGCAAGGAAGGCCTCGTTGTCCATTAATTTCTCCTTTTTTTTATTCATAGAATCAAGTAATGCTTTGGCGTGGCGATTCCCGCTCATTTGCTCTAGTTTAGTTTCACACAAATGCCAGTCTCGATACAAATTGCCAATTATATATTGTTCGTCCTGAAACCTTTTTGTACACTCGGTCAGTGGTTGAAATGTTTCTAGGAATGTTTTAATGAATTCCCAATCAATTTCGAAAGGAATCTCAATGTCGTTGTTTTCGATGAAATCTTTGAGCTCATGTAAAGAATTAATCATGTATGTTCGGCCCCGAACACAACAACCTGAAAGGGGACAGGATTCAAACAAAAAAAAACACAACACATATAAAATATAAATATAATTTGTCCTAAGAAGTTATAAACTTAATCTAATTATCCTAATTCTAAGACTTAAAAATATAAATTAAAAATAAACTTAAAAAACGAATTTGAAATAAACTTAAAAACTAAATCTAACTTATAAGGCATGCTGAAATAGAGAAATATATATGTAAACAATACAATGAATTTTCATAAATAAAAAAAAATCTGAAAAAAAGAAAATAACCAACTACGAATTAAAAATTATTCTCTGAAACATAAGGAAAAAATAAATAATAACCCTGAAATATAAAATGATAAAAAAGCTGAAATTACAAATGAACCTGAAATAAATGCTTATAGAGTAATTAATCAACGATACTTACCAAGCCCCTATAGCATACTGGAGGCTACTTCATTTCGGAGCACCGGCAAGTTGAAACTTGTCTTTTTACCTAAAACCCTAAAAATGAATGAAATTATTAATAAAATATTAAAAACAAACTATAAGATTATACTTACCTGCGATATTTAGCTGAAACAAGACAAGCAGAATTAATAAATTTGAAATTAATTGAAGGTCAAAAAACAACAACAACAACCACACGCAGAACGTAAACAAACCGAATTCAAACAATTAACACATAAAAAGCACATCCAAGTTAAACCACTTGCGCAATATGTGCTACATATCATTTCACCTGTACAATATGTGTATATGTCACACATTACAGGTGAAAATAGCAATTTAAGGTGGAAAATGACGGATATAACCTATCATTTTTACCCACCTATTTTCTCACAAGAAAACACGATTTCCGAAACCTACAACACACACAACTGTTCACAGGTGAATAATAAACACACCACATCACATTACTTACCTGAAAATTAGTGAAAAACAGGTAAAAAAAACACTAAAACAGCACTCGCGATGTACACAGAACTTCGCCCGGCAAAGAAACGTCAAACTTTATGTTTCATATGAAAATGACATATGAAACTTATGTAGAATTTCGCGCGGATTCTAATGGTGACATTAAAAACATCGAAAAGGATACGCGTAAAAAGATATTTTAATAATAATATTTCTCCATAAGGTTAAGGAGAAAGAAAGAGAAAATAAACTTATGAAATTAAAGCGAGACAAGAATAGTTGTGTACAAAATGGAGAAAGGAAATTATTTATGGCCATTTTAGGGAATAAAAATATCCCTGCAATAAAAATCGACAAAAAAGAGAAAAACAGTCGAAAAAATATAAAGAAAAATTAGAATAATTATTTTAAATACAGTACAAATAATTACTATTACAATTGGCCTCTAAATTCGGTGAAAGTTAATAATTTTACGCTGCCGATAAGGCAGTTCGCAACAAGGAAATAAAATTTCCTTAAGGACACCGTTATCTTTGGACTATAAAAACGCGGACGCATCCTTAGTCGGCCTCTCTCAATTTTCAGCTACGCAGGGAACTCTCCAAACCAATAGGAAGGTGAGAGTTTTACATGCAATATTAATTTCTGAAAATTTTTGATAGCAAGCAGGAAATTTTCTCGCACACCACTAAGTGGAAGGCGGAAAATTTCACATGCTCTTGTTGTTGTATTGTGTTTAATTTGGTAGCGGGCAGCAAATTTTCGCGCACACCACAACGTGGAAGGCGGAAAATTTTACCTGCATGTTTTTGTTGTAAATTTGATTTATAAAGAGCAGTGAACGCATAGGCACACCACTTTGTGGAAGGCTAAGGTTCTGCCTGCACTTTATTCACTTTGTTTTTGTCTCACGTAGAATAGATAAAAGGCAGTAAATTCATGCGCATACCATTTTATGGAAGGCCAGAATTTATCTGCTATTAAGTTTGTGTTCGCGTATCAGTCGTAGAAATTAGCAGTGAGTTTCTGCACACCGCTTACTGGCGGAAGGTGGCAAATTCTGCATGCTTGTTTGTGTTTAGAAAATATTAGAATTCAAACAATCGCAGTGGATTCCTGTGCATACCATTAATGGAAGGCCGGAATTCTGCCTGCATTTGAAACATATTAAACACGTAGTAAGAGAAACATCCAGGGCATCAAAGGAAATATTCAGCGGACCACCACGACGCAGGACTGGCATTTTCACGACGACCAGCGACACCAGGGCACTGCAGCAAGCAATTTAACCATACATTAGCATAAGTTGCATGATTAGGTTGTAAGTTTGCAAATATTGAGGTGTACTTATTGAATAAAATTGAATTACCAACTGCACGTGCGTTTTTTTTTCACTATTTTATATTTGTACGTTTCCGTTTGAAACATTTGGAGGTTCCACCGAGATTTCGTGCAGCGTATTCAAACTTATTTAATTTTTATACTTTTTGCAAACTTACATACATTAAATCATGGCGACTCTGCAACAATTGTGCCGAAAACAATCTATGCTACGAAATCGATTGGAGAAATTCGTCGAAAACGGAAAAAAAACCGCGATAGCAAAACGTTCATATGGATATTATCAATCCAGAATCAACGACTACAAGGCATTATGGGAAGAATTCTGTAATAATGACTTAGCCATAAATGAAGCAGCACTCGATAATCCTGTAGAAGTCCCGGTGGAGTATTTGCGTCTCGATCGATATAGTGAAATGGAAATCAAATACGCCGAACATATGGGTGAATTGTTGGATGGATTACAAAGAAATGCACCAAACACTTCTTCAGAGCCAGGCACCACTCCAGCTATTAGAACACCAGAGCTGCAACAAATTGGGACGCAGCACGACATTCAGCTCCCTAGAATTAGCCTGCCAAAATACAATGGCAACTACGATATGTGGCGCTCCTTTCATGACGTGTTCGTGTCGCTGGTACATAGTAACCCCAAGCTAACAGCTGTGCAAAAACTGCACTACTTAAAGGAATGTCTAGTTGGGGAGGCAGAATCTTTATTAAGGCATGTACCAACCACCAACGATGATTACTATCCAGCCTGGACAAAGCTCAAGGAACGTTACGAGAACAAACGAATCTTAGTTAATCATCAGCTAAAGACATTTTTGAGTATTGCTAAGCTATCGACGGAAACATCCAAAGGTCTGAAGTCATTAATCGATACAACAACCGAATGCCTGCAGCAATTGAAGGCTCTTGGTGTGGACACGAGCTCGTGGGATGCAATTCTGATTTACTTACTAGTTCAACGATTGCCATTCACAACATTGAGGCTTTGGGAAGAAGAACAAGGATCAACCCAAGCGTTACCCACTTGTGCCCAATTCAAGGCGTTCTTGACCACCAGGTTGCGTGTTTTAGAATCCATTGCAGATGTCGTAGTATCTAAGCCTGCATCTAAACCCAACCCACACATCAAAAGGGAAACTTTTCATACACATCACACAATAAACCAAAATGGTTGTCCAGCTTGTAACAGCAAACACTTTATTGCCTTCTGCAGGAAATTCAAATCAATGAATGCGGACGCTAGGCGTAAAATTATACAAACCGCGGGCTGTTGTTTAAACTGCTTTTCACGTCAGCACACAATCAACAATTGTCCGAGTAAATATAGATGTCGCAAGTGCAACCAAAAACACCATACAACATTACATCCTAAGTCAAGGAGAGAGAGCACTGGGTCAACAGCATCCAAAGGGAATCTTCATGAAGGAGGTAACATACCAAACAAATCTCCTACAGCCCCGAAGATACACTCAGCTAATGAAGCTGAACATCCAATACAAACTTTCTTAGCCACGAAAAATCGCCGTGCGTTACTGGCGACCGCACGTGTGATGGTATATAGCAAACAAGGCACAGGAAAGCTACTACGTTGTCTCATCGATCCAGGATCTGAGGCATCCTTTATCACGGACGATGCATGCAGACAACTACGAGCTACCCCAACTAACACAGAGGTAGAAATTACGGGCTTGAATTTAGCCCCTGCAGGCACATCAAACCAAAAGGTGAGCCTGTCGTTAAGATCATGTTACCAGACTGAGCGGGCCGTAAAAGAGGAGTTTCTAATCATAGACAGGATCACTAATCCTTTACCAACCACGACAACCCGAAAAGGAAACTGGCAGCATCTCAAGAACTTGCAGTTAGCAGATCCAGCATTCTGGAAAACTGGAAGCATCGACGCCCTGCTGGGAGTAAGGGCCTATGTGAAGATTTTAGAAAACGGCATTCGTCGCGGAGATGATACATCTCCAACTGCCATCAAAACAATGTTTGGATGGATACTAATGGGACCAATCACAGCTACGGTCGGCGATCAAGTCGCAGCATTTACGACCAGCACAGCAGATCTCAAGATAGATAACCTGCTGAAACGTTTTTGGGAAATTGAGGAAACTCCGTCAAGGAAAATTCTCACGCCAGAGGACGAAACATGTCAACAAATCTTTCACAAAACACACATCCGGAAGGCAAATGGAAGCTATCAAGTGGCGCTGCCCTTTGTGGAAAACAAGGCTCCTATCTTGGGACAGTCAAGGCCACAAGCGATGAACCGGTTTCTGGCATTGCAGAGACAATTCACTAAGAAGCCTCAACTGAAGGATGAATATACCAAGTGTCTGGATGAGTACATAGACCTTGGACATATGGAAGCAGTAGATACCCCGACCAATGACGAGGAACATTACTACATACCTCATCACGCTGTCTTCAAAGACAGTTCCACAACAAAATTAAGAGTGGTTTTTGACGCCTCCGCCAAAACAACGAGTGGAAAATCCCTCAATGATCACCTTTTGGTAGGACCAACGTTGCAGCCCAAACTATTCGCGACCCTATTAAATTGGAGAAAATATAAGGTGGCCATGAACGCGGATATAGAGAAAATGTACCGCATGATCAGTATTCATCCAGACCACCAGAACTTCCAGCGAATCATTTGGCAGCATCCCCAGACTCGACTACCACAGGATTACAAATTAAAAACAGTAACCTTTGGAACAGCATGCGCACCATATTTAGCTATACGCACGTTACAGCAACTTGCGGAAGATGAAAGGGAAACATGGCCCTTAGCATACACAGCCATATACAACAATTTTTATGTTGACGATTTACTAAGCGGTGCGGACAACGTTGAGGAAGCCAAATTACTGCAACAAGAATTACGTAGCATCACCAAAGCAGGGGGCTTTAAGCTACGAAAATGGACAAGTAATTACCCTGCATTACTAGAAGACATTCCACAAGAAGATCGGGAATTAAAGTCCACCCTAACCCTGGTTTCAGATGATGTCGTTAAGACTCTTGGCGTTCGTTGGCATCCAGGACCAGATTATTTTTCCTTTGTTGTTAATCCACTGCCGGAGTACGCCGTTGCAACCAAGAGAAATATCTTGTCACAAGTCGCTTCATTATACGATCCATTGGGATGGCTCGCACCTATTCTGATTACTGCAAAAATAATAATGCAGTCATTATGGATAACTGGTCATGCTTGGGATCAACCAGTATCAAGCTCAATAGAGAATCAATGGAGTACATTTAAAACGGATCTACAGCATTTAAAAACTCTGCGTATTCCAAGATGGGTCGGATACTCCAAAACGGCAAATATGCAGCTACATGGGTTCTGCGATGCGTCATCCAGAGCATATGCAGCCGTCTTGTATTTAAGAGTGGAGACGGATAATGGAGAAATTACATCACACTTACTCACTTCCAAGACCAGAGTGGCGCCCACAAAGCCCACAACGATTCCTCGATTGGAGCTAAATGCAGCTGTACTCTTGGCTAGATTACTGCAGACCACCCTAGACGATATGCAACTACTACACATGCCCATATATGCCTGGACCGATTCTATGATAACTCTGCAATGGGTGAAAGAACATCCGGCTAAATGGAAGACTTATGTTGCTAACCGCGTCGTCGAAATACAGGAAACGATACGATATGATCAATGGCGGCACGTACCCACTAAAGACAATCCAGCGGATATAGCTTCAAGAGGCATCACAGTTTCTAATTTGGTCAACCACCAGCTGTGGTGGAACGGACCAAGTTGGTTGATTTGCAATTCCGATCAATGGCCAAAAACTCAGAACATACCAAGCAATACGGAATGCGAAGTGAAACGTTCAGCCACAGTTAATTTCCTAGCTCAATTGGAAGACAATATTCTGCTACGATATTCAACCATCACACGGCTCACACATATTATTGCCCTCCTCTTACGATTTAGACATAACTGCAAAAATATACATGCAAAACGGGTTAGTTACATATCCACAACTGAATACCAGGAAGCACAGACCACTATCTTGCGGCTTGTACAAAAAATCGAATTTGCCGATGATTACGCGAAGCTCCTCCATAAACAACCACTAGCGCGCACCAGTCGTCTGCTTAAGCTGACTCCATTTATGGATAAGGATGGTCTAATACGATTAGGAGGCAGATTATCAAACGCAGCATTAACACATGACGCCAAGCACCCAATCATCCTTCCGCAGGAGCACCAAGTGACACATATGATCATCGATCAACTACACTTAGCAACTCTTCATGGAGGAACGTCACTCGTTCTAGCTACCAGTCGCCAAAAATATTGGATTCTGGATGCTAGACGATGCGTTACGAGTAGAATACATAAATGTGTCACTTGTGCCAGACATCGAGGTCAGACTATGACACAGTTGATGGGGGACTTACCAGCACCCAGAGTCAATATCACCAACCCATTCACTAAAATAGGAATAGACTACGCTGGCCCAATAATAATCAAGACTTCGCCGTTACGCAATGCTAAACTACAAAAAGCTTACATCTGTGTTATCATCTGCCTAGCGACCAGAGCCATTCACATCGAGTTGGTGTCAGATCTCTCTACGATGGCCTTCATTGCAGCATTAAAACGCTTTATTGGCAGAAGAGGATTACCATCAGACATATACTCCGACTGTGGCTCCAATTTTATAGGAGCGAAAACCATATTGGATAAAGAAGTACGACAAGCCATAAAAGACGCTAATCCAAACGCTGTACAATATTTGGCAATGAAACAGATCACTTGGCACTTCAACCCACCAGCGGCTCCCCACTTTGGAGGAATCTGGGAAGCGGGGGTGAAATCAATAAAACATCACTTGCGTAGAACGCTAGGAAACTCAATTTATACCTTTGAGGAATACGCAACCGTCCTCAATCAAGTTGAAGCTTGCTTAAACTCACGACCCTTATGTAGTGTAAGAAATGATCCAGACGAATCCTTTGTTCTTACCCCGGGGCATTTTTTGATTGGGCGAGCACTCAATGCAGTACCAGAGCCAAATATAGAAAATAACATGTCATTATCACGGCGATGGAAATTGATACAAGATATAGTTAAAAAATTCTGGAATACATGGTCCAAAGATTACCTCAATCAGTTGCAACAACGGCCAAAATGGCAAAGAGAGCAACCGAATCTCCAAATAGGCGACATTGTGCTTATAAAACAAGAAACCACAGCACCAACAAATTGGCCACTCGCCATCGTGGAAAAAACATTTCCAGGACCTGACGGCTTGACACGGGTGGTACAAGTCAGAACCGGCCGCAGCAGCTTTCAAAGACCGATAACGAAGATTTGCCGCTTGCCAACAGAGCAACATACAAGCACAAGGGATAACTAACTCCCTAGTTGGCAACGTTCGTGATCGTCTTGTTAAATGTCCGTTTCTTGCATCCAGTTTTGTCCTTATCCTATCATGAAATCCGTAATCCATAAGCCTTCTTTCAGATGAGTGAATACGACTATACTGAAGAAGATTTAGCGGCAGTGGAAGATAGCTTCCTGTCTGCCGGCAGCCCTTATTTGGACCTCGACTGTGACTTCACTATCGATTTGTCAACCCCATCACCACCAGCATCTGCCTCGGAAACACCAACATCTTGTCCAGGTCCTAGTACCGAGGAGCCTCCGAAAAAACAAACACAACCCCCTATCTTAGAGAAACCAGCCATCATCAATGGGAGGTTCTACTACAATTTGGAGAGGCTCACACCAACAACTAACCTGACCGAGCTAGCCCAACGTGCGAACAACTGTTTCCAGCGCTTTGTCACCCGTGAAGGCGAAGATTTATACCTACCTCGGAGTATAATCCAACGGATTAAGTTCAATCGAGTCCGAGAGACAAGGAAAAAGGAAATCACCGTCAGTTTACCCAACACCTATCAGGCACGGCTCCAGGTCAAGGCAGATGGACGTATAGTGTTTCATCACCACCACAAAAGAGGCTTGAAAAAGCTGAAAGAAAGGTTGAACTTGAGAGTTCAACGCGGGGGAGAATGTTCGGCCCCGAACACAACAACCTGAAAGGGGACAGGATTCAAACAAAAAAAAAACACAACACATATAAAATATAAATATAATTTGTCCTAAGAAGTTATAAACTTAATCTAATTATCCTAATTCTAAGACTTAAAAATATAAATTAAAAATAAACTTAAAAAACGAATTTGAAATAAACTTAAAAACTAAATCTAACTTATAAGGCATGCTGAAATAGAGAAATATATATGTAAACAATACAATGAATTTTCATAAATAAAAAAAAATCTGAAAAAAAGAAAATAACCAACTACGAATTAAAAATTATTCTCTGAAACATAAGGAAAAAATAAATAATAACCCTGAAATATAAAATGATAAAAAAGCTGAAATTACAAATGAACCTGAAATAAATGCTTATAGAGTAATTAATCAACGATACTTACCAAGCCCCTATAGCATACTGGAGGCTACTTCATTTCGGAGCACCGGCAAGTTGAAACTTGTCTTTTTACCTAAAACCCTAAAAATGAATGAAATTATTAATAAAATATTAAAAACAAACTATAAGATTATACTTACCTGCGATATTTAGCTGAAACAAGACAAGCAGAATTAATAAATTTGAAATTAATTGAAGGTCAAAAAACAACAACAACAACCACACGCAGAACGTAAACAAACCGAATTCAAACAATTAACACATAAAAAGCACATCCAAGTTAAACCACTTGCGCAATATGTGCTACATATCATTTCACCTGTACAATATGTGTATATGTCACACATTACAGGTGAAAATAGCAATTTAAGGTGGAAAATGACGGATATAACCTATCATTTTTACCCACCTATTTTCTCACAAGAAAACACGATTTCCGAAACCTACAACACACACAACTGTTCACAGGTGAATAATAAACACACCACATCACATTACTTACCTGAAAATTAGTGAAAAACAGGTAAAAAAAACACTAAAACAGCACTCGCGATGTACACAGAACTTCGCCCGGCAAAGAAACGTCAAACTTTATGTTTCATATGAAAATGACATATGAAACTTATGTAGAATTTCGCGCGGATTCTAATGGTGACATTAAAAACATCGAAAAGGATACGCGTAAAAAGATATTTTAATAATAATATTTCTCCATAAGGTTAAGGAGAAAGAAAGAGAAAATAAACTTATGAAATTAAAGCGAGACAAGAATAGTTGTGTACAAAATGGAGAAAGGAAATTATTTATGGCCATTTTAGGGAATAAAAATATCCCTGCAATAAAAATCGACAAAAAAGAGAAAAACAGTCGAAAAAATATAAAGAAAAATTAGAATAATTATTTTAAATACAGTACAAATAATTACTATTACAATTGGCCTCTAAATTCGGTGAAAGTTAATAATTTTACGCTGCCGATAAGGCAGTTCGCAACAAGGAAATAAAATTTCCTTAAGGACACCGTTATCTTTGGACTATAAAAACGCGGACGCATCCTTAGTCGGCCTCTCTCAATTTTCAGCTACGCAGGGAACTCTCCAAACCAATAGGAAGGTGAGAGTTTTACATGCAATATTAATTTCTGAAAATTTTTGATAGCAAGCAGGAAATTTTCTCGCACACCACTAAGTGGAAGGCGGAAAATTTCACATGCTCTTGTTGTTGTATTGTGTTTAATTTGGTAGCGGGCAGCAAATTTTCGCGCACACCACAACGTGGAAGGCGGAAAATTTTACCTGCATGTTTTTGTTGTAAATTTGATTTATAAAGAGCAGTGAACGCATAGGCACACCACTTTGTGGAAGGCTAAGGTTCTGCCTGCACTTTATTCACTTTGTTTTTGTCTCACGTAGAATAGATAAAAGGCAGTAAATTCATGCGCATACCATTTTATGGAAGGCCAGAATTTATCTGCTATTAAGTTTGTGTTCGCGTATCAGTCGTAGAAATTAGCAGTGAGTTTCTGCACACCGCTTACTGGCGGAAGGTGGCAAATTCTGCATGCTTGTTTGTGTTTAGAAAATATTAGAATTCAAACAATCGCAGTGGATTCCTGTGCATACCATTAATGGAAGGCCGGAATTCTGCCTGCATTTGAAACATATTAAACACGTAGTAAGAGAAACATCCAGGGCATCAAAGGAAATATTCAGCGGACCACCACGACGCAGGACTGGCATTTTCACGACGACCAGCGACACCAGGGCACTGCAGCAAGCAATTTAACCATACATTAGCATAAGTTGCATGATTAGGTTGTAAGTTTGCAAATATTGAGGTGTACTTATTGAATAAAATTGAATTACCAACTGCACGTGCGTTTTTTTTTCACTATTTTATATTTGTACGTTTCCGTTTGAAACATGTATGTATGTTGAATTCCATCTTGTTAGATTGTCCAAAACCGGCATTCGTTTGATCTCTCCATCACGATTATATCTCACACTTGCCCTCAGAAATTTCACAGCATTTCGGCACTCCTGTATTTTAGGCTGCATCTCTTTTATGGGTCCTTGTGCATCTAACTGCAAAGTATGTGCCGCGCATCTTACAACAGCTAAATATGATCGTAAGCGAGTATGAATTTCTTCATAACCGTCATTCTCACTTGCAGATGATACTCTATCGGTGTCTTCAGCATTCTTTAGCTCTTGCAATTCTTGCTGAAGCAACTTGGATGCTTTTACGACGTTTGCCTCATTATCTGTAGTTGAGGAATATATTTGTGTAAGATCAATACCGAACTCAATTAAGCATTTCATTATTTCTTCTTTTAAAAACACTGCGGTATGTCGCTTTTTTAATTGGATCATTCCAATTGTATTCACGAAAATTTTAAAATTTTTCATGTATTGAATATTTACACCTAAAACACTTCTATATATTTTTGAACTCGCATCAACTTTAAGACAAATCATTTTGTTTTTTAGTGTTCTCGCTAATCATCATCATAAATAGCTCCACAGCCTGTTATTGGCCTTGGCTTCCTGCAACATCCTCCTCCAGAACTGTCGGTCCCTGGCTTGAAGTCTCCAATTTCTTATACCTAGGGTTCGTAGATCTTCTTCTACGCTGTCTAAATATCTCTTTTTTGGACGTCCCGTACCTCTGTGTCCGTCTGGTCTCTTGTTCATAATAATTTTTGTTATGCTGTCGTCACTGCTACGTTCAACATGTCCTGCCCATCGGATTCTGTTAATTTTTATAGTTTTTATGATGTTTGGATCTTTATACAACTGATACAATTCGTGATTGTATCTTCTCCTCCAAACACCGTTTTCGTTGATACCTCCATATATAGTGCGCAGGATTTTTCTTTCGAAGCACCCTAGGAGGTGTTCTTCGTTACTTCTTAATGTCCAGGTTTCGGATCCATACAGTAGTATTGGCCTTATAAGAGTTCTGTACAGTTTTACTTTAGTGCTTCTTGATATGTTCCTTGATAAGAAATGTTTACGTAGCCCAAAGTAGCATCTGTTTCCCAGCGCTAATCTCCTTTTAACTTCTAACGTCGTGTCGTTGTCTTTTGAAATTAGCGTCCCTAGATATATAAATTCTTTTACTGCTTCGATGTTGTATGTATCAATTGTCATATTTTGGCGATCATTACGTCTTTTGGAGATGCACATATATTTCGTTTTCTCTTCATTAATTGCTAGTCCGAGTTTCTTTGCTGCTCTTTCTAGCGATATGAAGGCTTCTTTCATTGCTACGGGGGATCTGGCTAGTATTACGATGTCGTCAGCGTACGCCAATATTTGTACCGACTTGTTGAAAATACTGCCCGCTGTGTTAATTCCTGCGTCTCTTATCACTTTTTCCATAGCTACGTTAAATAGTAAGCACGATAGGGCATCTCCTTGTCTTAGTCCTACTGTGGCGTTGAATGGTTCTGATAGCTCTCCTTCAATTCTTATTCTGCATAATACCTCTTTCATTGTCATTTTGGTCAAATTTACGAGGTGTTTGGGGAATCTTAGGTACTCCATAGCTTTGTATAATGCTTCACGTTTTATTTTATCATAGGCGTTTCTGAAGTCTATGAATAGCGAATGTATATTTATGTTAAATTCATTCGCCTTTTCTAGGACCTGCCTAAGAGTGAAAATATGGTCTGTGGTAGATCTTCCGGGACGGAAACCGCTTTGATAGTTTCCCAGAGCTTCTTCTGCGTAAGGCTGCAGTTTAACGTATAAAATATTTGAAAATACTTTATATGCTACGTTCAGTAGAGTGATGCCTCTATAGTTACGGCAGTTTAGGTGATCTCCTTTTTTATGTATGGGGCACACAATGCCCTCGCTCCATTCCGATGGTATTTGTTTCTGGGTCCATATTAGTGTTACGATTTCATACAGGCTTAATATTAGGTTTCCACCTCCTTTTTTTAATAGCTCTGCTACAATGTTATCTTTGCCCGGAGATTTGTTGTTTTTCAATTTTTTCACTGCGTCTTGTACATCTTCTGATGTAGGCATATCTCCCGCTAGTTCTTCTGCTACTTCCACGTTTTCTGTTGGCGGTTGCTCCTCATCTTCAGCTAGCAGTTCTTTGAAGTGTTCGCGCCATCTAGTTAGAACTAGTTCTTTGGTGCTTAAGATTTCCCCATTCTTATTTTTGCACATAGTTACTCTGGGCTTGAAACCGACTCGGTGCTCATTTACTTTTTTGTATAGTTGCCTGACGTCGTTTCGGCTGTTCGCCTCTTCTATTTTTAACATTTCGTTTTCCCAGTATTCCTTTTTCTTCGCTTTGTGCACTCTTTTCTCCTGCCTTCTTTTTTCTTTGTACAGCTCAGCTGCATTTCTCGTTCTGTGTTTCTGTAACATCACTTGATATGCTACATTCTTTTCCTGCGTTACTCGTGCACAGTCATCGTCGAACCATTCATTTCTTCTTTCACGGGGCTCGTATCCTAGAGTATTTGTCGCTGATTCTTTGATTAGGGTTTTTAAGTTACTCCATTTAACCTCTATGTCTTCGGCGCTGTCGTTACTTGCATTTGTCACTCTTCTATTTATTTCATCTACATATTCTTCTTGTTTTTCCTCATCTTTTAACAATTTCACGTTAAATTTTCTTTCCTTGCGAGTTCTTCCTTCGTTTACTATCGATATTCTGCTTCTGATTCTCGCCCCAATCATATAGTGGTCAGAGTCGATGTTTGCACCACGATATGATCTAACACCTAGTACTTCTGAGCAGTGACGCGCATCTATTAGTATATGGTCAATTGAGTTTTGCGTTCTTCCATCTGGAGATCTCCAGGTTACCTTGTGTATATCTTTCCGCTGGAATCTTGTGTCTGCGATTACCATATTATTCATCATTGCAAAACTGATCAGTCTCATGCCGTTTTCGTTTGTTTCGTCATGTAGACTGAATGATCCTATTGTTGGTCGGTAAGTCCTTTCATGTCCGATTTTTGCATTTGCGTCTCCTATAATAATTTTTACATCATGACTAGGACAGTTTCTTAGCGCTCTATCTAAGGTTTCATAAAATGCATCTTTGACTTCTTCTAGTGCATCTTCAATCGGGGCATGTATATTTATTATGGAGTAGTTAAATAATCTTCCTCTTATGCGTATTTTACATATTCTTTCGTCTATAGCGTCAAACCCCATAACTAGATGTTTAATTTGTTTTCTTACAATGAATGCCGTCCCAAAAGTATGATTTTTCTCGTTACAGCTATAGAATATATTGTGCGTTTTTTTCTCTAGGATCCCCTTTCCAATCCATCTCACCTCTTGTATTGCTGTAAGATCACTTTTATATTTATCTAATTCGTTTAGTAGAACTTTTAGTCTGCCAGGTTGATACAATGTCCTTACATTCCAAGAAAAAATACGTAAATCATGGTCCTTAATACGATATCCGGGTCTTCGTTGTGTAGTCAATCCTATCCGAGGCTCAGTTGTAGGTCTCGTGGCAATATGGTAATGCCAGGACGGGTTGCCAGCCCGTCGCCGGTATGCGGGAATATAGCGTCCCACGCTCGCTACTACCGTCGTTAGTTGGCTATCCAGTGGGCACCACGGGGAGGTGACGGTTCGGTTTTGCCCACGGTGACGGTTCGGTTCTCGCTAATAGTTCTTTTAATTCTTTTGTGCACACTTTTAGTCTTTTAACCATATTTTCGGAATTCACGTTTATATTAAATGCTCTTTCGTATGGTTCTATAAGTTTTTTAAAATATATATCATCATCAAAAATCCGAAATGGTATATTTTTTACACAAACTAAACCGACACAGCACTTTAAAAAATCATTTTTGTTCATCTTTAAATTAATATTGCAAGTTCCACTCCGACGATTTGAATCACTATTAACACTCGATGATGATGTTTCTGCGACATTTCCATCTTCAAAATTATACTTGTGCACAGTTATATAATGGCTTTTCACGTTTCCTAATAAATTTACCTGTAAAGTTTTTTCACACAGTAAGCACTTCAAAGTATTAGTGTTTTTATCATAAGACACAAGTTTAGATTTATTTACACATTAGATTTCCGACCCATATTAAATAACACAAACAACAATAAACACTTAATACAATAAATCAAAACTTTAATTTCTCAAAAGCACCTTTAAAAAAATAATCAAAAATAAGCTGTGTGAAGCTAGCCCCCCGAAATTCGATAATTTCAAAATCTTATAGTGGATTCAATTGACCACTAAATGACCACTAATGACCATCAATAACTTTAATTGACCACCTTCGATTCACGAGAAAATCGAAAAAAACGTTTTGGGGGGCCAACTTCACGGTAGCCCCCCAAATGTGTATTTTCCTCGGTTTCTCTACGGAAAAAAGCTGACCACTTTTTGACCACCCAATAGATTTTTTGACCACCTAGAAAAATGAAAAAAAAAAAAAAAAAAAACATTTTTTTTTAACACAACGACAAGCATCAAGAGGTGGTCAAATATAAGTAGAAAAACGATTTTTTCATGGTTTTTTACAAGCAGTTTTTATTATTGCAAATTACTTTTCTCAGATTAACCATGGCGTAGAATTTCCTCTTTCGACAGGATACTGAATTCAAAGCCAGGTGAGTTTACCTAAAGTGTTTGAGAACATTGTCAATCTGGAAAAGTGTGTTTTTCATCAACCAACAATTTTTGTTGTTGCTAATTACTTGTCTAAAATTGATCATGACGTAAATTTTTATTTTCGACTTGGTATTGAATTTGAAGTCATGTAAGTGTACCTGGACGTGTTCGGGAATATGGTCAATCTAGGAAAATGTCTTTTCTTATTTTTACAAACAGTTTTTATTATTGCAAATTATTTTATCAAACCGACCATGGTGTAGAATTTTGATTTTTGATTTGATATTGAATTTAAAGTTATGTGAGTACTATGTATGATTTCTATATGCAGTATATGGGTTTTATCCCATAATCACAAAATGACTATTGATGATGAATAGAAAACACAGTCGTTCAATAGTAACAAGTTTATAGTTATTTTATTCTTTAAATGCTTTTGAGGAAAACGTGGCGACCGGACCGATCTTATCGCTGTTCGATTGTAGTACCTTCTGTGTACCACACGATCTTCTGCCTTGCCGGAACTTCTGTTCTCCTGTGTTTTGTGTGGTGCCATAGTGATCTTCGAATTTTAGTTTAGTATTTCGCCGTTTCCGGTTGGGTCGCCACACAGTATATACGTAACAGTCATGTGAGTACTGTGTATTTACTATGTATCTACTATTTAAAGTCATTGCAAGATACTATGAACAAGCGTGGCTAAAAAGTGCCTTTTTTTACTACAGATAGTGACTTTTATTCTACTGAGTGAAAGGTAAGCCCAAAAAATGACTGTGTATGCAATATACGGCAAATACTTACTTCAATGTCCATAATCTCGGTTTTTCGCGTCTCAAAAATAAAATAAGCAGGACAAATATTTTTAATTTAAGGATGTATTTTTCAAGATACCTTTATGGCTTTTATGTAAATTTCAGTCAACATATTATTATGAAATAAAAACTTGTTTCAAAGGACAGAATTTTTATTATTGAACGTTTGAACATACAAATAATACACATATATATATATATATATATATATATATATATATATATATATATATATATATATATAAATATATAATGTAAGTTAGATTCGAGTACATTTCCTCACTTTTTATAACTTAACTTTTAATCGTTCCTGATCTCGAAATATGCAAACGTCATCTATGTATGTGATTTTCTCTTTTGAAGTGTGCAACATAAGTATTTAACATGTAAAATATAGATAAGTGTTCCTATTAAAAAGAGAAAAAACCACCCAAAATTACAGAATTGCAATACTTATATATATATATATATATATATATATATATATATATATATATATATATATATATTATATATATATATATATATATATAAATATATATATATATATATATATATATATATATATATATATATATATAAGTATTACAATTCTGTAATTTTGGGTGGTTTTTTCTCTTTTTAATAGGAACACTTATCTATATTTTACATGTTAAATACTTATGTTGCACACTTCAAAAGAGAAAATCACATACATAGATGACGTTTGCATATTTCGAGATCAGGAACGATTAAAAGTTAAGTTATAAAAAGTGAGGAAATGTACTCGAATCTAACTTACATTATATTTTTTTCATTTCGCAGCTCACTTTTTTACGTAGAAATATATAATAAAAAAATAAATAGGATCATATAATTAATAAAAATAAAATTCTCTTTTGTTAATCCTACCTTAAAAAATAAGTTTGCTGACAGTGACTAAATGTTCTTTGTTAATGAAAAAAAGTAGGAACTGATATCACAAGTTGTTCCGAAATCCCTAGCCGTTCTGCGTCATACATGCAAGTTGAAATTCATGTATGGCAGCGCATGTCTTTTGACAAGTGCAGGAAAATGGCGTGTAAAAAGTACCTGTAAATTTTTAAAATGTTTGTTGAGGTTAAAGGAGCCCGTAATGAGCCATGATATGCTAAGAAACCTGTCCAGTTTATTTTAATTATCGTTTATGTAAAGTTTATATAAACGCTAATTGTAATAAATATGATAGGTTTTTTTAACATTTCCGGGTTAATTTCGGGTCAGGTTTCTTTAACCTCAACTAACATTTTAAACATTCATCCGTACCCTTTACACGTCTTTTTCTTGCACTGGTAGAAAGACATGCGCTGCCATTCATGCATTTCAACCTGCATGTATGTTGCAGAACCGCTAGAGATTATTGCTAAAAAAAACATAAAAACTTTTATTACTTTCTTTAAAAAAATGCATTTTTTTGCAATCATTTTAGTGAGCTTTAGGCAATCTGTGTGTAAATTATAATTGTAGCTTTAAGTTTTTGTTTTTCTGGATTACATAAATTTTTAGAATCCTTGCGTACATCGTCGTGAATTTCCCAGGATCCTGTGATTCTTCTACAGTATGCAACAAAGTGTCCGATTGCAGTCGCTTCAGCAGGTGGGATGAAATCAATTACTCCACTTAGAATATATTTTTTGGTACCGATAGTAAGTTTTTCAGGAATATCCGATAAGTAAACCTTATCAGGTTGGTTTTCATAAAATTGCTTATGAAAATCTGTTTGCAATGCGAATTCGACGTCAAAAACCAAGCTTTTCCCTGGCTCATGTGCAAGTGTAGTTTGTCCTTTGCATTTTTTGCAAGACCCTGATTTTTCGGAGAAAAAATCTTTTGTTGTGTCTATTAAACCTTGCTTGAATCCTCGTTGAATAAATGCATGTGCGTCTATATCGATAATCGTTATTGTGGTTTCCACTGATCCACACTGCTCGCAATTCTCATCTCGCACTGCACTTGGAACATCCAAAAGTAATTTTTCAATAATAAACGTCATAGTGCTGGCAGTGTCAATAACATTTTATTTTTCTGGGAAAATGCTTCCTAATATAAGATCTCTTTCTCTGTAAATTGTGGTGGTGGGTCCATTTTCAGCATAGTTTTTTATAAGGCTTATGGTTAGACTATTTTCTTTGATATTAGGTATCTAATTCCTGTTTGTAATATGTATTATCAGTGCAGGCCGTGGTAAGTACTTCGACGACGGAATCAAACGGACAGGTGTTCTTGAACTGAATTAGTCTTCGTCCGATCCAAACTGGTCCCACGCAAATTCCATTCCTCAAAATTTCAGTTTTTTTCCGTCTTAATGGTCGATTATGAATGAGTTGTATGTCCGGGCATGTTGTTAAGTATTTTCCTCTTTTATTTTGTTTTTTATGTTGTAATGTTTTTTTTTTCATTGGTGTCTGTTTTGCGTTTTTCTTCGTGGTGGTCGATGTTGCTTTCCATGCTCGAATCCAAGGATATTATATGTTGTAAATTTGAAAAGTTCTG
The DNA here is from genome assembly GCA_949987705.1 of Thereva unica. NCBI lineage: Eukaryota > Metazoa > Arthropoda > Insecta > Diptera > Therevidae > Thereva > Thereva unica. The sequence goes on from OX465281.1 coordinate 67,831,376, forward strand.
GGAATCATTTATACTTTCTTCTACAAATGTGGAGCTTTCAGGTTTGATGTTTCCGTTCAACAATTGCTTTTCTGCTAGAATTTTTCGTATGGTCAAGTTCTTTCCCTTCCAGTTTTCTTCCTGGAAAAGATGATCTATTTCCGGTAAATGTAAATTTTCCTCTGGAGTGTCGTCTTCGGGAATGCCTTTTTTGATAATGTCTTCGGTTTTTGGAATGTCGATGTTCTTCTTCAACTGATGCTTCTTCACAGATTTTTTCGTTGAGACGGTACTTAATGGTTCTTCATTTTTTCTTTTCAAACCAGCTTTTTCAAATTTACACGTTGCTTCAATAGCCCTCATGTGCTTCACGAAAAATTTATCGGCTCGAATTGGGCCGTTGTAGCAATTTAGATCATTATTCTTCAGGTTTTTGAAATATGTTTCGACCAGGGCTGAAGAACCAACATCAAAAGTGGAACCAAATTTTTCTTTCATCACGTTGGTCCACAATGGGAAAAAACGTGCCAGCTTTAAAAGATGTGTGGCCATTTCAGGGAGATAGTATGGATTGGGCCTTGAGAACTCGGAACATTTTGAAGCTTCTTCTTTCGCACGATCCATTATACCTTCAATAAAACTGTCAACATCTTGATCAACGTCAAATGGTTCCTGCGCAATGTCATTTTCTTCATCTTCATCTTGCTCCCCCTCATCTGCTTCAAAAGTAAAAGTTTTTATCCTTTCAAAAAGAAAAACTTCTCTTTTCTGACAGCAGATGTCATTTCCCATATCATCCTGGCCATCACATTCACTGAGGGCAACTACAAGAATTGATGTGAGAAGTTCTTCGAAAGCTTCTTTTGTGTCGCACATTGTGGTAACAGCAATGGAACGAACGAAGAAATCTTTTACGCGACTTGATTTACCTGCAAACACCTTTTTCCGGCAAATCATTTTTATTAAATGTACAATATCGAGTCTAACGAAGCAGCGCAGCTCTCTTTGAAGTTTTTCGCCACGTAACCATCGGAAACAATCGGAAATGTAGGTCTTTAGGCGACATTCATTGAAACTCAAATTCACGGCATTCAGTAAAGCAAGTGAAAAATCACAAGCAACTTCAGGTGGTATGAGGTCCGTTGATTTAACAAAATGATTTAGCCAATACTCAATTGAGCTGGTATTGTGTTTGGCCGAAATCATTTGATATACTGGATTGATTTCGACGTCGCCATCCATCACTATTTGGTACAGGAAAATATATTTTGTTTCTCCATTAGGTTTTTCAATTTGTTTGACAACGCCACCAGTTTCATCGATCGAAATTTTCCTGCATTTCTTAATCCGTTCCTTGTAAATGGTGAGCTCCAGAGGAGAATAGTACCTATATGCAATAAAAATCATCAAGTCCAATGTCCTTTATGTAGCCACCGAACTCTCCCTCGTACTTCATTGATAGTAGAGAATTGATAGCATCCAGGCCCGGCTTAATTCCAAGGTTTTTGTTGCAGGCTTCTTCTCGTGTTTTCCGAAGAACATCCGGTTTTGGGATGTAGCTTGGCTCGGGATCTCCAAAATTCATACATTTCGAAGCATCTTTGCGCCATGCAGATGGTTTTAATGTTAAAAGTTGCTTCCCAACGTCGAATCGTGCCGATCCCTTTAGCTGTCTCTTTGAAGTGTGTGGAATTCCGCGAGTATCAGGTACTGTCACTGAGATAGAAATTCCACTACCTGGTTTGGGTTCAGTCAGACAGTGTCCTTGGAAAACGGAATTACACTCCTTACATGCGCCATCTATTGTCAGCCAGATACATCCATCGCCACTTTTTATCTTACATCTTTTAAAGCTATAGGCGCAGGGTAATTTAGTTTTTTCGTAACATCGTTGTGCCAAGATATCGGTCCAACCTTCTTGGAGTCCAGCAGTAGACCGCAAATTCGAATTTCTCTCTGCTTTATCGACATATGCTATTTTCTCCCAAATTTCATTTTCTATGTCAATCACAAAATAAAGATGTGGCGGCAATGGACCAGATTTCTTATATTCACGAACAACGTATTCGGAATTTGAACTGCTTTTCAACGTTGAGTTCACTGAGTCATCAGTAGTAGTATTCTGATTGTTAACAATTCCGAATTTTTCTTTTAACGTAGTTAACAGGTTGTGTCGATTGATTCTAGTGTATAGATTTAATGTGGTTGGATTTCTTTGTCCATTCAAAAGTTTGCTGCATTCCTTCCATACTTCATCGGTTCTAGGCTTTAAGTTACCATCCGCTTGAAAAATATCGACGCTGCATAAGGCGGAGATTATTTGATCCACAGGAACAAAAATTTTTGGTGGCATTTTGCTGTAAAAAAAAGCTAAGAATAGAAATTGGATTGTTATATGCAAATCTCTAGCTATTTTCACAACACTGTGTAAACACAGCGTATATACACATGTACGCACTGTATACACATAATATCACATGAAAAAGTTCAATTTCTACTCTTATCGGAAGACCAAAAACAAAAATTTTTATCGTTTATCGAAAAATGTCTTTGAACTTGTCTTTGGCTCTGTATTCTTTTCAATTTTTCCGTTGGAATTAGATCACATAGAAAATAAATACCTTCGCTTCGAATCGACGCCTATTCCAAGAATCCGTAGGATTTTCCAGTTGCAGATCCGAAGGAATTCCAAAGTGCATTTCCTGATTACTGATTTTCTCACGTGGGCTGTACTTCAGTTCTTTTTTTTGCAATTAGAAATATTCAAATTGTGTAAGCTGAAAACAGTATTGAATCGTACAGAAATCATTATTTTTCAAATTATTAAACTCGAAATATTATATATCTTTTTAGTACTTACGATCTTAGTCTACATACACAACAGCGTCGTTATGTGTGCGTGTGAATACAAAGAATATCGTCGAATCTCTTTTCTCTTTCTTAGGACATGCTCAAATACAGCTGTTAAGTTCAATACTATAAATTGTTTATAATAAGTATAGCTTTCCACAAAGTAGTTTCTTATGCTATCAACTCTTTGTTGCAACATAAAATTCTGCCACCGTGCATTTTTTTATCTTTTTGTTATTTTTATCCGCCGGCATATCCAGTGTCTTTATGTAAACACTTGCCATGCCGAATAAAAGTCACTTTAGTCTCAAAATTGTCAATGTAGCATTTTCTAAGATATGTATCAAGCACCAATGTAGCTAGGATTTAATTATGAATTAGAATAAAGTCAGTTTCATTTTGGAAACCAAAGAGGAAAGTTCAAGTTTTAATTCGCTCTCGCGACCGTCACATTATCCTCCATAGTTACAGTTCACATTAATTTGTTTTGTTTTCAGTTCTTGGTGGTCAAGTTCTTGGTGGTCAAGGTAATTATCCAATTGTGAACAGTAGTGCAATTGAACATTTTAAGGTGAAGACAATTATGTCATTGTGAGCAATAGTCCGCACAGGAATCATCGTTTAGTTTGGGCTGCAGTGAAATTTGTTAAATAATAATTAAATTAATAACTTGGTGTACGAGTTAAGTACTCGGCGCATCCCCTCCACCCAGTCCTGGTACAGGTACCTAGGATCTAAATAAAGTGAAAAACTATTCCCAAGAATCGGTGCACTGGTTTAAGAGCCACTGTACCATCAACATTTGTATCTAGGTACATAGCACCTTAGATACCGCACAATCTCAACGCGTTTGTAGTCCAGGTACAAGCACCAAGGGCTCCGCCAAGATAAATCACTCTTGACGTTAACATTTTGGTGACCCCGACGTGATTCACGTCCACCTTGAATCATCCGGATTACGAATAAGCCCGCAAAATGGCAAGCGGAGGAATTGACGTCCTGACTTCACGACAAAAGGAGATAGGGGATGAGATTTGCCATATAATTGCAAATTATAAGAAGGATTCTGAGTCCAGAAAAACCTTGGATTATTTACAAAAAAGACTCCTTGCCCTAGAACGCCAGTGGGAACCTTTTGAAGCCAACGACACTGAAATCCGCGACAAGTACGCTTCGCAGCTGGATCATCCTTACTTCACTAAGGAATATTACAACGCGATACAAGGAGGTTATGTAAAGGCAAGAAATGATATCATCCAGAGAATCCAGACATTGAAGGCTCAATCATTGACTCGCTCTTTGGAAGGTTTGGAACAATTAAGTGCCATCGAATTAGCGGTACCAACGCCCTCTCTTGTTCCTTTGGAAACCATCCCCTCCGCTAAGCCCAAGGATCCAGCACCCACAACATCCACAGCAGGAGTCAGGATACCAGCTGATCAGGACTTGCTAATGGACGTGGCCTTAGGATCATCACCAATGCCGTACTCAAGAATTCCGACCATTAAGAAGAGGGATGTAGCCAGTGACAAGGTAGCAGATCCCGTTCCAGATAAGATCACAATGGAAACAACCGGTTCTACCTCACTTCTTGGTAATAGCCCAGGTATATCGTCACCGAAAGCAGAGCACTCCCAATATCAACCAGGCAAGGACATGTCAGCACAAGACGCAAAAGTATTCGGACTGATCAATAAACAAAAAACCGTTATGAATCGTTTGCAGAGCATGCTAGCGAGCCTAACTCTGACAGAGCACAATCCAACAACACAATATTATGACGCAAAAATTCGGACGTTAGAGCGATACCTTGACGAGGCACAATTACTACATGACACCATTTGGAAGCAAGTGCAAGATCCTTCATTGATTGATTATAATGTTGAGAACTATTTCACACTAGAGGACGAGACCGTCGGCAAGTTAATACAAATGCAGAATCAAAGGCGACTACTGAGGTTGGAAGCACGCAATGCCCTGCCACAAGAACAGAGTGCAAGTCCACAGGCCACAAATGCCCCCTCCATTAAGTTGCCCAAGATAATATTACCAAAATTCGACGGAGATTATTTGAAATGGCGACAATTCTGTGACCTTTTCACAGAATTAGTCCACAACCAACCTATAGCTGATTGCCAGAAAATGTGGTATCTCAAAACCAGCCTGTCAGGAGATGCTGAAAAGCTAATTCGACATCTGTCCACATCTGATCTCAACTACCAATCCGCATGGAAAATCCTGAATGAACGTTTTGAGAATACCAGATTGCTCACAAATGCTTTAATTCATAAGTTGTTGTCGCAGCCAGCGTTCACCACTGAAGGAGCCATAGCCATTAAGCAATTACACAACACCACAGTCGAATGTCTACATGGATTGAACAATTTAGGAATCGACACCCGGAATTGGGATCCACTGGTACTCCACATCCTACTAAAAAAGCTCGACCGAAGTTCACATGCCTTGTGGGAACAATCTTTGAAGGATCCAAGAGGCTTGCAGCCAATAAATGTCTTCCTCAACTTCTTGGAGACACGGTTCCAATCATTAGAAGCTTTAGGTCAAAAACTTAAGAGCTCAGAGGAACAATTCAATAGAAGACACAGTTCCTCGAAGGTCTTCACCTCAGTCACTGCAACAGACAACAATAATTGTCCATTATGTAAGGATCAACATCAGCTATTTGCCTGCCATAAATTTATCCAGATGCCTCCGAATAAACGCCTAAATGTAGTCAGAGGAGCCAAAAGGTGCGTTAATTGCCTTAGATCAGGCCACAACGCTGCCAATTGCCCATCTCGTTCCTGCACAAGGTGTGCACGAAAACACAACACACTCCTTCATCTCGACTCCGCCAGCAATAAGACAACGACCACATCGAAGCCTGTACAAGGCAATAGCTCAGACAACGTACTTCCATCGTTTACTGTGGGAAAAAATTGAAAAAAACTTCCCTTGTTCGGTTCTGGATTACGATTTTTTATTTACTATCAAAAACTATCGAAAAACTAACTCTTTTGTTCTGGAACAATATATCAATCATAATAGCCCTGGCAATTCATTAATTCTAAATATAACAAAATAATTGTAGCACAGTAATTAATGTTGTATATAATACAATAATTCTCAACATACTCCCACCTGAATTAATGACATGGAATTGAATTAATTCATTAAACAATATTTAAACCGTTAAAATAACATAAAGATTACAAATTCAATCGATCTGGGGCCTTAACTTTTCTACCACTACGAGTGTATATAACATTATTTTCAAAGTGTGGTGTTGCTTCAGCCCCGGCTGAGTTCTTCAAGTCTTCAAAATTATTCGTTTTGTTTATCTCCTTAAACCCTTGCTGAATAATTTCTTCTTCTTGTGGATACGGTGTAAATTTAATTTCTAAAGGTAATACTCTCTGCACCGGACGTAACATAGTTCCAGTCGCCGTTCTCAGCTTGATCAATCGCACTTCTCCTTCTCGTCCTGGTAGTAATTCTTCAACCCTTGCTAAAGGCCACTCAAACCGTTTAAGGTGATTGCTTTCCACCAGTACCATTTCACCGACCTCTATCTTCCTAGGAGAAATCTTTCGACTATGTAAGACTAATTGCCCTAAATATTCCTCTTGGAATCGACGTTTGAGGATCTGTCTCAAGTGCCTCCTGTACTTTAATTTTCTATTAAGATCTCTTGTTTCCACAGCATCTAAATCAACCAATTCAGCCTTTTCTATATCCCTCAAGAACATGTCAGGCGTTAGAGGTGTCAAATCGGAAGGATCCTCTGAGACGTATGTTAAAGGACGAGCATTTAAAACAGCCTCGCATTCATACAGAATCGTCTGCATTTCGTCAAAGTCCAGCGAAGTCTTTCCCAATACTCTACGCAGCAACTGCTTCAATAGCCCTATCAAACGCTCCCACCAACCTCCCCACCAAGGAGCTGTAGGAGGATTGAATTTCCATCTAATTCGGTTTATAGAACTGTGCTGATTAATTTTATTCCAATCCAAACGTTCTAACGCATTTGCCGCTCCAACAAAGTTAGTGCCATTGTCTGTGTAGATGACACTGGGTCTTCCCCATCGACTAATAAATTTTCTTAAACATTGAATAAATCTATCAGTTGATAATGACGAAATCAACTCTAAATGAATGGCTCGATATACTGCACATGTAAATAAACAAATCCAACATTTCTCAGGAGTGCTTCTCCCTTTCACCTTTATAAATATCGGGCCCGCCAAATCTATTCCAACAATTTCGTAAACTTTGGCATCACGCACACGGTCTTCCGGTAATGGTGGTGACTGTACCTGTATTTTCTTGGATCTATACCGAGTGCATACTACACAACTATTTACAACAGATCTCACAGACCGTCGACCGCCAAGAATCCAGAATCGTTTTCGTAGTATTGTCATTAAGATCTGAGTTCCAGCGTGTGATGAATTGAGATGTACTTCTAGAATTAATCGCTTAACTACTGGATGGTTTGAACTCGGCAAGACAATTGGATAGCAGAAGTCCCTCACATAATCCCCATACGATACTTTCGTCTTCAGTCTTATAAGACCATCTTCCTCAATATATGGACACAGACTTGCTAATTTATCGTCATGAATTCCGTAAAAAGATTCTTTTTGTACTAATCGAAATAATTTCAGTTCAGCTTCCATAATTTCCTCAACATTTAAGCCATCATACTGTCTTGACTCTGTTGAAGCCAAAGAATTTCTTTTAAATCTCAAAATCCAAGCGATTAGACGTACGATCTGATTGTATCTCGAAAAATATCGGTAATACCAATTTGATTCTTCATTAACACATATCATTACCGCTGATGTTATAGCTTTCTTCTTTTCTTTGAGGATTTCAATTTCATCGTATACTATATTAGATGAGGGCCAACAATCTTTCTGCTGTCGCAACCAACGAGGTCCCTCCCACCATCTAGACTCCAATAATTTTTTCGCACCACATCCTCTTGAAGGAAGATCTGCAGGATTATGCATACTGGGAATGTACTGCCATACTTTATTAATTGTTAACTCTCTTATTTCTTGAATTCTGTTTCTCACAAAAACATCCCATTGTTCTTCTCGGTTAATCCAAGCTAAAACAGTAGTGGAATCGCTCCAAAATATAACTTCTTCTAGAGTTAAATCTAAGTCTTTAATGATGACAGAATATAACCTTGCGCCAATATTTGCTGCTAATAATTCTAGCCTGGGGATTGTTATTCTTTTATTCTGTTTACTTAATGGCGAAATTCGTGATTTTGCCTGAATTAATTGGACATTCACTACAGTGTCTGTTTCTGTTCTTAAAAACACAGCTGTAGCATATGCTATTTTACTAGCATCGCAGAAAATATGAAGCGAATACTTGGCTAATTCCTCTGTATTCAAAAGCCATCTTGGAAGTTTTATCTTCTGTAAGTAAATAAGTTCTTGTTGCCAAAGCAAAAACGAATTTTCTAGTGTCATCATCTACTTCTTGATCCCAATTTAATTTTAGAGACCAAATTTTCTGCAATAATGATTTAGGCAGTAACATCACCGGACAAGTAACTCCAATGGGGTCAAAAACTCTATGAGCCGCAGACAATATGGTTCTCTTAGTTACTTCAACTGCTGAACCACAAGATAAATTATAATTTGATAAATTTACCTCTATCGTATCGCAATATCGGTCCCAAAGTAGTCCTAATACATTTGTGCAATCGGTTGCACAAGCGTTACTGACTTCTGGATAGGAATACTCCCAGCCTCGTAACTCGAACTTACCCTCGGCCATCATAGATGTTGCTTCGCTGATGAATTTTTTAAGTTCAATCCCGTCTTTTACACTTGTTACGCAATTATCGACATAGAAACTATTCCTTAATTTTTCCACCAAAATGACATCATAGGGTTTAGTACCGTTCGCACACTCTTTTAGAATGTTCCCTAAATGATATTGGATAACCGAACCAAGAAGGAAGGGACTGCATGAAACACCGAATACTACCCTTCTATGTCGATATGTTGTTAACTGCTTTTGCTCATCGTACCATAAAAATCTTAAAAAGTCTCTGTCTCTTTTTAATAAACCAATCTGGAGAAAAGCTTTTTTTATGTCAGAAATGACTCCAATTTTACCCAATCTGAAACGAAGTAAACTTGATGGTATTAGTTCGATTAAGTTAACACCCTTTTCAACACAATTGTTGAGACTTGCACAGTTTCTCTCTTTAGCGGATGCATCAAAGACGGGGCGGATTTTAGTCGTACTATGTTGCTTTATAATAGCACGATGCGGAAGGTAATGAGCAGTTTTAGTTAACTCTTCTTCAGGAACTTTCTCGATTATTCCTTCCTCTATCCATTGTTTAAAAACTCCGTCATATTCATTATAGATGCCGTCAAGTTGTAATTTTCTTTTAGTAGATTCTAATCTCTTCAGCGCAATGTTATAATTACTATTTAAAGGCGGATGGTCCTCTAACCACGGAAGGTGAACCAAGTATCTCCCATCATCACTCAATGTCACCGTCTTCTGAAAATGAAGTTGAGCTTCAATTGCTAACTCCTGTTTCTTCTTCTTGTCAGTCGGATCCGCAATGCCCAAAACATCTAATGTCCATAAGTCCGCTATGCTAACTTCTTTTGATAACATAGTAATAACTGTCATCGTTACATTATTTTGCTTAGATGGTTCTGCAACCGAGCCCATCACTGTCCAACCTAATTTAGTTTCCAACGCCACTAAACCGCAAGCGAGGGGATGCAGCCTTCCAGTAAACAATCTACCCGCTATATTTGCACCAATCAAAATCTCGATAGGTCTATCTTCAAAGTCATCAAATTGAATATTGTATTTTTGAAGTTCCTCTAACCACGGACAATCTGTAACTGGAGGAATCCTTCCGCAAATAATCATCTGCTCCAAAACCTCGAAGCTGCAAGAAAAACTGTCATTAATATGGCTCACCTTAATATTATACACATTATGTTCGACGATATTTGTGTTTAAACCGCCAAATAACGAATGCCGTATTTTTTCTTTCCTGACAGCCTTATAACACATTTCGGCTGCCAAGCTACTTAACAAATATGACCGATGTGATCCGGTATCGATTATAGCTCTTGTTGTGCGTGTTTCACCACTTTTTTTTATTAATTTGACCAGGAATGTTTGCAGCATCACAGCACCTGGGCTGTCTAAATTAGCTAAAACTTTGTCGTTCTCTTCAGGCGATCCACCGCTTACTTTTGCAATTTTACTCATTGCCATTGAGCTGTCACAAATTATCGTATTATGTTTTTTATTACACAGCAAGCATTTAAATCTGCTTCGGCATTTAGCAGCTCGGTGGCCTACCTTTAAACAGTTATAGCAACATTGTTTCTTGGCCAAAATAGCTTTCCTTTCTTCTAGAGGCATCCTTTTAACTTTAGTACATTCAGTGTTGCTGTGAGAATTCCCACAGAACACACAGCCTGAATCCATGACAGTTGTGAGCAATCCAGCTGCCGAGGGCAGAATTTTACCTTGAAGTAAATATTTTTGCTGGCAATCTTTCCTTTTTTCGGAAGCTTTCGTGATACCGAATCCTGATAATGCTAAAGATATTTTTTGCTCATTTTCGAGTTCTCTCCTCAGGAAACTCATCAATCGCTCTAGTCGGTTTTTTGAAGAATATTCGCTCAGTGAAGCACTAGTATCGTGTTCGGCAATACTTCGACCATAATTACTTCTTTGCCACGTGCGCAACACTTCCTCAGGTAGACATGACTCCACCAATGGCATCAACATCGAAGCACACTTCTCCGTAGTGACCTGCAATGCTTCTAGCGCTCTTAGTTGACTCTCTATGCTGTCGTATAAGGCCGACAAAGAAATTGCTTCTGAAGCCATTGAATTTTTCAAAACAAGCCCTAATAGTTCTCGGACATACACCTCAACTAAAAGATCTTCTCTACCATATCTGTCTTGTAAACATTGTAGAGCTTGGGGGTAATTTTGGCTTGTTGCTGGAAAGCTTTCAACTAGGTTTCTCGCCCTTGACCCAGGTACTGTTGCCTGAATTAAATACTGAAATTTGTCTGCACTATCTATTAGAATGTCTTCGTGGATCTTTCTAAACTGAGCCCAAAACGGTAGCCACTCCTTGAGCTCACCACTAAATTTCTTCAGCTCAAGCTGCGGCAATCTGAAAGATCGTCTACTCTCTTGTTGTCCAATGGCTTGTGTAGATAAATCTTGGCTGATAGCCTCCACCTGTAGTTGCCTATCCAATGTGTCTACTTTTGCCCTCATCAAGTTATATTTGAGCTCGTATCCGTCACTCGTCTCGATTTCTTTCTCTAGGAAGTCTTGTTGAATGTTTTCGTCCTTCAATAATTCTCCATAAATTTGATGATTTAATTCTCTTAACTCATCTCGTTTTCTCTCAATGATCTCCATTTGACTCTTGATTTCCGAGGGATCCTTTTCTTCCTTTTTTAAAACTTGATCCAGTTTTTCTATGGCCTTCGTAAACGTGGCTCTTAGTGCAGCGCGTGCCTTTTTATCCATTTTCGTAATCCCGGTCTTGTTCACGGTCGCCAATTGTGGGAAAAAATTGAAAAAAACTTCCCTTGTTCGGTTCTGGATTACGATTTTTTATTTACTATCAAAAACTATCGAAAAACTAACTCTTTTGTTCTGGAACAATATATCAATCATAATAGCCCTGGCAATTCATTAATTCTAAATATAACAAAATAATTGTAGCACAGTAATTAATGTTGTATATAATACAATAATTCTCAACAGTTTACAGCATCTCCCGCTGATCTCTTTACATCCACCCCGGCTACCCATCAACAAGACAACTCAGTACAATCCTTCACATCAATGTCCCACAAAACTTCATATGTAATCCTTAGCACAGTACTGGTGAATTTAAGAACAAAAAATGGATCCCTAGTGCAATGCAAGGCGCTACTGGATTGCGGTTCCCAATTAAATTTCATCACAGACAAGTTGGCAAGAAAATTGGGATTGAGAGGAAATAATGATAAGGTGAATATTGAAGGCATTGGCATAGCGAAGCAGAAATCATCCGGCAGGGTTAATATTCGAGTCACATCCCGCATTAATGGCTATGCAGTTAATCTGGAAGCTCACACTCTGCCTCAAATAATATCACCTCAGCCCGCTCAATACATCGACACTGCAGCATGGAACATTCCAAAGAATCTCCCATTGGCCGATCCTTCCTTCAACCAGCCAAGTGCTATAGATCTGCTAATTGGAGCCGCAATTTTTTATGACATTCTGTCCGTAGGGCAAGTTAAATTGGCCACTGAATTGCCAACATTACAAAATACCGTTTTTGGCTGGATCGTCGCTGGCGAAATGCCTTCCGAACAAGTCAACAATGCCACCACAAGCATATGCGGAGTCTGTAGTGAAGATGAAGGACTAAATCAACAAATAGAAAGATTCTGGAAATTAGAGGAGAATGAAGGCACATCTAGTCGTCTCACCGCGGCAGAACAACGCTGTGAAACCCATTTCAATCAGAATACAAAACGTGACGCCACAGGACGTTTTATAGTAAAACTTCCCTTCTCAGATGATCCGAACCGATTAGGCCAAACAAGAGATATTGCCATACAAAGATTTAAGTCATTGGAAAGAAAGTTCTTGAAGGATCCAGAACTGAAGGCACAATATTCAGAATTCATTAAGGAATATAGAGAGCTAGGGCACATGCAGGAGACAAGGTTTCCGCAGACAAACGATCCACATTATTTCATGCCGCATCACTGTGTGATCAAGCCACATAGCACTACAACGAAACTACGTGTAGTGTTCGATGCATCTGCTAAATCGTCTTCTAATATATCTCTCAATGATTTATTAAGTAACGGTCCCACCGTGCAGGACGATGTCTTTACTTTATTGCTCCGATTCCGCATGCCACGATTTGTTTTCTCTGCAGACATTGAGAAAATGTATCGTCAGATTCTCATGGACGAGGATGATAGGAAGTACCAGTTGATTGTTTGGCGAGATCATGCACATGAGCCCTTCAGATGCTATGAATTGGGTACTGTCACGTATGGCACAACAAGCGCCCCATATCTCGCAACCAAATGCCTTCAGAGATTAGCAGATGACGGTGCTCACAGGTATCCATTAGGAGCAGAAGTTTTGAAGAGAGATTTTTATGTCGACGATGTACTGACAGGATCTAATAGCTTATCATCACTATTGCAAATACAAGCACAGTTAAAATCACTGCTATCGTCTGCCGGATTTAACCTCAGGAAATGGTGTTCAAACCACCCGCGGCTACTCCAAGACATTCCGCCAGCAGACAGAGAACTGCAGCTTGACTTCTCCACACACTTAGAAGACAATATAAAAACGATGGGATTAACTTGGTTGCCAAAAACGGACGAGTTTATTATCAAGGGCTCTTGGCCAGAATGCCGTAAGATCACGAAGCGTACTGCATTATCTGACATAGCACACCTATTTGATCCTTTAGGCCTCATGTCCCCAGTAGTTGTCCGAGCCAAAATATTCTTGCAACGACTGTGGGAACTAAAATTGGATTGGGCATTGCCGCAAGAACTTCACTCGACTTGGATCCACTTCCGACAAAATCTAAATTCACTAAGTCAGATCAAGATTCCAAGACACGTGTTCCCCGAGGATGCAACCAGGTCTTACCAGATCCTCGTGTTTGCTGATGCCTCAGAGAAGGCATACGGAGCAGTTGCTTATGTCAGGTCCTTCAGAAACAACCAACCCACAGCACGGATCCTTTGCGCAAAGAGCCGAGTAGCACCAGTCAAACAAATCACTTTACCAAGACTGGAGCTTTGCGCCGCAAAATTGGCTGCTGACTTAGCCCAACGGATCAAAGCAGATCTAGGCATCAGCCGCGAAGATATCATATTTTGGAGCGATTCTGAAGTGACGCTGGCATGGATAAACTCAACTTCATCATCTTTTCACACCTTTGTCGCTAATCGAGTCTCGGCAATTCAACAAATAACCATACCACAACAATGGCGATATGTAAATTCCAAGGACAATCCAGCCGATATAATGTCTAGAGGTCTAAGCCCAGAGATATTAGCGCAATCCACCCCTTGGTTCTATGGACCCACCTTTCTTCATGGTTCCGTATCACAATGGCCACAACCATACAAGAAGAGAGAAGACTGCAATTTAGAGAGACGGGAGAAGCCAAAAATCGCCACCACAGCGACCATATCGCCCAGCCAGCAACACATAGTCGACATAATCGACCACAAAAATTCATTTCGACATCTACAACGAGTGATCGGATATATTTTACGCTTCATCAAAAATTGCAAACTCCGACACTGTCGCAAGGACAATGTTACGCTCAATCTCGAGGAGCTTGATGAAGCCACCAAGATAATTGTACAATTCATGCAAAGAGACATAATGCAAGATGACATCAGACATCTCCAAACTTATGGTGAAGTGAAAAGGGATAGTTCCCTAAGCAGCCTAGCTCCTTTTATCGACGACAAGGGAATTATTAGAGTCGGAGGAAGGCTTGAAGCATCCAATTTGTCCTATAGCGCAAAACATCCTATGTTATTGCCCTACTCGCATCCCCTCACAAAATTGCTGCTAAACGATATACACAAGGAGAACTTCCATGTCGGTCCTCAGACACTTCTAGCAATAACACGCCAACGATTTTGGCCCATTAAGGGAAAAACCATTGCCCGATCTGTTGTCCAAAACTGCGTGCGATGTGCAAAATCAAAACCAAAATTGCTAAGCCAACTCATGGGAAATTTGCCTGCACATCGTGTGCAGCCGTCTCGTCCCTTTTTAAACTCAGGTGTGGACTTTTGTGGACCAGTATGGACGCACTTCAAGATACGAGGCAAACGTTCACAGAAGGCTTACATAGCCGTATTTTGCTGCTTTGCCACCAAGGCTGTACACCTAGAACTGGTAACTGATTTGACTACTGAAGGATTCATCGGTGCACTCAAACGTTTCATTGGCAGAAGGGGCCACTGTCGAAATCTATATTGCGACAATGCCACCAACTTTGTGGGTGCCAGAAATAAATTAAACGAGATAGAAGAAATGATGGAATCCAGCAAGTCCATGGAAAAAATTAATAATGAATGCAGCCAGAAAGGAATAGAATTTCACATGATTCCGCCCCGTGCACCTCATTTTGGAGGACTATGGGAGGCAGCCGTCAAATCAGCCAAACACTTGCTGCAACACAGCTTAGCTGCTGCAAATCTTACCTACGAAGAAATGGAAACTGTGGTTATTGAAGTTGAAGCCATTCTTAATTCAAGACCACTGACTCCAATTTCAGACGATCCAAATGATCTCAGCCCCTTGACACCTGGGCATTTGCTGATAGGAGAACCCTTGACTGCCCCAGTGGACCCTGACACACAAGTTAAAACTACAACCCTCGTTACTCGCTGGAAACTTGTTACCCATATTAAGAATGAGTTTTGGAGACGTTGGGTACGAGAATATTTAAATCAACTGCAGCACCGCTATAAGTGGAAGCAACGAGCACAAAATGTTCAAGTAGGAACAATGGTCATCCTCAAAGAAGACAACCTTCCCCCAATGAAATGGCCATTAGGAAGAGTAATGAAGACTATTACTGGACATGATGGATTAGTGCGGGTTGCAGAAGTGCGCACAGCAAATAATATTTTGAGACGCCCTATCCATAGACTCGCGCCACTCCCAATAGAAGAAAAAATGACCACATCAGAACTTCCAGAGTCATCATCTACACCCACAACCTCAAGAAAACAGGCGCTTGTAACTGACCGAGATACGCCTAGCACCTCAAGAGGGACCGATCAGCAACCTCCCAAGAAGATGCGACGGTCGATTGGCTCCTCCATTCTAACAACATTGCTAATTTGCCTTATTATGCCCTCATCATCTGCATCACCCCTGGAAATCATGCCATTTCGCTCTAATCCTGGAATATATTCCGAGAACTTAGGCGCTGCCGACATCGTAACCAGTGAATGGAACCTGATCACTTACTATGACATGCAACCGTTCTGGAGGGAATTTGATATCCTTACATCAACCGTTCAAGCCTTAAAGACAGCGTGTAAGAGAATTGAGCCCAATAGCTCCTGCATTTCCGTGAGTGAGCAGCATGATCATATGATCACGGAATTAGCCAGAACCAATCGCCTGCTCTTGCCGATCGACAATCCCAGGGTAAGGCGCGGAGCTTTAAACATTGTAGGTAACATTGCTAACACATTATTTGGCGTACTAGATTCCGATTATGCTGAAAGCATGTCCGATATAATCGAGAAGGTCCATGGAAACGAAGAACACCTTTCCGAACTGCTCAGAAACCAAACTTCCATACTAGACGCCACAATCAACATTATTGAGAGAGATCAACAGTCAGTTGCGAAACAATTTCGTCAGCTGGAGTCACATGTTAAAATGCTATCAGACACTATGAACCGTGTAAATCAAAAGCTACACGAACAAACTATATTGCAAGCATTCTCATCATTGGGTTTGCAAGCCACACTAGCCATAGCCAATTTCTTGAGAGTACAACAGTCAATCCTGGATGTCCTCACGCAAATGCACCATGGATCCGTGAGTCCACAGTTAATATCGCCAGAACAGCTCACACATCAGATCAACAACATAAAAGGCAACCTTCCATCAACACTGAAGTTGCCCTTTTCCCGAAATGACATTCTGAAATTCTACAAACTTATGACAATAGAAGGAAGACCAACCCAGAAGTATGTTATCTTCCGCCTCAAGTTACCACTAGTGGCCGTAGATAACTTTGAACTATTTCGAGTGATTCCCGTGCCAGTGAACATCAACAACACCTTCGTAGCTATCAGCCCGTCATTCCCGTTTCTAATTGTAAACTTGCATCGGGACAACTATTACACACTCTCGGAACTCGAGCAGCAAGCGTGCACCATCATCTATGACAATAGACATCTTTGCAAACAGAGACACCCACTCCACAGAAGAGGATCTGCAGTGAGTGCGTGCGAAATTAGGTTACTGAATCAACTGGCTCAGGATTCGTCTTGTCAACTCGTGAAAATGGGACCTGGACCTCACTGGATTCAACTGTGCAACCCCAATCATTGGCTGTACTCGCTTGGAGAAAAAACTGCCATCAACCTAGTATGCAGAGAAGAAGTCAGACAACTTTACATTGAAGGAAGTGGCATTCTCAAAATTAGTGGCGACTGCCTAGTTAAACAAGACATGCTCACCATTCAAGGCCACCATATTTACCCCACGAGTTTGAGACTTTCCTACACTCCCACCACCAACTTAAATGAAACCGTGGCGACCCAACAGCTAGCCCCAATTTTATACCATTCTCCACAACTTTTTCTAGAGTTAACCCTTCTAGCACAGAAGGCGCACTTTACAGCTAAGCATGAAAATCTATATATACATACACATACATACATATATATATATATGTATATATATACATATATAGAGTTTCCCTTCTAAGACAGAAGGCACACTTCCCAGCAGGGCTGAGAAATATTTACCACTGCCGTGGCTCAGCTGAGACATGCAAACATAAAATATTAAAAACATAAAAGATCAAAAACATTAAACAGAGGAGCATGCAAAACTAAAAAGGAAGTGGAGCACGTAGAGAGTCACGCCACATTGAGAAGGGTCCTTTTAAGGACAACTTCACTGGTTAGCAAGCTAAACACACTCCTATTGTTGTTAGTTAACTTCATCCGCATACAGCCGAATTAGAAGACTTAAAGATGAAATTAACGAAGCTTCATGCAGAACTTCCTCACGATCTTCGCACCGCCAGCATCCATCATCATACCACCAGTTATTTGGGACTGATCTTAATAATCATCATCATCATAGGCCTGATCTGGAAATGGCGATCCAGGGCTACAACAAAAAGCAATTTAAGGCCAACACCGAAACCAAGAAGGATGTTCAACCGCAATGTTAAAGCACAACATGCCGATCTGCAACAACCTGAGATACAACAAGATGCATCACATCCGGACTTTGACGTCAATTTTGACCAACACTCCTCTTGAATGCATACATTCAAGGCCGGGAGGATTATGTTAAGTTCAATACTATAAATTGTTTATAATAAGTATAGCTTTCCACAAAGTAGTTTCTTATGCTATCAACTCTAGGGTGACTTCGTAAATGCCAATAAACTATGTCAAAAAACAGTATTAATGCAGTCAAGTCAAAGTTCAGTAAAAGCCTAGACAAAGTTGTGCAGTTTTAAATTTGACATTTATGAAGTGTACTTTTTTTTACTTTTTTACAAAATGGATAAAAAAGTTATTCTAATCAGCTCTACAGCTGCAGAAAACATTAAGTGCCCTACAAATACAAGATAGGTCATGGAGGAATTTTTCAATTTACGTAAAACTCCTTTTCCTTTTGTCATTTTGCGTTTATTCCGCGCACTTTGCCGATTTTTTACACTTTGCATCATAGCTATTCATGATGCCGAAATTCCCATTTCAATGCAAAGTTTTGGCGTTTACGATGCAATTATGAATACACTGCTTTAAAACTGTGACATTTATGAAGTCTTGACTTAAACCGACTGCTTAAATTTTACATTTACGAAGTCACTATCTTTGTTGCAACATAAAATTCTGCCACCGTGCATTTTTTTATCTTTTTGTTATTTTTATCCGCCGGCATATCCAGTGTCTTTATGTAAACACTTGCCATGCCGAATAAAAGTCACTTTAGTCTCAAAATTGTCAATGTAGCATTTTCTAAGATATGTATCAAGCACCAATGTAGCTTAGCTAGGATTTAATTATGAATTAGAATAAAGTCAGTTTCATTTTGGAAACCAAAGAGGAAAGTTCAAGTTTTAATTCGCTCTCGCGACCGTCACATTATCCTCCATAGTTACAGTTCACATTAATTTGTTTTGTTTTCAGTTCTTGGTGGTCAAGTTCTTGGTGGTCAAGGTAATTATCCAATTGTGAACAGTAGTGCAATTGAACATTTTAAGGTGAAGACAATTATGTCATTGTGAGCAATAGTCCGCACAGGAATCATCGTTTAGTTTGGGCTGCAGTGAAATTTGTTAAATAATAATTAAATTAATAACTTGGTGCACGAGTAAAGTACTCGGCGCATCCCCTCCACCCAGTCCTGGTACAGGTACCTAGGATCTAAATAAAGTGAAAAACTATTCCCAAGAATCGGTGCACTGGTTTAAGAGCCACTGTACCATCAACATTTGTATCTAGGTACATAGCACCTTAGATACCGCACAATCTCAACGCGTTTGTAGTCCAGGTACAAGCACCAAGGGCTCCGCCAAGATAAATCAATCTTGACGTTAACAACAGCGATTTGAGAGGGAACTTGTATGCTACAGACTTCCAATTGCTGAATATTGCAGAATGACCGCAGTTCTGCGTTTCCGAAAAGGCCCTTTCCTTCTCTGCACATGTACAAGCGAGGCGCTGGTGCGTTTAGGCTGGCTCCACACCGAAACAAGCAAAACACAGAAAAGTGCTTTTTTCTGCTCTGTGATATAAAATATGTGTAATAAATGTGAGAGAGCCCACACTCCAGCAAGCAGAGAAAAAGCTAACAAAGAGAAGCAAAGAAATTTTGCTTTGTGAACTAGATACGCAGGAAGTATACGGTGTTACCCACACCAAATGCAAGCAAAAATGATGTGCTTTGCTTTGTGTTTACGAAGATAACCGTATGTACTTCATTGCATATATTTTAAATGGAGAAGCCCACACCAGAGAAAGAAAACAAATTCTCTTTGCAATCACAAAAAACTGTGCTTCGTGATGTTAGTCGGGTCCTTGCTTTGCCACTCTTTTTCTTTCTCCAGTGTGGGTTGATAGCGAGCAGAGATGTTTGATTGCTAAAGCAAAAGCTCTTTGCTTGCTTCGGTGTGGAGCCAGCCTTAGTTTCGAGGTAGGGTTTGTAACACTGATGCCATGTAGATGAGAAACTGTCACTTCTGCACACGCGGGAGTCTTAAGTTTTAAATAATTAAGTCATCATATTTACGCAAGTAGCATGATATGCAAACGTATGTACCCACCTTACGAAAGGTATATGACTTCAAATTCAATACCAAGTCGAAAATAAAAATTCTACGTCATGGTCAATTTGAGAAAAGTAAATTGCAATAATAAAAATTCTTTGTAAACATGAAAGAAAAACTTTTCCAGATTGACCATGTTCCTAAGCACGTCCAAGTACACTTACGTGACTCTAAATTCAATATCAAGTCGAAAATAAAAATTGTATTTCGTGGTAAATTTGAGAAAAGTAATTTGCAATAATAAAAACATAATATAAAAACAAATAAAATAAAAAAACAAATTTTCCTAAATTTACCATGTTCCCAAACATGTCCAGGTACCTGACTTCAAATTCAATATGTACCAAGTCGAAAATAAAAATTTTACGTCATGATCAATTTTAGACAAGTAATTTGCAACAATAAAAATTGTTGGTTAAGATGAAAAAGACACTTTTCCAGATTGACCATGTTCTCAAACACGTTAGGTAAACTCACCTGGCTTTAAATTCAATATCCCAACCAGACAAAAATAGATTCCCAATTGAAAAAGAATTCATTCTTGGAATTGAAGGAATCGATGGTATTAAAAACCAATTATTTTATATGGACCATGTCCGGTTTTTCCTAACCCGTGATTGGTTAAAAATTAACCAATATAAAATCAACCCTTTTGTGATCTCTAAATCCTTACTAATATTATAAATGCGAAAGTAACTCTGTCTGTCTGTCTGTCTGTCTGTCTGTTACGCTTTCACGCCTAAACCACTAAACAGATTTTGATGAAATTTGCTACAGACATAGTTTAGACCTTGGAGACGGACATAGGCTACTTTTTATGGAGAAAAAAGGGTTGAAGGGGGTGAAATGGGGTTCAATAAGTTGTAACGGGATTTTTTATCTTTACTTTTTTTTTCTATTGTATAAAAAGTAACTGACTGACAGACAACGCACAACCTAAACCGCTGGAGCTGAAGGGCTGAAATTTTGACAGTGCATCCCTATAATGGCGTGGACATCCACTAAAAAGCAATTTTTCGAAATTCATCCCCTAAGGGGGTGAAATGGGGTTTATCCAAACCGCTGGAGCTATAGGGCTGAAATTTTGACAGTGCATCCCTATAATGGCGTGGACATCCGCTAAGAAGCGATTTTTAGAAATTCATCCCCTAAGGGGGTGAAATGGGGTTTACCCAAACCGCTGGAGCTATAGGGCTGAAATTTTGACAGTGCATCCCTATAATGACGTTTACATCCACTAAAAAGCGATTTTTCGAAATTCATACCCTAAGGGGTTGAAATGGCTTTTATCCAAACGGCTAAAGTTATAGGGCTGAAATTTTGACAGTGCATCCCTATAATGGAGTGGACATCCACTATAAAGCGATTTTTCGAAATTTATCCCTTAAGGGGGTGAAATAGGGTTTATCCAAACCCCTGGAGCTATAGGGTTGAAATTTTAACAGTGGATCCCTATAATGACGTGGACATCCACTAAAGAGCGATTTTTCGAAATTCATCCCCTAAGGGTGTGAAATGGGGTTTTTACAAACCGCTAAGGCTATAGGGCTGAAATTTTGACAGTGCATCCCTATAATGACGTTTACATCCACTAAAGAGCGATTTTTCAAAATTCATCCCCAAAGGGTGTGAAATAGGGTTTTTACAAACCGCTAAAGCTATGGGGCTGAAATTTGGACAGTGCATCCCTATAATGGAGTGGACATCCACTATAAAGCGGTTTTTCGAAATTCATCCCTTAAGGAGGTGAAATAGGGTTTATCCAAACCGCTGGAGCTATAGGGTTGAAATTTTAACAGGGGATCCCTATAATGACGTGGACATCCACTAAAGAGCGATTTTTCGAAATTCATCCCCTAAGGGTGTGAAATGGGATTTTTACAAACCGCTAAAGCTATAGGGCTGAAATTTGGACAGTGCATCCCTATAATGGAGTGGACATCCACTATAAAGCGATTTTTCGAAATTTATCCCTTAAGGGGGTGAAATAGGGTTTATCCAAACCCCTGGAGCTATAGGGTTGAAATTTTAACAGTGCATCCCTATAATGACGTGGACATCCACTAAAGAGCGATTTTTCGAAATTCATCCCCTAAGGGTGTGAAATGGGGTTTTTACAAACCGGTTAGGCTATAGGGCTGAAATTTTGACAGTGCATCCCTATAATGACGTGGACATCCACTAAAGAGCGATTTTTCGAAATTCATCCCCTAAGGGTGTGGAAAAGGGTTTGTACAAACCGCTAAAGCTATGGGGCTGAAATTTGGACAGTACATCCCTATAATGGAGTGGACAACCACTATAAAGCGACTTTTCGAAATTTATCCCTTAAGGGGGTGAAATAGGGTTTATCCAAACCCCTGGAGCTATAGGGTTGAAATTTTAACAGTGGATCCCTATAATGACGTGGACATCCACTAAAGAGCGATTTTTCGAAATTCATCCCCTAAGGGTGTGAAATGGGGTTTTTACAAACCGCTAAGGCTATAGGGCTGAAATTTTGACAGTGCATCCCTATAATGACGTTTACATCCACTAAAGAGCGATTTTTCAAAATTCATCCCCAAAGGGTGTGAAATAGGGTTTTTACAAACCGCTAAAGCTATGGGGCTGAAATTTGGACAGTGCATCCCTATAATGGAGTGGACATCCACTATAAAGCGGTTTTTCGAAATTCATCCCTTAAGGAGGTGAAATAGGGTTTATCCAAACCGCTGGAGCTATAGGGTTGAAATTTTAACAGTGCATCCCTATAATGACGTGGACATCCACTTAAGGGAGATTTTTCGAAATTCATCCCCTAAGTGTGTGAAATGGGGTTTTTACAAACCGCTAAAGCTATAGGGCTGAAATTTTGACAGTGCATCCCTATAATGACGTTTACATCCTCTAAATATCGATTTTTCGAAATTCATCCCCTAAGGGGGTGAAATGGGGTTTTTACAAACCGCTAAAGCTATAGGGCTGAAATATGGACAGTGCTGCCCTATAATGACGTTTACATCCACTAAAGAGCGATTTTTCGAAATTCATCCCCAAAGGGTGTGAAATAGGGTTTTTACAAACCGCTAAAGCTATGGGGCTGAAATTTGGACAGTATATCCCTATAATGGAGTGGACATCCACTATAAAGCGATTTTTCGAAATTCGTCCCTTAAGGAGGTGAAATAGGGTTTATCCAAACCGCTGGAGCTATAGGGTTGAAATTTTAACAGTGCATCCCTATAATGGCGTGGACATCCACTAAAGGGAGATTTTTTGAAATTCATCCCCTAAGTGTGAGAAATGGGGTTTTTACAAACCGCTAAAGCTATAGGGCTGAAATTTTGACAGTGCATCCCTATAATGACGTTTACATCTACTAAAGAGCGATTTTTCGAAATTCATCCCTTAAGGGGGTGAAATGGGGTTTTTACAAACCGCTAAAGCTATAGGGCTGAAATATGGATAGTGCATCCCTATAATGGAATGGACATCCACTAAGAAGCGATTTTTCGAAATTCATCCCCTAAGGGGGTGAAATGGGGTTTACCCAAACCGCTGGAGCTATAGGGCTGAAATTTTGACAGTGCATCCCTATAATGGCGTGAACATCCACTAAGAAGCGATTTTTCAAAATTCATCGCCTAAGGGGGTGAAATGGGGTTTATCCAAACCACTAAAGTTATATGGCTGAAATTTTAACAGTGCATCCCTATAATGGCGTGAACATCCACTAAGAAGCGATTTTTCAAAATTCATCGCCTAAGGGGGTGAAATGGGGTTTATCCAAACCGCTAAAGTTATATGGCTGAAATTTTAACAGTGCATCCCTATAATGGAGTGGACATCCACTATAAGGCGATTTTTCGAAATTTATCCCCTAAGGGGGTGAAATGGGGTTTACCCAAACCGCTGGAGCTATAGGGCTGAAATTTTGAACAGTGCATCCCCTTAATGACGTGGACATCCACTAAAGAGCGATTTTTCGAAATTCATCCCCTAAGGGGGTCAAATGGGGTTGAGCCAAACCGCTGGAGCTAAACGGCTGAAATTTTGACAGTGCATCTCTATAATGAAGTGGACATTTACTAAGAAGCGATTTTTCGAAATTCATCCCCTAAAGGGGTGAAATGGGGTTACCAAACTGCTGGAGCTTCAGGGTTGAAATTTGGACAGTGCATCCCTATAATGACGTGGACATCCACTAAGAGGCGATTACTCGAAATGCATCCCTTAAGGGGATGAAATGGGGTTAACCCAAACCTCTGAAGCTGAAGGGCTGAAATTTTGACAGTGCATCCCTATAATCACGTAGAATTGAATGACTCGAAATTCACTTTATTTAATATTCATTTGTGATTGCTTCATAATTTCGTACATCCACGTAAATAGGCGAACAAACTTAACGAACGTTCGTCAAACCCTGAAATGTCTCTTTTCTTGATGACATATACATGCCAATCTCTGCTTCAAAACTTGCAGATTTGTTGAGCAGAGGTGATACTCGCAGCAATTTGTTTACCATATTTATTAAAAAACGCACTATAATAAACAATTTTTAGGGATAATAACAGCTGACTTTTTTGTTGGTTTTTTAAGGAAAACATTGCACATAATAAACAGTTTTTAAAGGCGTTGCAAGGCACGCGGGTTTTATGCTAGTCTATTATAAATCTATTCATAATGTACTCTAACAGCCCAATTCTCAAATCATGAGTGACATATCACAAATCACCACAAAGTCATAAAGGCGTGGTGAGTCGCATTTGTGACTTTTTCGTATTCTCGTGCGCCAGTCTTAAGTTATGACAATCGCAGGCTTGTGATGACATATAGAGCTGGTCACAGGGATGATAAAATAATAATAATGGAAGAAATTCTATTAATTTTTGTTTTGTTGAGCTATAAACAGCAGAAAAAGTAAGTATTTGACTAAAACAAGAAGAAATTGTACGTTTTTATTATACATATGATGTTTTAGAGCGCGACGAACACGGCTTCTCAGAACTTTAAGAGATGATAGCGATCCCTTTGCGCTCCAGAACAGTATTTTCAAACAATTCTTTCGCTTTAACAAACATCAAGCTTGTAGATTAATTGAGGAGTTGGAACCACATTACAAGCAGAGATCCTTAATTCCGTTTCCATTTACGGTATGCATTTAGCCGTTTAAAAATTTACACACATTCCAGATTACATGAATTGTTTTCGTTACAGTTTTTGTCTGTTCTGTATTTCTTGGCTCACGGATCCTATCCGAAATGCGTTGGGAACAACTATATATTTCCTGTGAGTCAGTCCACAGTGTGTCGTGCAATTGACAAAATTACTACACTAATAATTAAAGTTAAAAGTAGTGAAATTGTATTTCCAAGATCTTCTGAAGAAAAATTAATCAAGAAATTCGGGTAAGCGTTTATACAGATCGTGTGAGCATATTTCATTTCATAGAACATTTGTATTAATAGATTTTATGAAAAGTTTGGTATAAAAGGAACTATCGGTGCTATTGACTGCACACACGTAGCCATTATTTCTCCTCATATTGGTGATCTACAAACACCAGCCCATGTCTACCTCAACAGAAAGAACTACCACAGTATTAACGTAGAAGCTGTAATTATTGACAATTCTATGGGGCTCATGAAAACTAACACATTCACATCTTTGCCTTTGCAGATTTGCGATCATAAAATGAAATTTCTTGCAGTAAACGCAAAATTCCCTGGATCCTGCCATGATTCGGGCATTTGGGCGACATCATCAGTGCGATTGCATCTTATGCAAACTCATAATGCCTGCAGGTTTACATGGATATTGGGCGATTCCGGTTACCCATTGGAGCCTTGGTTGCTTACTCCTCTGGCTAATCCCTCAAGTATTGCTGAGAGAAGATACAATTCCATGCAAATTGCTGCCCGAAATGTAATTGAACGTGCTTTCGGGGTCCTCAAATCTCGGTTCCGCTGCTTACATAGAAACAGTCATAAAAAAGCTGCAAAAATTATTTACACTTGCGCAATTTTGCATAACATCTTGCTTCAGGGTCATTTAGATGAAGACTTTGAAGTAGAAATAGAAGATGATAACAATGAGAATTCCAGAATCGATGTTCCATCTGATGCAGTAGTAACCGAAAACCAAAGAGAAGGCCAAAGAATACGCGAAGCATATATTAATACCTTATTTGCAGAACATGCAAACTAACAAAACAAGATTTTTTTCACACTACGTTTTATTTTACTTAATTCAAAATAAATATTCTTTCACAGAAAACTAACAGAACATGGCTTCTTCATACATTTGTAAAATTCAAAATATTCAAAATAAAATATAACTTTCACAGCAAACTAACAAAAGTGGGATTTTCATTCATTTGTACTATAAATCCACAATACTCAAAGTTTTTTCATAATACTCAAAATTAAATATGGGCCTGTTCATAAATGCATGGTTGCAGTCATTTGTAAGTATTCAGCTACAGACTTTTAATTACTGAATATTTGCAAATGACTGAAACCATGCATTCATGAAGAGGCCCTATATTTTCACAGTTTTATTTATTTTTTAGATCCGCAATTACGTCTGTGAGGGCTTTTAAGGCTGTGACCGTTACTTGTTGTTGTTGCAGAAGTTGTTGCTGTTGTTCTATAAGTTGTTGTTGCAAACAACGGTCACTTTCTTGGCGACTTTTTATCATCTCGCATGCTTTGTGGAACATTTTATCAAGCTGGCTTGACTTTGTTGCAGATGGTGATGGCAAGGATTCCAGATTATTGGAACTTGAATCAATTAACGATCCTTCTAATTCAATTATTTGTGCTGACGATTCCTCATCACATTCCAGGATCTGATCAGCAATTTTCTAAAAAAAATTCTTAATAGGCATTGCAACTAATCATTTAAAACATCATACGTACTTGCATTCCAAGAGAGGCTACATTTGGAATCCTGTCTATTAGTAAACCTCCATCGAAAGTTTCCAAAGCCCTTTGCTCCAGCTCTGACAAGCTGTTCGATGGAGGTCCACCCCCCGTCAATTTTGCGGCAACTTTCTGCTTCCTAGCTCTCGAGCGAACTTGCACTTTCCAATGATTCAAAGTCTGTAAAGATTGGGGAACGTGAAATTAATTCTTCCGGAATAAAATGTATTTCCTTACCTCTTTCCATTTCACTGCTGTCCTAGTTGGACCTTTAAGGGCGTTTAACTTTACAGCCAAATCACCCCAAAGATTTTGCATCCGCTTCGGGTTGGACGGGTCATTTTTATTTTGCCGGATTTCTGGATGTTTCCGGCAAAATTCGAGAAAAAACTCCAGCTGCTCCGAGGAGGTTCTCTGATAAGGCTTTTTTCCTTCTGTGAAGACTTAAAAATATTATAACAAGTCAAAGGAGGTGGGTCAAAATTGCCCCAGGCCCGGCGCAAAAGAAAAGTATCTCAGATTATCGGCTATAATAAGTATTGAATTTCTGTATAGTTGTTATATCCCGTAACTGTGGCTAAGGTGTTAATAATGCTATTTCTTTTTATTCGGGCGAAATGACTAATTAACCCTGTCTTTTTGTAACGCCATCACATATCTTCATGAATAAGGTATCGGTGTACGCAGAATACTCCCACCTATCTAAAATTGTAAAAACGACGGTACCACAGTACTAACTTCCAGAGTTATGAGTCGTCAAAGTCAAAATTTTGTTTTTTTTTTTAACAAAAATTTCATTTTCAACCACCTTTTTCTCCAAAATATTCATAATCAACTAATGTTTTTTTTCCCAGAATTAGAAAGCTTGGAGTGTTTCCTATGAATAATGTCTGGACAATTTGTATGCTACGGCCTTTACTTTCGAAGTTATAAGCAATTTAAATGCTAAAACTGGCCTTATTTGGGGAAATTGCAGGCAACTTTGACCTGAAAATTGTCACTTGATTTTTTTCGACATAAGCTTAGGAGAAAAGAGTGCTAAAAAAGTACGAAATAGCGCCAATTTTAGTATTAAAATTGCTTATATCTTCGAAAGTAAAGGCCGTAGCATAAAAATTGTCTGGACATTATTCATAGGAAACACTCCAAGCTTTCTGATTCTGGGAAAAAAACATTAGTTGACTATGAATATTTTGGAGAAAAAGGTGGTTGAAAGTGAAATTTTTGTTAAAAAAACAAAATTTTGACTTTGACGACTCATAACTCTGGAAGTTGGTACTGTGGTACCGTCGTTTTTACAATTTTAGATAGGTGGGAGTATTCTGCGTACACTGATACCTTATTCATGATGATATGTGATGGCGTTACTAAAATACAAGGTTAATTAGTCATTTCGCCCGAATAAAAAGAAATAGCATTATTAACATCTTAGCCACAGTTACGGGATATAACAACTATACAGAAATTCAATACTTATTATAGCCGATAATCTGAGATACTTTTCTTTTGCGCCGGGCCTGGGGTAATTTTGTATGGGCTGTGACCCACCTCATTTCATACAATTTGCAGAAAAATTTACCTGTTTCCATGTTGGCGCTCGTTTAATGATTGACATAAGAATTTCACAACATTTGACATTTCACATTTTCACCACAATTGTGGTGGAATTCTAGTGATGAATGTTGTGATTTTTCACCGAGAATCAGAAACAGCTGATTTGTCACAAGATTCGTCTCAAGATTAATATTTTTATATTTACTTATGACTTATGACCCGTCACAACTAAGAATTGGCCTGTAAATCTATTATAAATATATTCAATACTAGCATAAAACCCGCGTGCCTTGCAACGCCTTTAAAAACTGTTTATTATGTGCAATGTTTTCCTTAAAAAAAAAACCAACAAAAAAGTCAGCTGTTTTTATCCCTAAAAAGGGTTTATTATAGTGCATTTTTTTAATAAATATGGTAAACAAATTACTGCGAATATCACCTCTCCTCAACAAATCTGCAAGTTTTAAAGTAGATTGGCGTGTATATGTCATCAAGAAAAGTGACATTTTAGGGTTTGACGAACGTTCGTTAAGTTTGTTCGCCTATTTACGTGGATGTAAGAAATTATGAAGCAATCACAAATGAATATTAAATAAAGTGAATTTCGAGTCATTCATTTCTACGTGATTATAGGGATGCACTGTCAAAATTTCAGCCCTTCAGCTTCAGAGGTTTGGGTTAACCCCATTTCATCCCCTTAAGGGATGCATTTCGAGTAATCGCCTCTTAGTGGATGTCCACGTCATTATAGGGATGCACTGTCCAAATTTCAACCCTGAAGCTCCAGCAGTTTGGTAACCCCATTTCACCCCTTTAGGGGATGAATTTCGAAAAATCGCTTCTTAGTAAATGTCCACGATGCACTGTCAAAATTTCAGCCGTTTAGCTCCAGCGGTTTGGCTTAACCCCATTTAACCCCCTTAGGGGATAAATTTCAATCGTCCCTAAGTGGATGCCCACGTCATTGTAGTGATGCACGGTCAAAATTAGAGCCCTCCAGCTTCAGCGGTGTGGGTTAATCCCATTTCACCCCATTAGGGAATAAATTTCGAAAAATCGCTTCTTAGTGGATGTCCACGTCATTAAGGGGATGCACTGTCAAAATTTCAGCCCTATAGCTCCAGCGGTTTGGATAAACCCCATTTCACCCCCTTAGGGAATGAATTTCGAAAAATCGCTTTATAGTGGATGTCCACTCCATTATAGAGATGCACTGTCCAAATTTCAGCCCTATTGCTTTAGCGGTTTTTAAAAACCCCATTTCACACCCTTAGGGGATGAATTTCGAAAAATCGCTCTTTAGTGGATGTAAACGTCATTATAGGGATGCACTGTCAAAATTTCAGCCGTATAGCTTTAGAGGTTTGTATAAACCCCATTTCACACCCTTAGGGGATGAATTTCGAAAAATCGCTCTTTAGTGGATGTCCACGTCATTATAGGGATGCACTGTTAAAATTTCAATTCTATAGCTCCAGCGGTTTGGATAAACCCTATTTCACCCCCTTAAGGGATGAATTTCGAAAAATTGCTTTATAGTGGATGTGCATGCTATTATAGAGATGCACTGTCAAAATTTCAGCCCTATAGCTCCAACGGTTTGGATAAACCCCATTTCACCCCCTTAGGGAATGAATTTCGAAAAATCGCTTTTTAGTGGATGTAAACGTCATTATAGGGATGCACTGTCAAACTTTCAGCCCTATAGCTCCAGCGGTTTGGGTAAACCCGCTTAGGGGATGAATTTCGAAAAATCGCTTCTTAGTGGATGTCCACGCCATTATAGGGATGCACTGTCAAAATTTCAGCCCTATAGCTCCAACGGTTTGGATAAACCCCATTTCACCCCCTTAGGGGATGAATTTCGAAAAATCGTTTCTTAGTGGATGTCCACGCCATTATAGGGATGCACTGTCAAAATTTCAGCCCTATAGCTCCAACGGTTTGGATAAACCCCATTTCACCCCCTTAGGGGATGAATTTCGAAAAATCGCTTCTTAGTGGATGTCCACGCCATTATAGGGATGCACTGTCAAAATTTCAGCCCTATAGCTCCAACGGTTTGGATAAACCCCATTTCACCCCCTTAGGGGATGAATTTCGAAAAATCGCTTTTTAGTGGATGTAAACGTCATTATAGGGATGCACTGTCAAAATTTCAGCCCTATAGCTCCAGCGGTTTGGGTAAACCCCATTTCACCCCCTTAGGGGATGAATTTCGAAAAATCGCTTCTTAGTGGATGTCCACGCCATTATAGGGATGCACTGTCAAAATTTCAGCCCTATAGCTCCAACGGTTTGGATAAACCCCATTTCACCCCCTTAGGGGATGAATTTCAAAAATCGCTTCTTAGTGGATGTCCACGCCATTATAGGGATGCACTGTCAAAATTTCAGCCCTATAGCTCCAACGGTTTGGATAAACCCCATTTCACCCCCTTAGGGGATGAATTTCAAAAGATCGTTTTTTAGTGGATGTAAACGTCATTATAGGGATGCACTGTCCAAATTTCAGCCCTATAGCTCCAGCGGTTTGGATAAACCCCATTTCACCCCCTTAGGGGATGAATTTCGAAAAATCGCTTTTTAGTGGATGTCCACGCCATTATAGGGATGCACAGTCAAAATTTCAGCCCTTTAGCTCTAGCGGTTTAAGTTGTGCGTTGTCTGTCAGTCAGTTACTTTTTATACAATAGAAAAAAATCCCCTTGCAACTTATTGAACCCCATTTCACCCCCTTCAACCCTTTTGTTCTCCATAAAAAGTAACCTATGTCCGTCTCCAAGGTCTAAACTATGTCTGTTGCAAATTTCATCAAAATCGGTTTAGTGGTTTAGGCGTGAAAGCGTAACAGACAGACAGACAGACAGACAGACAGACAGAGTTACTTTCGCATTTATAATATTAGTAAGGATTGATGCGAAATGTATCCAAATTGTGTTACTTTTGAAAATGTTTGCCTCCCTGATTGCTTCATCGTAAGTACTAAAAAGGTATATAATATTTCGAGTTTAATAATTTGAAAAATAATGATTTCTGTACGATTCAATACTGTTTTCAGCTTACACAATTTGAATATTTCTAATTGCAAAAAAAAGAACTGAAGTACAGCCCACGTGAGAAAATCAGTAATCAGGAAATGCACTTTGGAATTCCTTCGGATCTGCAACTGGAAAATCCTACGGATTCTTGGAATAGGCATCGATTCGAAGCGAAGGTATTTATTTTCTATGTGATCTAATTCCAACGGAAAAATTGAAAAGAATACAGAGCCAAAGACAAGTTCAAAGACATTTTTCGATAAACGATAAAAATTTTTGTTTTTGGTCTTCCGATAAGAGTAGAAATTGAACTTCTTCATGTGATATTATGTGTATACAGTGCGTACATGTGTATATACGCTGTGTTTACACAGTGTTGTGAAAATAGCTAGAGATTTGCATATAACAATCCAATTTCTATTCTTAGCTTTTTTTTACAGCAAAATGCCACCAAAAATTTTTGTTCCTGTGGATCAAATAATCTCCGCCTTAGGCTGGTCATCCACTGGAAGCGCATTCAAGCGGCTATGCGCTTCGGCTACATGAGCGGCTATACGCGGCTATGCGCGACAGATCCAACATAAAGGATTTCATACAAACATCGTCCACTGCAAGCGACTTCGAGCGGGCGGCTATAGGCGTATTCGAGCGTGCCGCGCGAATCCAAATTATTTTGGATCGGTCGCGCGTAGCCGCTCGAATCAGGAAATAATTTTCTCCATAGCTTTCTATATTTAAAATAAAATAAATCTACCCTGCGATTTCTTGACGCTATAATTAAGAGAAAAATCGTAGGAATTCAATGAATGTGTTTTGGATAAAAAGGTCGAGGGGAAAAGGTGGAAAAAAGTTAATAATAGTAGCGAAAACAGGTTTTTTCACTTTTTAGGTACGAAAAAATTGTTGTTTTAGAAAACAAAAAATATTACATAATAGTGCTTAAAAAGACGAAAAATATGAATTTTGCACCATTAAAGTCGGTCAACAACTTTTTGCAGAAAAATTCAAAAACCGTTAAAAATGACCATTTTTTTGACATTTAATTATAGGGAGTGTAATTATCGTAGAACATAGTGTTCAAGGATTAAATTGTATCTGCCTACAGTAAAAATTTCATGAAAAAATAAAGGTAACTTTTCGAGTTTCGGTTTTCAAACGAGTTTTTAAGTTGTTAAATCAAACCTATCATACATTTCATGAAAATGAAGTTGTGGAGCAAATCTTTGCGAATAAATTAGGCCTATAAAAAAAATCTAGGACCACTGTGGACCTTGTTCAACCTTTTTTCGTGAAACAGGTGTTTTTCATTTTTGAGATTTACTCGAAAAGTTACCATTATTTTTTCTTGAAATTTTTACTGTAGGTAGGCACCATCAGAAGCCACAATTTAATCCTTGACACAAGGTTCTACGATAATTACACTCCCTATAATTATCAAATATCTCTCCTGGAATAAAAATTATTATGTCAAATTCACTTCAAACTGAGCAGCATGAAAAGCTTGCAGTGGACGACCCCTGTAGCGTGTAGCCGCGTATCTCAGAGCCGCTTGTAGCCGCCTGAAGCCGCTCATGTAGCCGAAGCGCATAGCCGCTCGAATACGCTTCCAGTGGACGACCAGCCTTATGCAGCGTCGATATTTTTCAAGCGGATGGTAACTTAAAGCCTAGAACCGATGAAGTATGGAAGGAATGCAGCAAACTTTTGAATGTCGTAAAAATATATACTTTTGAATGTAGTAAAAATATATTTATAATCGGTCCACTCGATATATAAAATATTTTTCAATAGAATTTAATTTAATAATAAATAATACTGTTATTCATAAATATATTTATTTAAAAAAAATATAAAATGTAAGAAAATTTCCTTCTGTAAGATATA
Organism: Thereva unica; assembly: GCA_949987705.1. NCBI lineage: Eukaryota > Metazoa > Arthropoda > Insecta > Diptera > Therevidae > Thereva > Thereva unica. The sequence continues at coordinate 67,864,720 of OX465281.1, forward strand.
TAAAAAATAAGAAAAGAGAAATAATAGAAAGAGAAATAAAATAAAAGAGAAATATAAAATTATCCATTCAATTTAAAGTAACAACGTTTCTCCAGAATATAGAAAAAAATAACAAAATAAAGAAAAAAATATAAAAATGTGGCTCTATCAACCTTCTTGTAGTTTGCCCTTTACTTTTTCAATCCAGGATTTTTTATTAAATTTTTGTTTTCCTTCTTTAAGTGATTTCTTTAGTTCTACCTCGAACTCGATTCGACCGAATGTAGAAGATCTTACACAATCTGCAAAGATAATCAACGTTATGAAAGCATAAATTATTTTGAAAGATTTACCAAATAGGCAGTTTATAAAATTCGAGTATTTAGAAAAAGCCTTTTTCCCTTTCTTCCCTTCCAGGTACTCCTTGAACATTTTTCCTGAAATCAATTTTCCAAAAAATTTGCTCAATGCCTGATTTCCCTTGCTGAAGCGGATATATTTTAGCTGAAATATAATGTGATTCATTAAAATCACTTTGTTAATTTAGAAATATTACAAATTTCGCTTTGACTTCTGGATTCATAAATAATTTTTTTTCAAAAATTTCCAAATCATCTTCTGATTTTATTGGAAAGTTGAACTCAACGGCTGAATCAGAGGCATTTGATCCAATCAAGTTTTCGGCAAGTCTGGCCGTTAATACATTTAATTTGCTTACTTTCTTTAGCACCACATCGACTAAAAAAAAAAGACGGATTTATTCACATAAAGTAAATCTAACATATATATACTATACATATATATACTATACTATACATATCTAACATATACTTACTTTTAGAACAGCAGCAGCATGACCGTTCTCCACTTATGTTTCTTTCTCCAAAATGTTTGGTAATATCAACATTTTTCATGCCCCTGTTTTCTTATTCAACTTCTTTGTGATCATAAGGTTCTGGTGCACTTGAAGCAAACGCACCCTCGTTATAAGATTGGTAGATTGTGCTAGCGATAATTTCTACAGGTTGCAAAGTATGAAGGTCTTCCGAACCTCGAAACTTGTGTGGTACAATGAATATTTGTCCGTTTGTATTTTTTTCCATATTTAATTTAATTCAGCTAAAACGGGATTACATTAGTTATTTTTACAAGGTTTCCACATATGTAGTATAGGAATAAATAATATAAAATTATCTGCTACAATTTTCATATATTTATACAAGATATCAGAAATTTGGAATGATTCAATTCTTTCTGATAACTCCTGCGCCGTTATAATCCCAAGGTCTGTCGAGTTCATTGGTGCTGAAAAATACGGATTTATATTAACGAATCTTCTGCCCTCTAATATTTGTTTTCCATTTGCTGTCTTCAATGCGACTATTTTAACTGGCTGACATTCTCCTAATATATTAACGGCACAGGAGTCATCTGGAGGGTAACATTTAAGTATGAAATTTTCATTAACGTATTCTTTATAAGATTTTTCATTTGAACGTTCTTCCAATATTTTCTTAAGGCCATATTCCGAGCATTTGTTTGGCTGGAAAACTTCTTCTGCAGTCCTATTGAAAATTTGCTGTAGGATTTGATTGCGTTTTCTGATTTTCCTTTTAATTATTTGCATATAGTTTTCATATTGATAAGCAGAAAAGTTATCGACAGAACCAAATTGCTTTACACAGTCCGCGATATGCAACAAATTATGCACGTTGTAAGTTAATTTGTCTCCTCCATAAATATCACTAAAGTACTTTACAAAATCTTGCAACATCGCGTCAGCGCAATTAATATTTGCAATGCTACTGCCAGAGCAAGCAAGAATTCGGTATGCACAATGATAAAGAAGAAAGTGATAATAAGTGTCATCATCTAGATAGTTTTTTAATACGAAAATGCCAGTGTAAAGAGTAAATTGGCGAAATTCTGCAGATTTCCATCGAGTTATTTCTTCAAGTCCTCTTGGTTTTCTCGTGAATTCGTTCGGAATATAACTTGATAAGGATATTATTATTTGTGAAATGCTCTCCCTAATTCGTGAAGACATCTGCACTCCTTTCACTTTCCCGTAAAATATGGAAGTTAAAATTTTTTTTGTGACGCCTAGGTCTAGCAGATGCATAGGCTCAATGGGAATTTGTGACACCATTCCTATTCCAAGGGATTCTAAAATATTCACTGCATTTAAGTTATTTTCAGCATAATGATGACTATCCACTCTGTCGCGGTATTTTTTGTCGGTACGTCTGTCGCCACAGGTAGCAGAGTACGTGACCTTTTTGTGCACAGAGCTTCCTATTTGGTTACATTTAGAGCAACCATGTAGGGATGTATGACCACGTACTCCAGAAATAAACGCGCGTGCAGGTGCATCACAACAAAAAAGTCTAATATTGACTTGACATTTTTTATTTTTTATTAAAACACTTTGAGTAACTTTTTTGTATTCTTCCGCAAAGTCCTTCAAATATTCTGCTACACTAGCAGGTTTCCCATATCCTGCATATGCACCAACTAAGAATGGTTTAAGATTTTTTATGTTCACCACAGATGCCTGTATAGGCCATAAACATAACTTTGATGATTTTGAAAGTGGTAACCCATCAATATTTATATCTAGATATAGAATTTGAGGTATTTCAGCATATTTTAAAATCCTATTTAGCCCCTCTTCTATACCAAAATGAAAGTACTCACCGGGGACCACTTTTCTTATATTTTCAAGTCTACCTGTAGGCGTTTTTAGTAAGGCTTTACCATTAACAGGTACATTTAAACCGCTCTTCCTTAATGAATCTAGTAAATCATTTAAAGCCTCGTGTGTTATACTATGTTTGTTGCTCCAGGCCCTTAACCTTTCAGGAAGATTTTCATCCACACCTGAATAAATTTCGCCTTCGTTTTCGGAGGAAGAATCATTATATCGATGTGTTATATTAATATTTTCGTCTTCAGAACTTTCATATAGGCACATTTCATCATTGTTTTCAATTTGTTTTGCACTATTACCGCTACATACACCAACATTAGACAAGGATTTTTCAGGCAAAGCCACAGTTTCCTCGGCTTGTTCGAAAAGGTTTTTAGCCACTAAACGTCTAAAATGTCTTGCACTTATTCCACACACCTTTTTTTCGGCCATTTTTTTTAAAACAAAATATATTTTTAAAACACTTACTTTGATATTATTTAAAAACACAACACTGTTTATAATAAAAACTCGAACAACAACTCAAAACTTATGTTCTGTCAAGAATTTTAACAAAATAAATGCGATTGCATCAGAATTCTGTTTTAAGCGTTCAGGAGAATTGATTTCGAATTAAAAAAGAACCAATTTTATTATGCTCGCTCCCCTCAATTTTTGTATTGGAAAATTTTTCTTTCTATTTGATTCAAATTTTTCAAGTGGGGGGATTCAATTTCATGGGAATATATTTGGAATAGTTTTAGAATTAATTATGCCTCCTTTTTTCATTCTATATTTCGTTTTCAGTTCCAATATCGCTTCATTTGAACCTTAATGAATATATTCCATTATCAATGGCAACGGAATCGATGCCTTTATTCTGGCTGGGATCCTGTCGAAAGAGGAAATTCTACGCCATGGTTAATCAGAGAAAAGGAATTTGCAATAATAAAAACTGCTTGTAAAAAAACATGAAAAAACGTTTTTCTACTTATTTTTGACCACCTCTTGATGCTTGTCGTTGGGTTAAAAAAAATGTTTTTTTTTTTTTTTTTCATTTTTTTTAGGTGGTCAAAAAATCTATTGGGTGGTCAAAAGTGGTCAGTTTTTTTTCCGTAGAGAAACTGAGAAAAATACACATTTGGGGGCTACCGTGAAGTTAACGTTTTTTTCGATTTTCTCGTGAATCGAAGGTGGTCAATTAAAGTTATTGATGGTCATTAGTGGTCAATTGAATCCAATATAAGATTATGAAATTATCGAATTTCGGGGGGCTAGCTTCACACAGCTTCAAAAATACGCACTTTACTTTACTTAAGTAAAAGAATCAAACACCTCACAACGCCACGGGCACAGCTAACCTTCTTCCTTTAAAGCCTTTATTTTACCAATTTCTTCAAGTGTTAGGTTTTTACCGCTTCGAATTTTTGCCTTACTACTTGTCTGCTTTAACAATTAAAACAATTGAGGAGTGGGCGAACAAAACGGCACATGTCCAGTTTTGCAAATTGTTCAGAAATCGCAAAAAACTGTTTCTGCCTCTGAACTGATCACATTAACTATTTACGAGTATGGTAGGTTGTGCTACTATTTGAACTCATTCAGAAGGAAAAAATTTTTTTAAATATGTTTAATACTTTAAGAGAAAAAATTAAAACAAAAATGGACATGTGCCCTTTTGCGGGGACACAACTGGGACATGTCCCGTTTTGTTAAGCCCTTGAATGGACATGTGTCCTTTTGCAGGAACCCAACTGGACATGTTTTTTTTGTTTTTAGCCTTTTGGGGAGGCCAGGGGGGATTTTTGTGGTATTTTTTCCTAATAGTAGGGACTGTTACGCAAATTTAAAGGGGTCATAGTGCCCCCTACGGCTTGTTTTGGGGCCGTGGGAGGCAAAAGTGAGGTAAATTTTAGTGCATTTTATGATGCACATACAAATCGATGTAATTAGAGCCCCAGGTGAGGTGCAATGAACTTCCATTGTTGATTAAAAACTTTTTTGTATGAAATACGTGCCCTTTTGACAATCCACATTAACGAATGGTTAAAAAATATGAATATTCGTAGGACATATGCCTTTCTGCAGGGAAACCGTTACTTTGCTAACAAAAAAATATTACATGAAAGTGATTTTTGAAGTGTCTGAGATTGAAATTAGTTGCAGTTTAGTGTAATGAACACGATTCCGTCAAAACACTGAAAACGGCCAACCATGGACATGTGCCGTTTTGTTCGCCCACTCCTCAATTAATCTCACTCACAACAATTAATCTCACTCACAACAATTAATCTCACTCTGCTTTCAAATAACTTCTGTGCCTACATTCAAATGTCGCAGGTTTTTATAGCAATTTTCAGTAAATTCTTCATATAAATGTAGTACGCTTCAGATACATTGGAAAATTTGAATCGGTACAAAACAGTTATACTACCTTACACCGAAAGAAAAACTTATGTAAAATTGTTAAAAAACCATGTGTAGGACATACAATGGCTACTGCGTTATCCATCCATCTAAGTTTTTGGGCAAGACAACAAAAAAAATTTAGGCAAAGCTAAGGCATGAAAAACTTTGGCATTTTGCCAAAAGACTTATGTTAATTTACCTAAAAGGCTAGGGCAGGTTTGCACAAGTAACTTGGGAGGAATGCCCAAAACAAAACATTTGCACAAGCAATGTACTTTTTATACAAAACTTCGGCAAGACTCTAAGTCAAATTACAAAAGCTGCTTTTGCAAACTGCCTTACAGTTAGGCAACTCATCTAAAAATATTTGGGTAAATTTTATAAGGCAGCTTGGGCAAATTGCCCAAATTGTTTACCTAAGGCGTGTATATATTAACCAAGCTTTGGGCAAATATTTACAAAAGGGCTAGTGCAAATTGCCAAATTTGATTTTTTAAAATAACCAATGCTGGGGCATTTTACAGAAAATAACTTCGGTAATTTAACTAAGGGACTTGGGTATATTACCCAACATGTTAACCCAAGCAATGTGTATTTTTACCTTAGCTGTGTATATTATTGAGTTACCAAAGTTACTTCTGTAAACTGTGCACCAAAGCAACGTATGAATCTATTACTGCTCAATCGAAATAAATAAGATTCACATATCCATCTGAGAAAGTTTCACATTATACAAAAATTTCTATGACATTTACAACTATTTGACTATTTTAAGTGTAATGAAATCGGTTTTTAAATTGTATAACTTCCTCAGATAGATATGCGAATCCTATTTATTCCTAAATTATTTTCTAATCGGCTGCAAAAATTGAATAGGAAATAAATTCATAAAAAGCATTATTTTCCTATTTTTATAAATTCAGCAGTGATGAGTTCTTCAGATGGATATGTATAATTTTCGATTAACGAAGTCATGGTGAAAAAATCTGAAATAATTTTTTACTTGATATAAAAATAGTCGCTTATAGTTCATGTGCACCATCCCAGCTTGAAATTGAACGCTAAGTTCGTAATAGCTCAAAGTCTGAAAAAATTTTGAAAATCCTCTTAAGTAACCAAAATCTGTTTAACTCAAAAAAAAAGGAAAAAGGGTAAGTTATAAAGAAAAAAGATGTAAATTATATTTAACGAAATATTTATTTTCCTCATAACTTATATCATAATACAGAAAAAAACTAATATACATTCTATTTCCATGTAAATAGTTTAATTGCTTTGCATTAAAAAGAAAAGACATAATAAAATGTAATAAATATGTTTAAAGAATTGATAGGAGATCTTTTGGCATTCTCTGTTTAAGATCTGATGTAAATGTTTCCACAACTGGAAACTTCTGTAATGTTTCTTCAATAATTAAGAAAAAAAATTTTCTATGAAAGCCCAAACAGCAATACATTCGCTTGGGTATTTTAAATTGAACACGAAAATAAGCTTAAAACAATACTGAATTGCCTCTAAATATGATTAATTTTAAATTTCTCACCATCAACATCAACATAAAAGTATTCGTATTCATATTGCTTTCCTACTGCAATTATGGTTGTAAAGTTGTTTTAGATTTTAAACACTTTTGTTGTTTTTCTACTATTGCACTAGAAATTTCACTACTTTGCGGCACAAGCAAAGTGAAAGCTTTCTGTGAGTCCCTAATGGTAAATTTAACTCTTTTTCCGCCTACAATTCTTGAAGTAGGTACCAAAACAGCATGAAGCAGTTGTAAGAGTAATATGTTTTTATTATCTAAAATGTATAAGTAAATTATTTTTATTAACAAAATTGCCACATTTTGTATATACCTGAATTCTTTTCATTTAGATCCTGCAGCATGATTTTTGATGTAGCATCCTTAATCCTCTCCTCAAATAATGGTAGTGCTATTTGGCAAAATTGTTCCCAGCGTAAGAAAGAAAAACCTTTATTCGGATGAATGTACTGATAATCGATTTCAATCTGAAAAATTTGCTTTAAATACTGAAAAAATTTCCACAGACATGAATTACTAGATCTGGAGCCTGTGAGTATTTGTAAAGTGGCCAATTTTTCAAAATTTCTTGGAGACTTAAATTAGAATTCAGCTTTCTTCGATATTTTACTGTTTTTTTCCAGTTCAAAATTACTTCATCCCACTTCCTCAAATGTTTCAAAATTTGGGATATTTCTGAAATATAATCCTCGTTAATTATTTCTAAGTGAATTTTATACAAAAGTAGTTTGAAGTCGGGGCTATTGTGATCAAGGGAATATTGTGGTCACAGAGCTGTTATTTTGAAATTCGAATTTGATTGTTATTTTTTGATTGCTTTTTGCACTTGAGCTACTTGCTCAGGTTCTTCAAGTAATTAAAACTGTAAAAAAGCAACCTTATAATATTCAAATAATCAAAGCAAATATTTACTTACCTGTAAAAAGGTCAGCAATAAAAAGAAATACCTACTGTAATTGCTGCTAACTAACTGTTAAATGACAGGTGGACACTTTTCTGATACTCTTTAAATTAATAGAATTTTAAGTGTGCAAATTTAACACGTCTCATCTCTCTGCCTGAAACTGAAGATTCAAAAAAAATACGAAACACAAATTCTGATAATGAGCACTCTAACAAGCCCAAGAATTTTTGACGTGACAACGTCTATTAAAACGATGAACGCCGGCTGCATGCACGAAAAATGATGACTCATTGTCCCGTTATGTCCCGTTATGTCCCGTTATCTCCCGAAGTAATTTTAAAAAATTGATCGTAGTAATCTTAAAAATTTGATTAAATTTGTCAATATTAATTAGATTAAATTATTGTCAAATTGTCAACAATAAGCAAAGCAAGCCAAACACTCTGTCTCCTAACTGGGTGCCGGTGTATAAGAAAATAGTGAACATTACACTGACGAAAACCGTGAAATGCAAACGAAAACAGTTTCCTTGCGTTCCTGCTTGTGCTATTACCATTCACAAGTCGCAAGGTGGGACGTTTACTGTTATTATCTATAATATAAAAATAAGTCGGGCTTTCCTTCCAGACGCTATAATTAGAGAACGCACGATCCGATTTCCACGGTTTTGCATTCGTTGGAAAGGTCTCGGGCTCCGTGAGGTTTATAGCAAAAAAATTTCAAAAGCAGGCGCTTGGTCCATAGCAGCCATCTCAAGAGGGCGGATTACCATTTTCTTTACAACCCCTCGACATGGATATCAAATGAAAGGTTATGGTAAGTAGAACACCAAAAGCAATATAGTATACTCAATATATCGTTTGGTCCATGGCAGTCATCACAAGAGAGCAGATGACCATTTTCTTCACAACCCATTCGAAATGGGTATCCAATGAAAGAGTATGATAAGTAGAACAATATAAGCAATATAGTATACTCAATATGTCGCTTGGTCCATAGCGGCCACCTCAAGAATGCGGATTACCATTTTCTTCACAACACCTTCGACATGGATATCGAATGAAAGAGTATGATAAGTAGAACACCATAGGCAATAAAGTATACTCAATATATCGTTTGGTCCATGGCGATCATCTCAAGCGGGCGGATTACCATTTTCTTCACAACCCCTTCGAGATGGGTATCAAATGAGAGAGTATGATAAGTAGAACACATAAGCAATATAGTATACTCAATATATATCGTTTGGTCCATAGCGGCCATCTCCAGAGGTTGGATTACCGATATTTTCACACCTCTCGATATGGATTTCAAATGAAAGGGTATGATAAGTAGAACACCATAAGCAATATAGTATACTCAATATATCGTTTGGTCCATGGCGGTCATCTCAAGAGGGAGGATGATCATTTTCTTCACTCCCCCCTCGACATTGGTATCAAATGAAAGGGCATTATAAGAAGAATGCCATAGACCATGTCTTTAGATTCATGGCGGCCATCTCAAGAGGGCGGATTGCGATTTTCTTCACAACACCCGAGACATGGGTATCAAATGAAAGGCTATGAAAAGTAGAACACCATAAGCAATATAGTATACTCAATTTATAATTTGGTCCATGGCGGCCATCTCAAAAGGGCGGTTTACCATTTTCTTCACAACTCCTTCTAGATGGGTATCAAATGAGAGAGTATGATAAGTAGAGCACCATATGCAATATAGTATACTCAATAAATCGTTTGGTCCATAGCGGCCATCTCAAGAGTGCGGATTAATATTTTCTTCACAACCCCTTCGACATGGGTATCAAATGAAAGAGTATGATAAGTAGAACACCATAGGCAATATAGTATACTCAATATATCATTTGGTCCATGGCGGTCATCTCCCGAAATCAATTTTCCCAGATTTGTTCTTTTTTCACTATAGCTTTTTCCTATCGCAGACTGTGTCCTCATAATCTTATTTTATTGAAAGGCGTTGCAACGCACGCGGGTTTTTGCTAGTTTAATATAAATGATTCAAGTTTATTCATAAAAGTATGCAATCATTTCATCAATGTTTTCTCATGACGTTGTCACGTTAAACTATCGTCCGTAAACCCTCTTTACAGCTATGACTTAAGACTTTTTAATTGGTTTTTTTGAATGCGCACTAGATACAAAAGTACTTTGCACAGCCGTGTAACTCTTAACAGAACTAAACCTAAACTGCGTCGAAAACAAGCCTGTTTGATTGAAAATATTATATATTGCACACATTACACACCATTAAACATTTTTTTAAAAGCAATGTACAAATTGCCTTAGAGCTTAGGTAAACTAACATTATTGCCCTTAGATTTAGGCAACAGTCCCCATTTTACACTGGTACATTCGTAGTATTGCCTTAAAACATGGGTAAATTCATATTTTTTCCTTCATACTTAGGCGACAGAAAATATTTTTTTCACTTGGCGTTGTATATTACTGCCCTACAACTTAGGCAAGGAGCTGTTGATTGCGTAAGCGCATGGGTTTTCCAGTGAACACACACAAACTAAAAAATGAAAACTTCCTAATTGTTGTGTATAAATTGCCCAATGCTTGTATGAATGTGTTATTGAAAGGGTGATTTAAAAAATTTTAATTTAAATTCTAAATTAGTTTTTATAAAATTTTAGAAACCTAATGAGTATTTTTTTTAGCAAAATTATATTTAACTAGTTTTTTTTAGCTAATTTATCTTTTAAAGTAGAAAAATAACAGAACAACCTGCGATATTCTATTAAGAATACCTTTTCTGTTTGGCAAATTTTACACTTTGTTTTGTCTTTCAGATTACGAATTACTTTACAGAACTTATGGTTTTAAAATGAAAAAGAATTTATTTATTAAATTACAAATACGAGTACTTTCGGAATTTTCCCACTTAGAATTTACTCAATGCTTGTGTAAATATGCATCTTTCAAAGGAGAATTTCCTTAGACCTAAGGTAAAAATATAAACAGAAACTTGCGCAAATTACACAAGCGCTTAGAGTAAATTTTTGTACTCCCGGCTTGTGTAAAATATACATCATCTAAGGAGAATTTCCTTAGAATTCATATAAAATTTTAAACAACGACTTAGAGAAATTACCCAAGTATTTTAAGGTAATTTTTGTACTCGAAACTTCGGTGAAACATACAATTTATAATGAATTTTGCCTAAAATTTGAGCAACAGTTTGCCTAAAAGCTAAGGTAAATTGCCTAATTTTTTTTAGGTGGATTGCCCAAATTTGGCATTACTTAGCCCTATATAAAACAACAAAATACTTGTGTGGATATGCCTTAGTTTCAATTTCCCATTCAAAATTTTTTGCCTAAGCAGATTTGGGAGATTTAACATAAGTTTTTTCTTTCGGTGTACGATGAGGGCATTATATTTTCCAAAAATCTGTTGCTATTCAAACTTTCTGAGAAATTTGGACTGCCTACAATCATGTGTCGCGGAGTGTATGTTTAAGTAAAATAATACTCCTAATTCTGTTGTGCAAATTGCATCACATATTAGATTTGCCTCCAATCCAAAGAAAAATGTTTAAATTCGTTTTATATATATGTTTACATGTGTGATGTTTTTTTTTCCAATTTGACACATTCGAATTATTGGCCTCGATTCCCAGATCCGGCGGGTCGGAAGTGAGTGCGGATTTGAGACTTTGCGATTCTGCGATTCTCAAATTCGCAGTCGCGGATTCAATTAAATCAAAAATTCGGAGTGATGACTCACACGCTAATGAAATACCCGATGTCGGATTATCTTAGGCGTATTTGTGGTTTCAAATCCGCAGAAAATTTGTTGCAGATCACACTTTTACAGCGCGGAAAATGTCAAAAAGAAATTTGCGGTTGCGGATTTGAGAATCGCAAAGTGTCAAACCCGCACTCACTTCCGACCCGCCGGATCTTGGAATCGAGCTCATTATTTTGTTTTTTCATAATTTTTGAGTAATTGTTTTGGGCAGAAAATAGCCGAAACTGGAAGCGTTTGTGCTCGATGCGTAAAAACTGAACTGACTAGTTGGCCATCTAACTAACAACCGGAAAAACTTTATGCTAGGGCATCGGACGTACACTTACAGTAGAGGTATATGTAGCTACACTAAAATTTTTCTTAGGACCACGGCCCTACATTAGAACGTCCTTGGGTTCGTTCATTGGTCATATATGTTATATAATTCTTTCAGCAGCATCTATTTGAAAGATGCGTTAGTTTTTCAAGTTATTTGTTGGATTGTTTTCGTGAATCTTCACAATCTCCACTTAATATATTGTCATCCAGTCTGAAGTGTTATTCAACAGAAAGAACAGAGAAGATAATCACGTTCAAAGTTTGACGCACACACACGCACACGCACAAAAGAGCTACGCAGGTAGCCGAAGCCAAAATCTTTGTTTCTTTTTGGATGGCAATTTTTCGAATAAATGAAGAAAATAAAGAACTAATAAAATGTTAAACGTATATTAATTGTTATTAACAATTAATATAGTTTTTACAATCACTAGTAAGAAAATAGTTGAAAGAAACGAGCTCGTCTGTCGACGCGAGTTATATTTTTAGGGTTTAAAGCGATTTAAGAAAGTACCATTAAAAATCTTTATTGACAAAAAAAAAGAACTTGATTTTGTTAATTGACAAAACCGACTATACGGATTAAAGGTATGCGACAGATTGTCTTAATTTTAATTGAAGTACCTACATGATGGTACTTGTTGCTAGTTAAGCATTTTTTATCTTATGAATCTGATACCTTTTCAAGGCTGAGAGCATGTTTAAGACTTTTTCTCATTACCAAGCCGTTGGTCTTGGTTTTAACTGAATCTTGGGGGTGTCGGGTTGATCCGGCGACGCCGCGACTTCCTCTAAGTCACGTTGCGCTGTCAGATGTATAACTCGCGCGACGCTCGGAGTAATATCTCCGCCCGTGCGCGCTATTGAAAAAACAGGAAAAAAACTATGTTATAAACATATTTGTTTAAATGTGAAAACGCTACATAATTCAGAAAAGTCTACTCTATCAGGATATGCAATAAAAAAAATTTTCGTCAAAAATTCGATTTTCAACCAAATATCGGTGAAGAGTCCCCTTAATTTTAAAACTATTAAATTTGCTATATATCGACCAGTATTATCTGTCGCTTTCATCATAGCACTTCGGTAAATAATTTTTTCTGACGGTCGATTCGACTGGAATATTACGTTTTGTGTATTTCTGAAGGAACCTTTTAAAAGTTTCATTACTTAAACAATTCCAAAACATGTTTACGGCCACCATGGCTTGGCATAAATCAAAATTAAACTCGTCAAATTCATTTGATTCGTTTGCCGCAACATTGCTTTCAGCTTCTAAGGCTTGGTGTGATTGCGTTCTGATATGCTGTTGCAGTTGAGACCTCCTATCAGCTGTGATCTTGAAGTAACGAAACTAATGAATGAAAAATCTTGCGCAAATATAATGTACCAAGATGTACTTATAAAATACATACCGTTTTAACACACGTCACACAACGAACGAATTCTCCATCAAAAATCAAACATCTCGAATTAATTGATTTCAGCCATTTATTAATTAGATTTCTTTTTTTTCTACTAATTTTTGGCATTGCGTAAAGAAAGACAACAAGTGCGCAATTCACTTCTTCAAATATAAACTTCCAATTCCTGAATAGGGGCCATCCATAAATTACGTTACACGAATTTCATGATTTTTTGACCCCTCCACCGTCCTTGTCACAGCTGGTCACATTTGTGCGACTCCCCCTCCCTGTGACGTCACATATTTTGCAATTTTACTTCTATAAATTATTAAATTAAAACAGCAGTTCCGAAATTAAATTTATTTCCATTTATATTATTGTTTAATGGTTTTATTTAGCTTGTCCTTGTATATTTGTTTGTTTGTTTCTTGGTTCAAATTTTGTGACAGCTTTTTCAACTACTTCTACTTAACCGATTCTTATGAAACTTTGCACACAAATTGAGTTCCCGTGATGGCGAACAATTTTTGCAATTGGGTTCCGATTCCATTCAAAATCGGCATCGGTGGGGGTTTAGACCGACAAATGACGATACTGTGGTCAAAATTTGAAAATTTAAAACGGCGGATGAATTTTGCAAATGTGTTCGGAATCCATTGCAAGTCTATATCGAGGAATTTTTAAGGTCACAAATGACGAATCTGTGGTAAAAAAAATTAAGAAACCAAAATGGGAATTAATGAAACTTTTGTCAAAATTAAAATATTTAAAATGGTATCTGGTGGTGACGAAAGATTTAGAATATTATTAGGAGCCAAAGTTTCGTGCTAACGTGGACGTTTCGAAAGGGTTGGTGAACGGCACTATCGGCTACATCACAGAGATTGTATGGCCTCAGTTTCGTCTAACGCAAGTGTATGAAACAGACATACCATCTATTCAAATTCATTTTGAAAGGGATGGCGTACAACTTACCAATCCTTAATCCATACAATTTCCAGTAAAGTTTAATTTTGGAACCTCATGGGCCTCCACTGTCCAAATGCAGGGTAGTACTGTTGACCATGCTGTAGTGTATTTGGGCTCCAAACTGTTTGAGGAATGTCACGCGTATGTAGCATTGGGTCGCGTAAGGGCTTTGGAAAAGCTATGTTTTGAGGAGCTTAATTGTCAGAAATTAACCGAGCAATAAATATGCAATGAAAACGTTGAAAAGGATGGGGAGTTTGCATAATGATAGGAGACAAAGATCAAACTAAAAACTAGAAAATAAAACATAGGTAAAAAATCTTTTAAGTTAATTGTTTTATTTGAAATAATAAGCGGTACCAAAAACTAGAAAATAATTAGAACATTCTTGAGATTCTGACGTATGGTAAGAAATCGTGCAATAGTAACCGTGCTGTTTTTTCATGTCGTATGCCAAAGGGCACTTTGTGTCGCTGGGTCAACGGATTAAGTAATATTCTGGGACTTTTAAAACCAGTATAACAACCACTGTATAATTAAATAAGAACGACTTGTCTAGAAAAATGCATTTCCAAGTCCACCAAAAATATATTTCAAATGCGTATTGTAGGATTGCGTAGAGTATTTTATACTGACTTTTGGCTGTGCTTAAATGCAACCTCCTACATAGGATAATTTCAATTAACGCAAGTTTTTTGCGGAGCGTATCCCTCGCGTAAAGCGGGGTATTACTACTTAGATATATTAGATTTTTAAATGTGACGTAACGAAGTTTAGGACCCCTCCCACCCCTTGTCACACAATGTCACACTTCGTCGACCCCCTCCCTCCCCCTTAACGTGTGACGTAATTTATGGATGGCCCCATATTGCAGAGGGCCTGCAATCATGCGTTTATGACTAAGCCCAAGTTTCGTGTTGCAACATACCTACAAACAATTTCTCGAAGGCCTGCTTTCTCGAGCCCTCGAAAGAGAGGTTTTCAAGAATATTCAAGAAACTTTCGCTTAAACGTGTAACGGTCGGTTGTAAAATTTATTGTGAATGGGAAATTAACGTTCGAAAACACTTTGTAGAAATGGGAAGTTTTTGGAAAAATCACTGTGCGGAATCAGGAAATTTTGAAAAAGTAGGCGGCGAAAAGAAAAACAAATAAACAGGAAAGGAAAAGTTTTTAGTCAGTCCGTTGCTGGAGGATAGTCGGTGGATAGATTTGGAGTGAGTTAGAGAGTTTTTTTTGTCGGAGCCTTTTTCGGCGAGAGTCAGTTTTTTTGTCGTCGACTGGAGATTCAGCTTTTGTTCGCTGGAGAAAGAAAAAAAAATTAAGAAAAAAAAAGTATTTTTATATATGTACATATCTGGAAAAGAAAATAGTTAGTCAAGACAATTTATTGAGGATTCAACGTTTGCATGGAATGGAAGATGTTCTAGTAAATGGTATTCATCCAAATGAACGAGTTTTGTGAGCCGAAATATACTATTTTTATATATCTGGAAAAGAAAATGGACCGGAATATGTGATTTACCCAAAGAGAGATGACACGGACGAAGTTGCAGAAGAAAGTACATTAGATGATCCATTGACCAGGACGAAGCAAAAGTTTTGTTGGGGGAGGAAGAAAGAAAAAAAAAAGAAATTTCGATTTTGGTTGCAGCGGACGATTTTGCTGGAAGATTTTGGTCTGGAAAAGGCTGCCGTGTTGACTCACAGGTTTGATCACTTGAGGTGGACTCAAAACACCGCACGAGGTTGGCGGTGTAGGAAACATTTATTTTCCGGTAGGACATTTCCTTTTTATTTAGTTTCTTTTATGATATATTCTCAAAGGTGGTAATAACTTTGTTGTCAAAATAACAACATTATAACTAAAATAGTTATGCACATATATAAATACATATACACAAGATTATTAACTAAATAAATATATAAAACCCAAGATACCCCACTGCAAATAAAATAATGGTTGCTAAGTCAATTTCAATAAATAAATATATACAAAACCTAATCTATACCACAGAAAATATTATATAATAATTAGTGCTGATTCCATTTAAATAAATAAATATATACAAAACCTATTACACACCACAGAAATTATAATAATTTTTGCTGATCCAAGTTAAATAAATAAATATATTTACAAATCCGAATATACACAACCACAAATAAAATATTGGTTTCTGATTCAATTTATATAATT
This sequence comes from Thereva unica, assembly GCA_949987705.1. Lineage (NCBI taxonomy): Eukaryota > Metazoa > Arthropoda > Insecta > Diptera > Therevidae > Thereva > Thereva unica. The sequence goes on from OX465281.1 coordinate 67,880,916, forward strand.
TAACTTATTAAAATATACTAATTTTAAGTTGCGTTACCCATAATGGTTTATAGTATTCATAATTGTTTGTACGTTCCATGTTGGAAATAGTTTGTCTGATTGCTTCTAGGCACTTTGTTCGCGATATTCTGAATTATTTAAATGTAATAAAAGGTGTACAAAAACGGGACGAATTGGTACCAATCACGACACGTTTTTCCAGAGAAATGTTTTGTAGATTGAATATATTAAATTGTGTTCTTGTGCGGATAAGTGTAATTGAAATAATCCCTGTAAATTAAATGTTTATAATGATTAAAGCAACGTGTTAGATTTTTTTTGGGAATGGTTGAAGCGGATGTTCTTCCTTTTCAGGGTTTGACGCGGGTCAGGCGATGACCGAGGAATGATGGACGGAAGTCAAAGTTGCACAGACACAGGTAAGTGGTGAACCAACCGCGGTAAGCCCCGGCCACACACCCCACGACCCCTCCGGCGAGCTAGACAACTCCGTGTGGCCGGCGTGGGAGTTCCGGATTTTCTTTTTATTTCTTGTGTCTGGTGTTGGCTCCTTGGCCATGCTCTTCCGGGCTTGTGGCTAAGGGGGTAACACCTCGCATAAGTGGCGCCCACTATTTATATCGCGCCATTATGCTGGTACATAAATGGCGCCCAACGAAGCTTTTAAAGCCCGTTGACTGTCCTACACGGACCTTGAAGTTTAAATTTTTTTTTTTGGTTTAGTACCACTTGTGCCTTCACGGACAACATTTGATTTTTTGTTTATGGTTCACCACTTTTACCCAGCGCTCGCTGTGGGCTAAGGTAGTACCGCGAGGCCTTAGCCTTTGTCTGTTTTGCCGAATTTTTTTTTGCAGCATCCTTGTCCAAATTCTAGGTGAATTTTTATTTGTCTTCGCTTTTAGGCCTGCCCGTTCTATTCTGCGGTAACTTCTTCTTTTTGGAGTAGCTTCGAACCATGCTGACCTGCACGGCTTGCTAACAAGCGGGTATTCGCTTGGCTATGCGTGCAGGTGTAGTAGTGGTTCATCCCTGTCCTGTTTCTAGGGTCGGCGACTCTGGTATCAGGCGTGATACCGCCTGCCACTGCGTCGGTCTTTGAACAGGATCTTCTTTAACTTTCCTGGTGGATGTTGAAGTTGGTGCAAGGGCTTAACCGTCTTTGGTAACAGGCGTGTTAACGCCTGCCACTGCGCCCCTTGTTCCTTCTGATGGTCCATCCAGCTTTTTAAATTCTATTTTTTTGTTTGTGTCCTGAATCGTTTTTTTTTCGTCTGTTCCTCCCAACTGATTGATTTTCCGAAAGGTAGCTCAGTTGTGGTTGGACAGCGGATCCCCCAAATTTTTTTATTTTTGAAGAAGTTTCCTTTATTTTCCGTGACTGTGCGATTTTGAGTTTTGTTTCCGTCCTTCTTTCGGTGCGGACCTGAAGCTGGGTCGGAGACCTTGATGACACTTGGTGATGACTATGCTTCATAGTTTTCACCAACTGCCATCGAGGACATCGACCATGCGGGAGCCCTGAGGGGATTGGCGTCTGCCTCAACCATTCCTAAATCAGTATTGAATCAAAGCGTTTACACACTTATCTACACTAAAATATACATACACTAATACACTTTTATTGTTTTTCGCTACACTCTAATCGTTGTTGATTCTGTTTCTTTGTGGGATACATACGCAATCTTACAATTTTATCAGCATCCATTTGAATCCGTTTTCGCACCGAATTTTTTTTCGTCGACTCTTCCGGAGGAAGTTTTTGCTTGTGAATTTACATCAATTTATCTTAGGATTAGACTATGGAGCTCAGAAGTGGAAGGACTGCAGGTACCACTGCTGGTGGAGGCAATCTCCCTAACGGAACCGAAGCCGGCCAGGGGGACTCACCAACCTTCCCCAATCCTACTCCCTCGCTGGAGGAGCAAGTCGACCAGTTGAGACAGGTTTTAGATACCCTGCTAAGGCAGCAGCGACCTGCTGAGGTCCCTATGACCCCTGGGGTACCCAGGGATCGGCAGTCCACCCCGGAGGAGTCCCCACCTGCTGTCGGTAGGTTAGATTTTTTGCCAGGGACCCAACATCGCAAGTCTCCGGTTACGTTCTGGAATTTAAAAATCTCCGGCGAGGACAAGTTGTTGTCGGCGGAGGAATTTCTGTTCAGGGTAGAACTGAAGGCTCGCGATGATGGGGTCGAACTAGTGGAAGTCTGCCGACATTTCTCCTCGATGTTGTCGGGACGAGCTACCGATTGGTACTGGTCCCAGTTTCGAAGACAATTCGTAGATCCTGATTGGGCGACGATTAAACGTCAGTTTATAAGTTATTTCCGAACGCGAGAATCCGATGAGGAACTGATCCTCCATATGATGGATACCAAACAACACACGCTTTCGTTTGATGACTTTTCTGCTCAACTGCTGTCGTTGCATAATCGAATGAATAAGCCGATGTCGGAACACGGTTTGATGGGAATCGTGATTCGTAACTTAAACTACACGTTAGGTTCGGCGATAATAGGACAGAATTTTGCCAGCATGCAACAGTTGCGTGAGACTTGCGTTCGAGTCGAACGCTGGCAGAAGCTGAAGCGCGTAGAGCGTAGGCCTGATCGGCAGCTACACGAGGTTGAATATCCAACTGCATACCCGCCTGAACATTTACACCCGGACTTACCAGCACCCGAAGTTGACGAAATGACGGCGCCTCGTCCGTTCCAGAGTAATCCACGACCGCTCCGGTGTTGGAATTGCCAGCAACCGGGTCATCCATTTATGGACTGCCCGTCTGAAACTCGTGGCCTGTTTTGCTACAAGTGTGGCAAGCCAGGAGTCGTCACACCAGTGTGCCCCACCTGCCAGGGAAACCGGAGCCGGGGTGTGAGACAGTACGGGAGTCCGCGCCCGAGCTAAGCTCGCCCGTTGTCCCTGTTTATACTTTAACTACCCCTGATGTGACTACCATCAGCGACTTTACGTCAACTGATGCTCTTCCTGTTTTTCCCTCTGAGGAGGGAACTTTCATTCCTTTCCCGTTGGAAGAGATATATCTCCGCTCGTTCGCGCATATTTTCGGAGCCACCTTTCGTGGACTCCCTCACTTCCAAGCGCACCCCTCCCCAAATTAGAGTACGAGCTAAGGAGAAGCGACAATGTTTGCAGAAAATTGTTTCTGCCTTCATCTCGGATTCGTCAGATCCTCGTCTGTTTACGAAGGTCCTGTTAGCTAACGAAGAAGTGGTTGGTTTGTTGGACAGTGGTGCCACTGTTAGCTGTTTGGGAAGAGATGCCGAAGCGTTTCTAGCTAATCATCCCGAAGTGACAGTCTACACTTTGCACTCTGTAGTGCATACTGCTGACGGGGCTCCGCAGAGACTGTGCGGTTATATTCGAGTTCCAATCTCCTTTGGAGGAAGGACCCGTGATATAACCATCTATGTGGTGCCCAGTCTCAGCCAGAGACTGTACCTAGGGATGGATTTTTGGAATCTTTTCGGCCTAGCTCCCCAAATAGTCGGCGAGATAAACGCTCCATCCGTGTCTGCAAAACTGCACGACTTAACGTCTACGCAATGCGAACGGTTGGAACGCGTCAAGGCCAGATTTCCCTCTTTTGATGTCTTCGGACTGGGAAAGACTAACTTGGAGGAACACATCATTGACACTGGTGACTCAGTTCCTATCAAACAGAGGCATTATCCGGTCTCACCCGCTGTACAACAGCTGATGTATGGTGAGTTGGACAGGATGCTGTCGCTGGGGGTGATTGAGCCATCAAATAGTCCCTGGAATTCTCCAGTGGTGTTGGTTCGTAAACCAGGTAAGGTCCGCCTGTGCCTTGACTCTCGCAAGGTGAACAGTGTCACTATCAAAGACGCCTATCCACTTCCACACATTGATGGTCTTCTTGGTCGTCTTCAAGACACCAAGTTCATCACAAGCTTAGACCTGAAGGACGCTTTCTGGCAAATCCCTTTAGAGATGAAGTCGCGAGAGCGGACAGCTTTCACTGTCCCTGGTCGTCCACTGTACCAGTTCACAGTTATGCCTTTCGGCTTGTGTAACGCCCCACAGCGCATGTGTCGCTTGATGGATAAAGCCATCCCGGGCCATTTACGTGAAAACGTTTTTGTCTATCTGGACGACCTGCTCATTGTTTCACCTGACTTTGACTCCCACCTAAAGCTTTTGGACGAAGTGGCCAGCTGTCTCCGTCGTGCGGGGTTAACCATTAATCTATCTAAAAGCAAATTTTGCGTGACTGAAGTCAAGTATCTCGGCTTCATAATTGGTGATGGGACTCTGAAAACCGATCCTAACAAGGTGACGGCCATCATGGACTTCCCAACTCCGAAGTCTCATAAGCAGACCCGGAGGTTCTTGGGCATGACCGGATGGTATCAGCGTTTCATTCCCAATTATGCTAGCGTGGCTTCTCCAATCACGGATTGTTTGAAGTCTAAATCTTTTAGTTGGACTGATGAGGCCCAGCAGGCGTTCGAGACCTTGAAAAAGCTGATGACGGAAGCTCCTCTTTTAGTCACTCCAGATTTTTCTAAGCCTTTCTATATTCAGTGCGATGCCAGCAGGACTGGTGTAGGTAGTGTGCTTTTTCAAAAGGACATGGATGGAGGAGAACATCCGATTGCTTATATGTTCAAGAAATTGAACGGAGCACAACGGAACTACACCATTACTGAGCTCGAATGCTACGCAGCCGTGCTGAGTATAAAGAAGTTTGGAGCATATGTTGAGGGACAGACTTTCACGGTCATTACTGACCATGCAAGTCTAAAATGGGTCATGAGCCAGAAGGAGCTTAACGGTCGTTTAGCCCGGTGGAGTCTTAAGCTTCAGGGGTTCGACTTTACAATCGAACACCGTAAAGGCACCCACAATGTGGTTCCCGATGCCTTGTCACGCATGGATTGCGTTGACGAATTGTCCCTGTGCTTCGACGTGGACTTAAATGCCCCGTCTTTCAAGTCCCCTGGATATCTTCGTCTGGGTGATAGCCTCAGGCAAGCCTCACCGCAGCTACCAGACCTGCGAGTTGAAGATGGGTACGTTTTCAAGCGTACATCACCACGTACTGGAAACCCGATGGTTGACGACCTGACATGGAAGTTGTGGATTCCGATGGAATTGACCGCGTCGCTCGTCGATTCGTATCATTCGCCTCCCCAAGCCTCGCATGGTGGAGTAGGGAAAACCCTAGCCCGATTGCGATGTAAGTACTTTTGGCCAGGTATGGCAAAACAAGTTCGGGAATTCATCGCCAAGTGTGAGGTCTGCAAGACCACCAAAGCCCCCAGTTCAGTACTTCGACCACCTATGGGAAACCCCATGGATGTGTCGAGGCCGTTCCAATTTTTATACGTCGATTTCTTAGGTCCTTATCCCAGGTCGAAGAAAGGCCACACGGCAGTATTTGTTGTATTGGATGCTTTCACCAAGTTTGTCTTCCTGCACCCCGTGTCCGCTGAGACCACGGCGGTGTCCGTCAAGTTTCTTGAGCAAACTATCTTTCATACCTTTGGAGTTCCTGAAACGGTCTTCTCCGACAATGGTCGGCAATTCACCTCCAAAGAGTTTGCTAAATTGTTGACCGACTATGGCGTGCACCATGTGCGCACGGCTGTATATTCGCCTCACCCTAACGCTTCCGAGCGGGTGAATAGATCCATCCTAACCGCCATTAGGGCGTACTTAAAGGAGGATCATCGTGAGTGGGATAGACATCTGTCGTCCATTGAATGTGCTCTTCGTAGTACCCACCACGAGGCGATCGGCATGTCCCCGTATCAGGCCCTGTTTGGTAGCCATATGATCCTGCACGGATCAGCATATCCAGTCCTGAAGAAACTGAACGTTTTACAGGAGGGTGACATAGCTTTTCTACCATTGACGGACAAAATGCAGATGCTTCGTGAGCGGATTGCTGTTAATTTAGCCGCCGCACACATCAGACATAAAACCCAATACAACTTGCGGTGTCGTGTGGGCAGTTTTCGTCCCGGAGATGAGGTCTACCGGAGAACTTTCTGGGTGAGTAACCGAGCGGGTCGTTTTAGTGCCAAATTGGCACCCCGGTTTCTGAAAGCTCGGATACGTAAAAAAATTGGAACCAGCTTGTACGAGCTGGAGGATTTGGGAGGTAAGAGCATAGGGGTATATCACGGCAAAGACCTACGTCGTTGATTTCCTCAAGGTTCCATCTTCATTTTTTTATTTTCGGTCAGTCTGGAGAATATCTCTCAGCAGACAGTTTGACTATCGTTTCACCGGGGGGAGTCAAAGGCAATGTGGTATTGCTGGAGACTGGCCCGGTGGAGCGAAAGCAAACCGGGTTTGTACGAAATGTTTGGAGACTTGTTGATATCCGTCGGGGGACAATGTGGTATTGTCTTCCGCCTGTTATTCGCAACTCCAAATATTTCTCCGGGAGATTTTTCAGACTGGCCATCGCAACTTACGGTTGCAAGCATGAACCTAAATGATAGTTAGCTTTTCACTCGTTTCTTATATTACCAACTAGTTCACGCATGCCCGGCTAGCTCTCTAGAGCATGAGACTCCTATTCTCAGGTCGTGAGTCGAGACCCACATTGGCGCCAAAGATATTAGACCTACGGCGACCGTTTTTTTCGGCTCCTCACTGCCTCGCGAGTCGGCCTTGTGGACCCGAGGGTATGTAACGGTCGGTTGTAAAATTTATTGTGAATGGGAAATTAACGTTCGAAAACACTTTGTAGAAATGGGAAGTTTTTGGAAAAATCACTGTGCGGAATCAGGAAATTTTGAAAAAGTAGGCGGCGAAAAGAAAAACAAATAAACAGGAAAGGAAAAGTTTTTAGTCAGTCCGTTGCTGGAGGATAGTCGGTGGATAGATTTGGAGTGAGTTAGAGAGTTTTTTTTGTCGGAGCCTTTTTCGGCGAGAGTCAGTTTTTTTGTCGTCGACTGGAGATTCAGCTTTTGTTCGCTGGAGAAAGAAAAAAAAATTAAGAAAAAAAAAGTATTTTTATATATGTACATATCTGGAAAAGAAAATAGTTAGTCAAGACAATTTATTGAGGATTCAACGTTTGCATGGAATGGAAGATGTTCTAGTAAATGGTATTCATCCAAATGAACGAGTTTTGTGAGCCGAAATATACTATTTTTATATATCTGGAAAAGAAAATGGACCGGAATATGTGATTTACCCAAAGAGAGATGACACGGACGAAGTTGCAGAAGAAAGTACATTAGATGATCCATTGACCAGGACGAAGCAAAAGTTTTGTTGGGGGAGGAAGAAAGAAAAAAAAAAGAAATTTCGATTTTGGTTGCAGCGGACGATTTTGCTGGAAGATTTTGGTCTGGAAAAGGCTGCCGTGTTGACTCACAGGTTTGATCACTTGAGGTGGACTCAAAACACCGCACGAGGTTGGCGGTGTAGGAAACATTTATTTTCCGGTAGGACATTTCCTTTTTATTTAGTTTCTTTTATGATATATTCTCAAAGGTGGTAATAACTTTGTTGTCAAAATAACAACATTATAACTAAAATAGTTATGCACATATATAAATACATATACACAAGATTATTAACTAAATAAATATATAAAACCCAAGATACCCCACTGCAAATAAAATAATGGTTGCTAAGTCAATTTCAATAAATAAATATATACAAAACCTAATCTATACCACAGAAAATATTATATAATAATTAGTGCTGATTCCATTTAAATAAATAAATATATACAAAACCTATTACACACCACAGAAATTATAATAATTTTTGCTGATCCAAGTTAAATAAATAAATATATTTACAAATCCGAATATACACAACCACAAATAAAATATTGGTTTCTGATTCAATTTATATAATTTAACTTATTAAAATATACTAATTTTAAGTTGCGTTACCCATAATGGTTTATAGTATTCATAATTGTTTGTACGTTCCATGTTGGAAATAGTTTGTCTGATTGTTTCTAGGCACTTTGTTCGCGATATTCTGAATTATTTAAATGTAATAAAAGGTGTACAAAAACGGGACGAATTGGTACCAATCACGACACGTTTTTCCAGAGAAATGTTTTGTAGATTGAATATATTAAATTGTGTTCTTGTGCGGATAAGTGTAATTGAAATAATCCCTGTAAATTAAATGTTTATAATGATTAAAGCAACGTGTTAGATTTTTTTTGGGAATGGTTGAAGCGGATGTTCTTCCTTTTCAGGGTTTGACGCGGGTCAGGCGATGACCGAGGAATGATGGACGGAAGTCAAAGTTGCACAGACACAGGTAAGTGGTGAACCAACCGCGGTAAGCCCCGGCCACACACCCCACGACCCCTCCGGCGAGCTAGACAACTCCGTGTGGCCGGCGTGGGAGTTCCGGATTTTCTTTTTATTTCTTGTGTCTGGTGTTGGCTCCTTGGCCATGCTCTTCCGGGCTTGTGGCTAAGGGGGTAACACCTCGCATAAGTGGCGCCCACTATTTATATCGCGCCATTATGCTGGTACAAACGAACCCGAATGCATGGCATTTACTCTTCTCCCTGGCTTTCAGGAGAGCACGTAACTTTCAATTCATCTGCCGCCACACAGTGGGACCAAATCCAAAAAAGCTGAAAAAAAAAGTTTATAGATTGCGTTTTTTTTTTTTTTGGGGATGATTCGAGGACACTTCCAATAGTGAGCAATCAGTCACGGAAGGTTAGATTTTTTCTGCGGACTTAGAAATTGTAGTTGCTACTTTACTCTTTTTGCTTATTTTTAAACGTTAACATTGTGAAAAAAGGTTAAAGTTTTCAAAACGCTATAAAAAATTAAGTAACCAAGCAATCGTGGTCGTGTAAAGTGGAATTTTCTTTGGAAGGTATGTAGAGTATAAAAAAAAATTGCACTATACCCATTAAGCAAGTATATAATACACAGTAAGCATCTATTACACGTGCTTTTCATAAATTTGGATTGTAAGAATGCGATATATATTGGACAAAAAGTGATATTGCTCCACTCTGCTCCACTGAAAAATTTGCTGGGCGGTGTTGGTAAAGGTGTATTCCTTCACCTCCAAAAAAAATCCGCTGCCCAAAATTGCCCCTCCGTGTTTTAAGGGGTCACATACGTCCAGCACTAGCCCATGGAAATGGTACTTCAATATTGCAAAAATGCGGGACAAGGTTTTATTTTTGGGATGTGTAGGGGGGGTCAGTGTGAGCTTAAATCTGAGTTTTCAGGATTCTAACCCACCCCCCCCCCCCCAATTTGGCCGCCATCTTGGAAAAGGTGCGCAAATGGTTTTTCCATTATATATCTCCGTAACAGTACATCTTACAGAAAATTTGCAAGGGTACTTTTTGTTTATAATTAAATTATCTACAATATATTAGCAAGATATTTTTGGGTAAATTTAATAATTAAGAAGTTATAAGCCTTATACCATGTTTCCATCGCACTCGAAATCTTCCGATTTCGGCAAAAATGAGGATTTCGGACGAAATCTCGTTTGAAATCTCATGTTTTAGCATATAAAATGAAATCGCCTTTCGGAGGAGATTTCAATGAAATCTCGATCGAAATCTTGGTAATGACTATTCAGCCTATTCAGCAAGTGGGGAATTTTGGGGAAATTTCTCAGCTGTAAAAAATTTTGACAGTACGAATTTGTCATTTTTTAATTTTCTATCTTTAACGTTTAAAATGGAGCTTAAATGAATGTTTATATTCTTTCCTTATTTTACAGACTATTCTTTCCAAATTCCTCAGTTTTGTTGTTATAATTAGGTTTTTAAAATTTGATGTGCAAGTTTGTTATGACAAACGAAAACTGCCTGGTGCGATGGAAACACATTTGGATTTCGCCAAATCGTTTTATCAAAACCTGCGGATTTCAAGTGCGATGGAAACGTGGTATTAGAACACCAAAATTAGTCACAGTATTTTCTTTTAATGGCTATAGCTCTGAATGTTCGACATCAGAAGATAAAGATACAACTTTTACTTGTATTCACAATGATTTTCTTCTGTAATTGCATTCTTAAAAATTCTTATTTTGTCTTTCTAATAAACAATAACTTCCTAATAAAATAACTTGCTTATAAAAAAATTAATCAAAAGTATTAAACATTATATTAAAACAATTTTTTGATTTTTTTAAGAGGTTATGTTAACCATATTGAGTCCGCCATTTTGAAAATCGAAATTTCGACACCGGATTCGTGATCAGCGACCCCGAAAACCCCTAAGTGAGATGTTTTGGTATCATTTACTAAAGTTTTTGACTATTTGGAGGGGTTATGTTAACCATATTGAGTCCGCCATTTTGAAAATCGACATTTCGACACCGGATTCGTCATCAGCGACCCCGAAAACCCCCGAGTGTAAAATTTGAGATCATTTAATGCACTTTTTGACTTTTGGCCAGCTCCTTTTGATTTGGTCCCACTGTGCGCCAGTTTTAAATGTAAAATTCAATGGGGAAAATCGAGACAGAATGAGTTTTAGAAAAGAATTTAGGAAAGGACTCTTTATGCTGGAGTGTGCGTGTTCATGAACATGTACATAATACTGCCGTAGGCGGGCATGCGCAGCGTTATTAAGGCAAATAGAACCGGAAAAGGAAACACCCCCAGATAATTTAGAATTGCCAAATGTTAAAAATGACTTTCTTTATACAAAAAAATGAGCAAATAACGTAGACATGCTAAATATATGCAAATATGTAAAAAATAACAAAATATGCAAATATGCAAAAGATATGCAAATATGCAAAAATTATTATGAATATTTCAATAGAGAAATCTGTGAAATGAATTTCTATACAGAAATATTTTCAATATATAAATTAAAATATGCAATTGCATATTATCCGAGGTCTAATCATAACAGTTACAGATTGCTGTTACAATATAAAATCGACACTAAAAAAGTTATAAAATGAAGAACGAATAACTAGTCACCCAAGTGTTACATAGAAAAAACCTAATTAGGATCTTTAACAATGAATTTAGAGAAAGTAGAATAGGTTAGGAAAGTAAGGTTAGGTCTTATATTAATTTACTAGTTAGTTGTAGGAAAGGATAGTTATTAGGATATTTGGATAGACAACACGAAACATTGTTAACTTACCTAATACATTCAGAATAATCAAAACACATTGTAATTAAAAATATAGTAGCACTGCACAATAAAACAAACTTTCCCACCGTCACACAGTGCGGCCGATTACCAAAAAGCTGGCCAAAAGTAAAAAAAATTCTTATAAGTAGGGGCTTTTTTTTGTTCAGTTGGCTTCAGTACAGCCACCAGAAATCATACATAGCGTTGTTTCTTTTCTCGTACTTGCTCCAAAACAACAGTCGCAACGATAGCTGTTTTGATTTGTCAAATTCTTCTTGCGAAAGTGCATTTAACAGAGTGTTGTTTAAACATTGTGTAAAAATTTAAGATCTTCGTGGATAGCCATACCAAAAATGGAATCTACTTCTGAAGGTAAGTAGAATGTAAAAAAAATCACAAAGAGTGATTTCCCATGCCAAAAATTTTAGTGACACCACGATTAGATATTACTAATTTTTATCGCTTAAAATGAAATAATCTGTGTAAGTCATCATGCGAATAGAAAAAAGTTCCCCGTTGTTCCGCCCTGAAACTTGATGTGGGTTATTCCTTGAGGTATTAGTAACAGAATAAAGCAAGATTTAGCTGCCCCAACTTGCTCGCTTTTTTTAGAAAGATTTTGAAAAACCTATAAACTGACATGCATCTTGATTATGTTGAATAATATACGCTATTTCACTCGAGGGGGGGCCAATAGGGGTTGAAGGGGGTGGGCCAATAGGGGTGGAAGGGTTGGCTTTTCTAATTTTTAATATCAAATTAGTAATCAGCGACCCCGAAACCCCCCGAGTAAGAAATTTTGAATCAATTACTTGATTTATCGACTTTTGGCCGGCTTTTTGGGAATCGGCCGCACTGTGCGTCACTTTGACACAACGACATCAATTGATAGCATAAAGAGAAGAGGGCCAAGATGACTTCCTTGAGGGACACCTGATATCGCTTCAATGGTTACTGCTTTGGATCCACGAAAAAGAACTTCGTAGGTCTGGTCTCCTAAGTAAGACTGGAACCATACTCGAAGGGCTTGCGGAAAGCCAAGCATTCTTAATTTGAGAATTATAATGGAAGGGGATAGCTTAACAAATGCCTTATTAAAATAAATTTAAACACGATCAGTTTGACAACCAGAAACGAAGCCCTCGACAGCATGTGAAGTGAACTTAAGAAGATTGGTGGTAGTGGAACGAGCTGCAAGAAAACCATGTTGATACGTTGAGACCAGCCTCTTGCAGATAGGAGCGATTGCAGAATAGATAATGGATTCGAAGATTCGGAATAACAGATAATTTCGCAACTGGTCTATTATGCGATATTTCGTTCTTGCTACCACTTTTGTGTATAGGAATTATGAACGAATTCTTTCAAAGCGTAGGGAAGTACCCATTATCCATGGATTTTTGAAAAAAAGGTTTTCAGTGGAGACCTCCACACAGGACTTAAGGACAGCAGGAGGAATACCGTCGGGGCCAGAAGTGAAGTCGAATGGCAGTTCATCAATATGTTTCACGATATCAGCACTGGTAATTGAGAGAGGTAAAAAACGGGCCACTAGGTAAGGAATAATGTGACGAAAATTGTTGTCGTTAGGCTGAAAGTCAGAAGGTGAAAAGGATTGATGAAAGAATGACGCAAATATGTTGTAAATCGAGGCGACTCATAACTAGACCAGTTCGTGTGCTGCATAGTATTAGGGTAGTTATCAACTTTTTTCTTAGAGTTGACAAGTCTAAAGGAGTTTCTAGGATCAGTAAACATTTTATCACTCATACTGCTGAGATATTCAAGATTCAGAGTAAAAGAGAGTGAACGAAATCGGTTATAGCAATTAATAAATGAATTGAGACTGGGAAAGCCCTTCCTCTTTAAATAGGTTTTCCAGAGCCTATTCTTCTTATTTGTCAACTGCTAGAGTTCATTATTGAACCAAGGTAGAGAAGAACCAGGCAATTTTTGGGGCTCACAAGAAACGAAGGCTTCGTATAATACGCCATAAAACCGTGACACATCGTCATCCAACTCATTTGCGGAAAGTAAGTTGTTGAAATCAACCATGGCAAGTTTAGATGACAGCTCATTAAAGCCTTTTTAAAGTTAAAGGAATAGCCGGACAGAGAGTATTAACTGAATTGAAGCAATAAGTGAGCAAGATAGGAGGGTGGTAGTATCAACAGTGGACATAACTATTGGACTGGGTTCAACAGTCATGTTGACTGAGTCAGTAAAGAATACGAGATCTAACTGCCTCCCAAACGTTAGGCACACGGCTCATTTAATTCAAGATAAGTGAGAATTAGGAGCTAAGAAAGCAGGATTCCTTAGAATTTAGGGTGCCTGCAGGAAGGTAGTTATCGTCATCTTCATCCGATACCCACTGAATATTGGGTAAATTAAAGTCCCCTAGGAGAAGTAACTAGTGCTAGTGTCCATCATACACAGGATATGATCAACACAAGAGATAAGAATATCATAGAGATTTTTACTTCCACCGTCAAGAGTGCTAATCATATCTGGTGGGATATAGCAGTACAACAGAAAGAGTTTAGTTTTTGAAAGGAAAATCTTAAGAGCGACAAGCTCAATGTCAAGGTGGATAGAAAAATTAGGAAGCAAAATTGGGTTACATTCCAGGTGGCTACTACAATCCAGGTGTACACCACCTTCACGAGTCCCTCCGAAAGACTTGGTAGGAGGAATCGAAGAGTTCAGCATTAAGAATGCCTTCATGGAGCCAGGTTTCAGTGAATGCTATGACATCGAACACGCTAGCCGTCGAAGCCTGAAGGATGTCGTTAGTTATTGACCTTGTTCCCCTTAGTTTTTGCTAGTAGAGGGATAGCGTCTCGTTAATACTCAAATTCAAGTTTATTTTACAAGCAATTGATTACAGTGTGTTAGTGCGCGACTTAAGTTTTGGGTTGAGCCAAAACAGAAAAAAAATAAAGATTTTAAAAAATGAATTTTATTTCCACTAAACGACAACGATACAAGTTAACGCTTTGAATTATAAACTGTAAGTAATTGCTGAAAGCTTATTAGAATATCTCTAAGGTAAAATTTTATTATTACAATTTGCTGATTAAGAAGTTTTCTAAAGAGGGAAATTGGATCGGCGGAAACCTTCCAGACAAATTCTATGGAAGTTTAAAGAGCAAAAATTTAATGGCAATGAAAGAATATTATGCTTATGTTGTATTTAATGTGGGAACATTACTATAAGGATTATATGTATTTATCTATTCTAATGTGGTAACATAACTCCTCCCTCCTAAAGAATGCAGCGAGGGCCAAAAGAGCTGCATTTCACTTCTTCCTGCTGTGGGTTCTTCTGATGGACGTTGAGAAATATTGCAGATGACTGGATGATCCTTTTTGGTTGATTTACGGTACAGGTAAAGCAGTGCAATGATGATAATGATGCTGAAAATTCCCAGCGTCGAGGTTGTTATGATGTCCCTTTTCCTCGTTTTTATGGCTAGCAGTTCTATTTCTCTTCTATCGTTAACACTGTTGATTCTTAGTTTCCGCAATCTTAGGTCTTCTATCAATGATGAATAGTTTACTTGTTGTAGGACGGTGGGGTATATGTGAATTTCGTCCCAATATGTACCCATATCGTCGGTATAATCGATGTTATTTATTCGGACTGTGCAATTATTTATTCGTAAACGATGTGTCCCTTTTAGATTGAAGCTGGAACCACATGAGGGCTTGATGACTGTCTCTGGTATATTCATCAGGAGTAGATAATTTGGCTCAGGTTGGATGATTTCTGATGTCACTGATCTTTCAATTAGATGACATTGAGCTGGTTTATTTAGAAGAAGTTTCCCAATGCATGTAGAATCGCTGGTTGTTTCCTGGTATCTAGATTCTTTGCAGTAGAAGATATTTTCTATTTTTTGGCTGGGTAAGTCGAAATATTGGATTTTTTTGGGTATTGTGGATGATATACGGTTTTATGTCAATTGTTAAGGTTTGGTTTATTGGGAGTGGGATAATATGTAACATAGAATATTGTTCTTTAGAAATGATTGGTATTTGTGCGTTAAATATTATATTGCTATTATTGTAATAAGCTTGTAAATCGAGAAGCTCATAGACATGTTCATCTGAATTAATCTTGATTGACTGGTTTTTTAAATATTGGTTAATATGTGTTAGTTCATCTGAGTTTAATATTTGTTTGGATATTATGTTTAGTCGAGCTAACATTAGGGTTTCTGATAAGCTTTATCATCATTCTGTCACGCCTGAATTGTATTTTCTATTGTGTAGTGCTATATAAGATGTTGTAATCTTCAGCGCTTTTTATAATAAATTATTTGATTATTTGATATTTGAAGCTTACTAGATGATTATTTAATAAATCTATGTTGTAGTTAATTTGATTTAGGAATTGTGTATATCTTGTCATATCTCTGTTACTTTTAATTGCATTAGCTACGTCTTGGCGTATGTGGGTAAGATATTCTTGGATCGAGTTTTGTTGGTGATTTATATGATTTGTAATAGTATTAAATCTATCTGTCATCTGCTGGTTGATGAGTATCTGTCTATTCACTTCATTTTTTAGGGTAGACTGGTTTGAATCGATGTTTTGAATTTCATCGTTTAGACGGTTGGCATCGTCTGCGTCCCTGTTCCCGGTAATACATTTAATAATACTACCTAACCCATTTATAAGGCCTCTTTTGGTTCTGATTTTAGGCATTAACATTTGAAGTCTATTCTCTAGATCTAATAACTTAAGGGTAGTAATGTTTGTGGAGTCTCTTATTCTTCTACTTTACTTAAACTGAGTAATGATTCTGTTAACTTGTTTATTGTTAATTCGTAAGTTTCGAGTCGTATAATGTGGAATAGGCTGTTGTGTCCAAGTACTGTTCTAGCTTGTCCGATTCTCATCGTCAATGTTTTGTGTCCCGTCAGGTCTCGTACTTCTAGTTTCTGTCCGGTCACGGTCATTAACCTGAAATTTTTTCTTTTTCTTTAACCTGCTTTTATGTATTTTCTTATTATCTATAGTTACTACTGTTACTTTCTTGTTCTTTTTAATTCTATGTTTCCTAAACCTTTTCGTTAATTTATTTCGTCTACACTCCTTTCTATGAACTATAGTACCTATTTCTAAATCTTTTGGTTCTTCTCTATTTACGTTTAACTTTCTTATATTATCTTCAACTTTCTCTTCTAATAAGTTCTTTATTTCTGGAAATAGTTTTTCTTGAAATTCATTTAATTTTTTAAGGTATTCATGTTCATTAGTATATTCTACGTTCTTATTAAATTTATATGTTCTCCCAGAAAATAACTCGAAGGGAGTTAATTTAGTTACAGAATGGATAGAATTATTGTAAGTAGTTATAGCTTCGTTAATAATATCATCGTGTTCTTTTTCGCTACTTTTATCGCGTATTATTCTATAAATTTCAGTTAAAGTAGAATGGAAACGTTCTACCGGTCCATTACTGCTTGTTTGTTGGAATGAGGTTATATGATGATGGATCTTATACTGTTTGCAAAAATCTGCAAAGAGGGTGGAAGTAAATTCTGACCCTTGGTCGGAGACGATTTTACGAGGAATGCCGTGAAGGCTTATATAATGTTGAAGGGCTTGTACCATCGTTACACTGGTTCTAGCGGGGACCGTATATGCGGATGCAAATTTGGAGAACTTGTCTAATATTGTTAAAACTTGTTTTTTATTAATACTATTATGTCTATATGTAATATATCTAACGGTTTAATAGGCGTTTCTGGAATTTCGTATATGATTTAAGGTGGGTTCCTATCATATTTCAATGTGTGGCACTTCTCACAATTATTTATTATTTTTGTTATCCGCTGTTTCATTAGCGGGAAATAATATTGTCTCTTGAGGTGTAGCAGAGTTTCATTAATGCCTCTATGGTTGCTTTAAGAATGATAATCAGAAATTATTTGATCTTGTCGATCCTCTTCGATGACGTCTTCAACCAATTCCGTACATCGTAGTAATTTGAAGCTTTTATTTCTTGAAAAGTATTTCGAGTATACATCTTGGACGAGTTTGAAGGTATTATCATCGGTAAGCACTGCAGTGACTTTATTACATGGAAGGTATTTTTTGAAAATGCTTATGATAATTTGTTCCGAGTATTCAGGTAAATGAACTGTACGACGTTGTTTATTCCTAAAAAGTGTATGAAGAGAAATGGGGGGTCTCTTGTTGGATTTCTCCAAAATCAGTTGAATGTTAAATTCATTGAGGGGCCTTTCGGATATATAAATTGAGGTTTTCTTCTGCGGAATGGATTGTAGCGACACTTGCGCCTGGTTGGTTTTCAGCTTCATTCATATTTACCTCAATATTTTCATTTTCTAATTTAATGCGACTTAAAGCGTCTGCATTGGAATTCGCTGTGCCCTTTTTATATACTTACTTACTTTAACGGCTCTACAACCGGAATCCGGTCCTGGCCTCGCGCAACTGTTCTCTCCACCGGTCCCGATTCTGAGCCGATGTCATCCAGTTTGGCATCCCTAAATTCTGAGCGTCCTGGTCCACGCCATCCTTCCAGCGAAGGTTGGGCCTCCCTCGCTGTCGCACTCCATAGGTCTTACCGCAGAGAACTTTCCGAGCAGGCTCATCTTCACTCATACGAGCTAGATGCCCTGCCCACCGGAGCCTACCGAGCTTTATTTTCTTCACAACATCTATGTCGCGATAGCGCTCGTAGATCTCGTCATTGTAGAGTCTCCGGAATCGTCCTTCCTCACATACGGGGCCAACAATCCTCCGAAGTATTTTCCTCTCAAACACGCCCAAGAGGTTTGAGTGCTTTTTGCTAAGCACCCACGTTTCGGATGCATATGTGAGAACGGGTAAGACCATCGTCTTATATAGTAAAAGTTTAGACGTTATGGTTAGATATTTGGATTTGAAGAGCCTTGACAGACTATAGTAGGCTTTGTTGGCTTTTAGCAGTCGTGCGCGTATTTCTGGTTCCATGCTATTGTCGGCTGCTACTATTGACCCAAGGTAGGTAAATGATTTTACCACGTCAAACTCGTGTTCCGCTACCTTGATTGTGGGACCAATGTTAGGTGTTCTTCCAGACGAGGCCACCATGTACTTTGTTTTGCTTTCGTTAATGTGCAGTCCCAGATTTCCTGCCGCTTGCTCAATCTGAGTGAAAGCTTCTTGTACAGCTGTTGTTGTTCTTCCAATGATGTCAATGTCGTCTGCGTAAGCCAGTAATTGGGTAGACTTGTGGACGATTGTACCCCTAAATGTCACGCCCGAATCTCGGATCACTTTCTCCAACGCCAGGTTGAAAAGGAGGCAGGACAGACCGTCCCCTTGTCGGAGTCCATTATAGATGTTGATTGGTCTGGACAGTGTTCCGGATACCTTTACTTGGCTTGACACATTGATCATGGTCAACCTACATAGTCTTGTCAGTTTGTTGGGGATGCCGAATTCTCTCATGGCTTTGTAGAGTTCTACCCTGGCTATGCTATCATAGGCGGCTTTAAAGTCTATGAAGAGGTGTTGAATTGAGTTTTGAAACTCTAGACATTTTTCCATAGCCTGCCTCAAGGTGAAAATCTGATCAGTCGTTGATTTGCCTGGGCTGAAGCCACACTGGTAATGGCCTATGATGTTTCTGGCGTATGGGGCCATCCTGTTTTGTAGGATAGCGGAGAATATCTTATACACGGTACTCAACAACGTTATACCGCGATAATTAGTGCACGCTGTGATATCTCCTTTTTTGTGTACCGGACAGAGGATGCCTTTTCTCCAGTCTTCTGGCATCACTTCCTGCTCCCATACTTGCACAATTAATTCATGAATCGCTTGGTGTAATGTAGGCCCTCCATATTTAACCAGCTCCGCTGCGATGCCGTCTGCACCCGAGGCCTTGTTGTTTTTGAGCCGGCTGATGGCTCTGCTAACTTCTTCTATGCTTGGTGGCGGCAGCATAGCATTGTCATCAGATATTGGTGGAGCCTCCGAATCCTCAGTTAGCTCGCCATTTAGCAATTCATGAAAGTGCTCTTCCCATCGCTCCAAGATGCCTTTAGGATCGGTGTTCAGATTACCTTCTTTGTCCTTGCAGTATGTGCAACGTGGTGTGAATTGCGTCATACTGCGGACTCTTTGGTAGAACTCCCGCGCCTGGTGCGGCTGTCGTTCTCTGTACTGTTCTAGCTCACAGACGAGATTTTTTCCCCAGGCTTCCTTTTTCCGTCTGTGAATTCTCTTTTCTTCTTTTCTGAGCTCTTTATAGTCCTCTTCGCGTGCCCGTGTTCTCTGAGACTGCTGCATGGCTCGGTACGCAGAATTCTTACGTTCAGTTGCCAGCTTGCATTCATTATCGAACCAGTCGTTCCGATCTTTACGACTTCTGCCTAAGATGGAATCAGCAGTACTAATGACAGTATTTTTAAGGCGGGTCCAGTTCTCTTCAACGCCCGGCATCTCATCCCCAGGACTTAGGGCGAGTTCTAATGCATGACCGTAGCTGTTTCTGGCCATTTCATTGCGTAGTGCAGCTGTGTTGCTTCGAGCCTGATCAGCGGATACAAAGCTTTTCAGCGTTGTAATGCGCTCTCGGAGCACCATACCAACAAGATAGTGATCCGAGTCGAAGTTGGCACCTCGGTACGTTCGTACCGTCATCAGACCCGAAAGGTGGCGGCGGTCTATCAACACATGATCTATTTGGTTGCGAGTGGCTCCATCAGGAGATACCCAGGTGGCTTTATGGATATCTTTACGCGCAAATCTAGTACTTGCAACGACCAAGTTCTTACTTGCTGCCATCTCTACAACTCGCTGTCCATTGTCATTAGTGTTTTCATGCAAGCTGTGGTTGCCGACATATTGCCTGTATATGGGCTCCCGGCCTACTTTGGCGTTCAGATCTCCCAGTATGATTTTTACATCATATCTGGGGCAGGCATTAAGTTCCCGTTCAACTAATTCGAAGAATTCTTCTTTATCATCATCCGGGGACTCTTCTGTAGGTGCGTGAACGTTTATGAGGCTGATGTTCTTAAATTTACCTCGCACACGAAGGGAGCATAGCCTTTCGTTTATTGCTTTAAAGCCGATAATGGTAGGCTTCATTCTTTTGCTAACCATAAAACCTACTCCTAGAACATGGTGTTTTGTATGACAGCTGTAATATACGTCATACTCAGGTTTTTGCAAAACACCATTCCCTGTCCACCTCATCTCCTGAATGGCGGTAATGTCAGCTTTATACTTTGACAGGGTATCGGCTAGATGTTTTGAAGCTCGAGTTCTGTACAGGGTTCGAACGTTCCATGAAAAAATTCGTAAATCGTTTTGCCTTTTTCGTTGCCGTGGTCGTCGTCGTTTATTCCAGTATCCGAGGCATGTTGCTCGTTCCGTAATAATTGTTTTTTACGGGTGAGGTTATTAGCCTCACGCCAACCTTACTTGGAAGGGACTAGCCCGATCATATTAGCCTATCCTCTCTCATAGAATAGTTACCAGTGGCCACCGCTAGGAGGTTATGATCGCACTTCCATCAGTCCGAAATAGTTACGGCACGTGCATGCTATGCTACATGTTATTCCCCCTATTCCGCTGATGACTGACCGCCCTTTTTATATACGATATTATAATCGTATTCCTCAAGTTTGAGCCTCCATCTTACCAACTTGGAGTTTGGCTCTTTGAGGTTCATAAGCCATAGAAGAGGCTTGTGGTCTATGACTATGGTAAATTTACGTCCAAATAAATATGGGCGGAAGTATTTTGTTGACCACACAATAGCAAGCAGTTCTTTCTCTATGGTAGAGTAGTTGATTTCTGAACTGGTCAAGGTTCTACTGGCGTAACATATGGGTCTGTCACTGCCGATTGGGCCTTGCGATAGAACGGCGCCGATCGCATAATTGCTGGCGTCGGTGGTTAAAATAAAGGGCTTGGCAAAATCAGGATATTGCAGGATGGGGCCGTTCATAAGAAGTTCCCTGCATAATTGAAATGCTTTTCTGTAGCGATCGTTTAGATCTATTTTCTTATCCTTTTTTAAACATTCCGTTAGCGGTTTTGTAAGCTGGGCGAAGTCTTTGATAAACTTCCTATAGTATCCAAGGAGTCCTAGAAATGACTTTATCTCCTTTGGAGTCTTAGGGATTGGGAAGTTTCTTATAGCCTCAATTTTTTGGGGATTAGGTTTTACTCCCTTTGTAGTTACTATGTGCCCAAGGAATGCGATTTCCTTTTGGAGAAACTCGCATTTGTCCAGTTGGACTTTGAAATTGGCTTCTCTTAGCTTGCGAAAGACTGCTGATAAATTTTCAAGGTGTTCTTGCAATGACGTAGAAAAGATGAACACTATCCATAACGCGTTGGAAGGTGGCAGGTGCGTTTTTGAGTCCGAAGGGCATTCTCCTTCGACTGTGAATCCAGTCTTTGGGATATCTTCTGGGTTCATTTCTATCTGATGAAACCCACTAGCGAGATCTAAGGTGGTGAAATATAAGCATTTACCCAGTTTATCCAATATTTCTGTAATATTGGGTAACGGATATTTATCATCAACGGTCTTTTCATTTAGCTTCCGGTAATCAATTACCATTCGCCATTTTTGTTTTCCGCTGGCATCGAGTTTTTTCGGAACTATCCACACGGGAGAGCTCCATGGGGAATAACTGTGGCGGATAACGCCTTGCTCAAAAAGATCTTCTATTTGCCTTCGTACCTCGGTCTTGTGTACGTAAGGGTAACGATAAGACTTAGTATAAATGGGAACATCATCATTGGTTTTGATGCAGTGTTTTATTTTATTAGTGAACGTTAAGGTGTCACCATCTTTAAGGAAAACGTCCTCAAAATTTCTGCATACTTGCACAAGTTTCCCTTTTTCTTCGGTGTTTAAATGTGAAATTCTAAGCAATTTCCTTATGTCTATGTCGGTATCTTCCATGACATATTCGCTTTCTACACTAGAATGATTGAGTTCTATATAATCATTTGAATTAAGGGACATAACTTTAAGAGGTTGTTCTACCAACAATGTTTGTTCGGCTTCGGATTCGTTAACTATCTCCATCAGGCTGTACCATTCCTTAGATAGGTAGAGTCCTTCTGAGATGAATAAATTGGGGGATACTTCAATACTTCTGCAATAGATATTTCCATCTTTTATATCAACTGGTAGTTTTACTACTACTTTCGACATAGGCGGAATTGTATATGTTGGGGACATTAAATTTGGCTTGACAAACAACGGGATTTCCGAATTTTTGGTTACAAGTTTTTGGTTTTCTAAATCTACTTTGGCACCAAGGGGTGTTAAAGCATCTAAACCTAAAAGGCCATCAAAATAGTTGTGGAACTTGAAAACTAGGAATCGTGTTTTACCAGGTTGGTTAAACTCGATGAAGTTCGGTAGTATTACCTCGTGCTCTAATTTGTATTTGTCTAACATTGTTATGATTATTCTAGGACTTGTGGTTACTATGCTGTTAGGGTCTACGAACTCAGGGTTAATAAATGACGAAGAGGAGCCAGTATCAACTAAGAATTTGAGGGGTCTCCCATAAGGTGATGAGACATTCATATAAAGTAGACGATCACCATGCTTGTTTACGTCTAGGTATCCGATTGCTGGTTCGAGGCGGATTCTGGAAAATTTACATCGGCTATGTTAGCTTCTTCTTCCGGACCAAGTTTTGCCTCTGGTGGGTACTCAGTATAATTATCAGGGTGTTGGTTATAGAACCTATCAAGGTTTGAATAATGATAATCATTAGTATAATAGTTGTCATACTCGTAGCTTTGTTCGGTTTATGGATTCTCTTCCGATACAGCAAAGAATTCTTTGTTAACGAAGTTTGGTTGGGGATTGCGAATATTGGTATTACCTGAGCTAGTGTCCATCGGCTCTGGTTTAGGCAATTGAGATCGATATTGCTGATTTTGTCCAAAGACGTTTGAATTAAAAGGTCTATGTTGTGGAAGAAATTGCCTTTGCTGTTGTGAGAAAGGTCGTTGCCTAGTTTGTTGAGAAAAGGGTCTTTGTTGTGGAGAAAAGAAATGCTGTTGTACAGGGGCTCTTTGTTGTGGTACAAATGGTCTCTGATGTGAAAAGGGTTGATGTGTTCGAAAGGGTGGTCTATTCTGATAATTTGCCTGATAAAAATGTGGGGTTTGACGTATTTTATTTTGTTCATCCTTTCTCTGAAAACTATTACCAAAATGGGTACGATCACTTTTGACGTAATAAATATTTTGCTCTTTAATGCAGTAGGAGAACGCAACTGCTAAAGACTCGGGACGCATTGCTCGTATTGTTGAGCCTAAGGGTTCTCGTAATCCTGTTAAAAATGCGTTAAGACACATTTCCCTGAAAAGGTTTTCTTTTGCTGTAACTACGTTTGTTTGAGTTTCGTGAATTTGCAAATGATTGAACATGGCAGCTTGAATCTCGATAATTTGACTGTAAAATTTGTCTACCGTTTTATCTTGTTGTTTTAGTGCATGTAGATCACGAATGAGAGAGGTTTCATTCCTTTTATCGGAATAATGGAGGACTAAATTTCCTTTTATGCAACTCCATTCTAATAGAGTGCCATACATGTTAAGGACTTCGTTGGCAGGGCCAACGATTTTATTGCGAATTGCTCGAATAAGAATGCGACCGTATATTGTTCCGTTTGCTTCACTAACGAGGAACAAAATTTCCTCTACATTGCGGATAAAATCATGTAGGAGTCGGGGGTTTCCGTCAAAACTTGGTAGATCTTTAACCGCATCGGGAATTCTTAGCGTTTTAAACACTCCATTGGCCATATTTGATATCGCGTTATTATCGTTTGAGGTACTTGAATTATGTGCCTGAGGTGGACTAACACCGGAGTTGGGCAAACCTGTATTATTTGGCATATTTGAAAATTCACTTAAATCACTTGTATTACCCGATTCAAAATTATCTTTAACTTCACTTAAATTTTCTTCAAAATTTTCTTCTAAAATATCCTCTAATTCGCTTAAATTTTCCCTGCTACCAAGACTAAACAAATTATTTAATCTAAGACCTTTTATGTTATAAGGCAAGGTTCTCGATTTACCTTGCTTCTTATCTTTACTCATTAATTTTTCCGAAAAACAAAAAAAATTCCTTTCGTTTACTCTATTTAAAATTTCAATTAATTTCACTTAATTTCAATTCCTATGCTTTTTATGTACTTTTTATTAATTAATTCACTCAATAAAAAAAATTCTTATTTAATATATTTGTTTAATTCACTCAATAAAATGCAAAATTCAAAATATTTTCCTTTATTTAATATATCTTGGTGTATTTAATTTATTTAAATTATATTTATAAGGATTAGGAAGGGATAGAAAATATAGGAAAGTAAAAATCCAAAATTTGACTTACAGAATTATAACCAAAACTTCCTTCATTGTTGAACGTTTTCCGGTATTAAGAGTTGAAACTCGCCGATCCTTTAAATAGTGTGATGAACAGATATTCCCACGATGTCTTCTGGAAAATCCCTCGTAGCAGCTTGAATATTCCCTCGATGTTGCTTTAACTTGGGCTTGCTCACTTTTCACTAATCGCACTTTTTTGTAATGTTTTTCCACACCGATAAACCGTCGATATTATTCAAAAATATTAATAAGGATCGTTACCGGATCCTACAACGACTGCACCACTTAAGTTTTGAGTTGAGCCAAAACAGAAAAAAAATAAAGATTTTAAAAAATAAAATTTATTTCCACAAAACGACAACGATACAAGTTAACGCTTTGAATTATAAACTGTAAGTAATTGCCGAAAGCTTATTAGAATATCTCTAAGGTAAAATTTTATTATTACAATTTGCTGATTAAGAAGTTTTCTAAAGAGGGAAATTGGATCGGCGGAAACTGTCCAGACAAATTCTATGGAAATTTAAAGAGCAAAAATTTAATGGCAATGAAAGAATATTATGCTTATGTTGTATTTAATGTGGGAACATTACTATAAGGATTATATGTATTTATCTATTCTAATGTGGTAACATAACTCGCGCAAATCGAATGCGCGAGAGTGCGGCTGTGTGCATCTTATGGAAGTTTTTCCTCTCCATCAGATTTGTTGTTGTCCAAAGGAATTTCTTCAACTAAAGACACTAAAAAGCTATAATCAACAGAAAGGAATCAAGTCTTTTTGACTAAAAATATTTAATTTGAATGGTTTTAAAAAGTCGCTTGAAATCAATTTTTTTGACTTATATTCTATATAATATAAATATAATAACATACCTATCAATATGTATATATCATTGTTTTCGTCATGGCGGATCAACTATGCAAGAGGTGTTCTTCGGAAATCGCCCGTGACGGGATTTCCTGTGATGGGGTTTGTGGAGGCGTTTTCCATCCTTCTTGCCTCAAGGTCAGTAGCAAATCTTCGGCTCCTAGAGGGCCCACTTGTGGCGATTGCTCTGACATCAAACCCTGTCATGTGCTGAGAATGATGAAAGACATCTCTGACGCTTTTCTCGTTGATCACGAAAGAGTCATGGATCGTCTTAACTCCTTCTCCAGCAACATCTTGCATTTTCAAATGCTAGCCGATGACGTCCAGTCCATCAATGCCCGGCTTGACACGTTGTCTGACACCCTGAACTCTGTTGTGACCAATACGGGTTCCTTGATTGAGAAATTTGAGAAAATTTCTGTCCGAGTTGCAACAGCACTAGAATCGTTAGACGACATACACTCGGCGATACTTAATCCGGTTGCCACTTCTTCCTCCTGCACTTTTAGCTCCTAGGCTTCCGTCCATCCTATATTGGACGACATAAAAAGGAATACCAAGCGTGTTAGGGTTGATATTGAATCGCTGTCATCAGCTGTGATTCAAAATCACAATGCCCTGATCTCCCTGTCCTTAAAATTGGAGAGCGTCGTTGTTACAAATAAGACCTCCCCAGCGACGGCAGCATCTGATGACGCTCTGCAGGTTGAGGAGCAGCCTCTGTCTTCACCCTGTCCCGCGCCTACTTCTAGTTCGGAGAACGTCTTCTTGCCACAGGAGGCCGTCAATTCAATTGCTCCTAATATTAAGGTGCGTCGTAAAAGTCGCAGGAAAAATCGAAATCGCCAAGCCCTCATTGGTGACAGTGTCACCCCGAGTTTCTTGCCCCGCGTTCCAGGGATAGAATCGATCTCTAGGCCGGTCTCGGTATCAACCTCTTCGACCTTAACAGTGGCCAACCCCCCGGTCACTGAAGCTACAGTTCCCCTAGAACCGTGCACCCCTCTGATTACGATACCGAGACCTTTAGATATCTTTATATCACGATTCTCTCCTGAAACTACGACGGAGTCTGTCTGTGAATATTTAAGGAAGAAATCTATAGATCCTGGAACTGTTTCATGCAGAAAAGTCAGCAAGGCTTCCAAGCCTGTTGCTTCTTTCGTTTTGTCTGCACCGCCCGTTATTGCCGAGACTCTTTTAGATCCTGGTTTCTGGCCTGCTGGTGTCCTTACCAAGCTCTTTGTTCCCCGTACCCGTACTCGCGCACATCACTCAAACGTTTCCATTCCGAGAACACCAAGGATGCCAAAAAACTTGAGACCCTTTCCCTCTACTACCAAAACGTAAGGGGGACAAGGTAAAAAACTAACGACATCCTTCAGGCATCGATGGCTAGCGGGTTCGATGTCATAGCGTTCACGGAAACCTGGCTTCACGAAGGCATTCTTAATGCTGAACTCTTCGATTCCTCCTACCAAGTCTTTCGGAGGGACCGTCACACTGACTCGGAAGCTCGCGGGGGTGGCGTACTTCTTGCATGCCGCAGCCACCTTAATTGTAACCCAATTTCGCTTCCTAGTTTCTCTAACCATTTGGACATTGAGCTTTTCGCTCTCAAGATCTCTTTTTCAAAATCAAATCTCTTCCTGTTGTGCTGCTATATCCCACCAGATATGATAAGCACACTTGACGATGGAGGTATAAACCTCTATGATATTCTCATCTCCTGTGTTGATTATAGCCTGAATATTATGAACACTGGTGATGAATTACTCCTTCTTTGCGACTTCAATTTACCCAATATTCAGTGGGTATTTGACGAAGTTGACGATAACTACCTCCCCGAATGCAATTTTAATTCTAAGGAATCCTGTTTTCTCAATTCCTTATTCTCACTTGGCCTTAGTCAAATGAGTGGTGTGACTAATGTGTTAGGGAGGCAGTTGGATCTTGTATTCTTTACTGACTCAGGAAACATGATTGTTGAACCCAGTCCAATAGTCATGACGTCGTTGACAATTACCACCCTCCTCTCTCGCTCAATTACTGCTTGAACTCAAAGAACAATCCTTGTCTGGAGGTGGTAACCCATTCCTTCAACTTTAAGAAAGCTAACTTTAATGAACTCTCATCT
Source organism: Thereva unica (assembly GCA_949987705.1). Classification (NCBI taxonomy): domain Eukaryota; kingdom Metazoa; phylum Arthropoda; class Insecta; order Diptera; family Therevidae; genus Thereva; species Thereva unica. Next base: position 67,908,457 of record OX465281.1, read on the forward strand.
AAGCTTGCCTTGACTGATTTCAACAGCTTACTTTCCGCAAATGAGTTGGATGTCGATGTGGCACGGTTTTATGGCGTACTGTATGAAGCTATTGCTTCATGTGTACCTACTGAGCCCCAAAAATTGCGCAGTTCTACTCCACCTTGGTATAATAATGAGCTGAAGCATTTAAGGAATCAGAAAAATAGACTCTGGAAGACCTATTTAAAGAGAAAGGACTCTCCGAGTCTTATTACATTTACTGATTGCTATAACAGATTTCGTTTACTCTCTTCTGCTCTGTATGGCGAATATCTCAGCAGCATGAGGGACCAAGTTTATACTGATCCTAGAAACTTCTTTAAATTTGTCAACTCCAAGAAAAAAGTTTATAACTACCCAAATACTATGCAGCACACTAACTGGTCAAGTAGTGAGTCTTCCTCGATTTGCAACATGTTTGCTTCATTCTTTCATCAATCTTTCACCCCTTCTAACTTTCAGCCTAATGACAATAATTTTCGTCACATAACTCCTCACCGAGAGGCTACTAGTTTATCTCTTTCAATTTCCATTGACGATATCATGAAACATATTGATGAACTCCCATACGATTTCACTTCCGGCCCTGACGGTATCCCTCCTGCTGTCCTTAAATCCTGTGTGGAGGTTCTCCAGTCTCCACTGAAAACTCTTTTTCAAAAGTCCCTGGATAAAGGGTACTTCCCTACTCTTTGGAAGAATTCGTTCATAATTCCTATTCACAAAAGTGGTAGCAAGAATGAAATATCGAACTACAGACCAGTTGCAAAGCTGTCTGTCATACCGAAGCTTTTTGAATCAATCATTTATTCTGCAATCGTGCCCATCTGCAAGAAACTTATTTCAAAGAACCAACATGGTTTTCTTCCAGCTCGTTCCACTACCACCAATCTCCTTGAGTTCACTTCCCATGCTGTCGAAGGCTTTGCTTCCGGTTGTCAAACTGATTGTGTTTACACTGATTTTAGTAAGGCATTTGACAAGCTTTCCCACTCCATTATACTTTTCAAACTAAGAATGTTAGGCTTACCTCAAGCTCTTCAAATATGGTTCCAGTCCTACTTAGCTGACATGACCTACCAAGTTCTCTTCCGTGGATCCAAATCCGCGACCATAGAGGCGTCATCCGGTGTCCCTCAAGGCAGTCATCTTGGCCCTATCCTCTTTATTCTTTCTATTGATGACATTGTTCCCTTGCTAAGACACTGCAGAATCTTGATTTATGCTGATGACATAAAATTGTACTGTCACATAAAGGGTATGGAGGACTGCAAACTTTTGCAAGTTGACCTCGACACTTTTTACTCTTGGTGTGCTAACAACAACCTGGTTCTTAATATTAGTAAATGCGAAGTCATAACATTTTGTAGGCGACGTGATCCTATAATTTATAGCTATTCCTTTTTTAATGAGGGTGTCACCCGTGTTAATTTTGTCAAAGATCTCGGGATTAGATTTGACACCAAGTTGGACTTTGCTTCTCATATCAACTATATTTCTACCAAGAGCAGCTTAGTCTTGGGTTTTATAAAAAGGTGGTCCAAAGAATTTAATAGCACCCTGATCACTAAACACCTCTACATCTCCCTTGTCAGACCTTTACTTGAATATGCGTCCCAGGTTTGGTCCCCTCACTTTTCTTCGCATGTTGGAAAAATTGAATCGGTTCAACGTAGGTTCGTTCGATTCGCATTGAATCAGCTTCCTTGGGAAGACCCTTTAGTTCTTCCACCATACGAATACCGACTTAAGTTACTCAACTTCAGCACTCTCCACAAGCGTCGTGAGGTGGCCGATGTTGTTTTCTTCCACCAGCTCCTTAATGGACGTGTCGACTCAGGTTTTCTAAGTCGCCGTGCGGTGTTTAGAGAGAGCAGATACAATTTAAGAGGACCGTCGCTCTTACACATCAACTCCTCTAGCACCAACTACGGCCGTTTTGAGCCTGTAAACCGCATGTTTATTAATGTCAATAAAAATATTAATGTTTTTAGCGTCACCATTAGTAAAGATCTCTTTAAAAGGAGTCTTTTTAATGTCTCGTGACTGGTTACGTGGTTTGCATGCGATTTTTTATTCTATGTTTTTCTTTTTAATTTTTATTTCTTTCATAATTTATTTTTATTTTTTTCTATGTTTGCATGCTTCAGCCGAGCCCGCGTGGCCGTGGTAAATGTTTCTCAGCCCAGCTGAGAATTGCGCCTTCTTCATAAGAAGGGAAACTCTATTATTATTATTATTATCGTTGCATACCCTTAGGAAATATTATATATAAAATGTAAATAAACTGTACGCGCATTAGAAGTTATACTTCTTTGGCGTGATTTTAAGACTTACTTTTAATTTGCATACAAATAATTTATTGGATTCTTTTTATTTTCGTGCGTTGGAAGGTGAACGCATCATGATGCCGACACGCTCCAGCCTGTCGGTTATACCAGATTATAATCCTAACTAAAATCACCCATTAGCCGACTCATTAGGCTCATCAAATTCTCTTGAGACGGGCTAATTTTCTGTGAAAAAGTAATGTTAGGGCTTAGAATGCCTAAAACTTAATGGACTGCAGGGCAACTTAGAAATAAACCAAGTTTAACTATTCGAACTTTATTTATAATTCTCAATTTTCACAATTTATAAATTCAATTTAAATAAATTCTTCACAATTCTAAGTTCAATATATTTAACATTCACTGGATACTAATTTCAAGTTATTTAATAAAACATTTATAAGGTTTAGTTCACATAAAAGTAATAATTCAAATTCGATTTTAATTCTCTTCACTTAAGGCTAATATTAATAGTTCATGCTCGATAGAATTTCCTGATTATGGTCGACTTGATTAAAATTCTGAATTTTCAGCAATATTGCCGTTGCTGGAGCTACTGTTAAAGCTTGTTTGGCTGCAGATGATGTATGTGCTAATTAGAAGTTAGTTAGAAATATTCTTTTAATTTAAACGCCACTTGATATTTCAGATTAATATGATTTGATAACTAGGAGTGTACATTAACTCGTCACGTAAAATGTACAATTGGGAATTTACATGAACTCGTTTCGTTGCATGTATTTAGGAGTTGGGATAATTTACATGAACTTGACTCGTTCCATGTAAACCAAGTTGGATTTCGATTGGAAATGGAATTAATTTACACCAACTCGATACGTTAGATGTATTTATTATTTGAGATTATACATGAACTCGACACTTTACATGTATCTTGGGTTGAGATCACTTGCTTTACTAGAATTTCTTCGAGCTCGACTCGCAACGAAGATCAATTGTGATCTGGCCTGTTTCAGTCAACTGCGGCGATATTTATTTTCCAACCAACAATAGCCGGTTAATTCGCCGGGGCAATGTTTTGGTGGGGTAGTGCCTCATATGGCTATTTTAGTACTTAGTCCATTTTTAGTATAAATTGGCTATGTGTTGGTGACGGCTGAAGCTGTCACTTGTATAAGGTAAGTTTATTTTGGTTATTTTGATTAATTTTAATATTTATGGTTTTACTTCTCTTCTTTTTTGTTTTATGTTTTGATGGTTGTGGAGCCAAGTATGCTGAGATGGAGCTTCGTGTATTGCCTTTAGGGTTGTCAGGTTAGTAGGTTTTTTATATAGAATGTTTTCTTGGTGATAAATTTGTTTGTTTACAGGAATATGATAGCTGCAAGACGTCGGTGGAATGTAAAACTTGGTCTCCTCAAGATTGTTCATGGTAAATATATATTGATCAAAGGTTGTTTTATGATATCAATTATTTATTTTTAGGATATTATCTACGACTGAACATCGTTAGCTTCAATATCTTCTAGGTGTTGTTGTTTTTTAATATTATTGTTGTTGGAAGGGTGTTGTTTGTTAATAAAAAAAAGTTTTTATATGCTTATATGAATATACATATGTTTTTTTAATTCAATTTCCCTCTTTCTTTGGATTCCCGAGTTTTGTTCAGTGTGTCATCGTTTTTTCTTGATTGTAGGGTGTTGCGGCATCGTCTATCTTTAAGGAAGGTAAATCGTAATGTTCCCTCCTTACTTTTGTGCCGGTAAGACCGCTTGGCTGCCTGAGTTTTACTCCATGGCAAAGGTAGATTTTTAATTTTTCTCCACAATGCTGGTTCCACAATGATGTTGGGTGGAGGTTGACGTGCCCTATACTCGTCCAGCGATATTCGTCTTTTTTGGGTGGTGTGACACTAGGTGTTTGGGCAGTGCTGTGGGTGGACGTTGGTACTTTACGCGGCTGCGTACGCTCACGAATTTCCGGGCCGCAAGGTATAGCCTCAAAGGGTTTTTTAATCTGTGGCGGTTGCGGTGATGTTGGCTTGGATAACTTCCCTTTAAGTGATGTTGACTCTAGGCTTGGTGGTGTGGACAATTGTGGGATATCGTCGATCCACAAGTAATCCATGATTTTAAAAGAAAAAACACTTTACTGCTAGTACGGTTGGTACACTAATGATGGACGTGATCTTGCAGAAAATTTTGTTGAAAAATTTAACGGGTTTTTCATAGACGTTATTGTTGTAATATTTCGAAATTTTGTTCGACATGGTTTTGATCCTTGCTATTTAATATGGAATCTGAAGCTTGGGTTTCATTAGCATGGTTACGTATTATTTGATTATCGATGTTGTTAATAGGAAGTAGCGCCACCTTTGCGATTGGTCTTCGAATTATGGAGTTCTTCACTTTAATATCTAATACCCGAATTAGGTCGTCGGTACCTGGATAAACCTTCACAATGCGTCCTAAAGCCCATTGTAGTGGAGGTAAGCGATCGTCTTTAACTAATACTAAGTCTTCTGTTTTTAAATTGGGTTGTGACTGAAGCCATTTAGGACGTTGCTGAAGTCGAGCAACATATTCGGAGGACCATCTCTGCCAGAAGTGGTGCATAAGTTGCTGACAAAGTTGCGATCGATTCAAATAATTGGTGTTACTGTCTAATAGATCCTGTTGTGGTGGTGCTAATAGGGCATCACCGATAAGAAAATGGCCTGGAGTTAAAGCACTCAGATCTGTTGAATCTTCGGTCAGTGGGCATAACGGCCTTGAATTTAAGCATGCCTCAATTTGACTTAGCGTTGTGGCCATTTCTTCGAATGTTAATGTGGCGTTTCCGAGGATTCTTCTGAGGTGATACTTTGTCGATTTAACCCCTGCTTCCCAGAGGCCACCGAAATGGGGTGAATGTGGTGGATTAAAGTGCCAATTGATGCCTTCATGAGATACGTGGTCAGCGACTTGATTTTGTTGTTTGTGAACTTCTCTGAGGAATGAATTTTGCGCCAATGAAGTTGGTGCCGCAGTCACTGTAGATGTGTTGGCATTTTCCTCTCCTTGAGGTAAAGCGATAAAGTGCTGCTAGAAAGGCTTGTGTAGTGAGCTCACTAACGAGTTCGAGATGTATAGCTTTTACTGACAAGCAGATAAATACCGCAATGTATCCTTTGGTTGCAGGAGCTCCTCGTCTCTTACTGGTTTTGATACTGATTGGTCCGCAAAAGTCCACACCCGTATGCGTAAAAGGCCTTGACATCGTGACTCTTTGTGCTGGCAGATTTCCCATTAGTTGACTATTGACTTGCGCTTTCAATCGAAAACATGTCACACATTTGAGTAATAACCGTCGCACAGTATTACGCCCGTCTAGTATCCAGTACCTTTTTCGTAGTAGTGATAAGGTTAGTTGAGTTCCGCCGTGCATGCATGAATGGTGATACTGGACAATTAGGAGAAAGCTTAAGTGACATGAATTGTTTAAAATTATGGGGTGACGTTCGTCATGACTTATGGGAGCTTTTTGTAAACGTCCCCCAACTCTTAAAATTTTGTCGCTGTCTATGAATGGGTTCAATTTTTTTAGTTTGCTTTTTGGATGTACAGTCTTGTGTAATTCCAGATGACGGAGATCATTGGGAAAATGTAGTTGTTGATGAAACTTCACCCAAAGGTTCGTGGCTCGTTCAAGTTCTTGTGTTGATAGCCAAAGTTGCCTTGGTCCGGGGCGTTTGACTGTACGGAGACAATATGCCGTGACGCGAATTAATTTTGAAAATGAGGAGAACCTTTTTAGTAGCTCTAACATAAATGGATTTTCATCATACATGGTATGTAACCCGTGAATATGTTTCCTGGTTTCTAGTTCCGTTTCCTCAAAACTCGGTGAATGAGGCCAGTGGCTGGGATCTTGAACTAGCCAATGAGGTCCGCTCCACCACTGTGTTGTAGTGATCAGTTCGTTTGGTAGAACTCCTCTGGAAGCGAGGTCAGCTGGATTGTCTTTTGATGAGACATGATGCCATGGTGCATTCCCTATTAATGTGAAGATTTCGCTTGTGCGATTTGCCACGAAAGTGGTCCACTTTCTTGGTTGTCCTTTTAGCCATGAGAGGACAATTGATGAGTCTGTCCACATGTGTGTTTCGATGTTGCCAAGCTGTAAGATATTGCGAGTATGCCGTACTAATTTTGCGGCTAATACTGCACCACAAAGTTCCAATCTTGGTATAGATATTTGTTTGATCGGAGCGACTTTAGTTTTGGAGGTGATGATCTGGATTTTCACGTTGTGGTCCGGGGTAGAGATTCGACAGTAGATTACAGCCGCATAGGCGTTTTGCGAAGCGTCACTGAAGACGTGGAGTTGAATGTCACGAGAGCGCTGCGTAGTTCCTAACCATCGTGGAATGCGAAGCTGTTCGAGTAGGGGGAGTTGAGCCTTTATCATGGACCATGAATGTTGTATTTTCGAAGGAACGGGCTCATCCCAGGTACTGCCAAGGATCCACAATGATTGCATCAGAATTTTTGCAGTAATTATCACCGGTGTAATCCAACCTAATGGATCATAAAGTTTGGCAATCTCTGATAGAAGCTCTCGTTTGCTCAGCGTATGATGTTCTTGAGTTATCTTTATTCTGTAGTTGAATGTGTCATAGGAAGGGTACCACATAACACCTAAAGACTTAATGCCTTGATCTGGGTTGATGTCAATAGGATCAGATACTGCTCTATCTTCTTCGGGGATTGTGGCTAGAATAGAATTGTCATTTGTAAGCCACTTTTTGAGCTTGAAACCGCCGCGAAGGAGGAGTTTATCTAAGTCCTTGTGGGTTATTATTGCTGCATCGATCGAGTCTGCACCCGTGAGTAGATCATCAACGTAGAAATCGTTAAGTATTATTTCGGAAGCACGTGGATAGGAGTTACGTTCGTCGATGGCTAGCTGCTGGATTGTACGAATTGCTAAGTATGGAGCGCAAGTAACTCCAAACGTTACCGTGGTTAGATAATATTCTCGCAGGGGATCTGATGGGGACTCTCGCCATATGATTCTTTGATAAGTCACATCATCCGGATGTACCAATACTTGGCGATACATCTTAAAAATGTCTGATACCCGCACGTATTTGAATTTTCTCCAACGAGTAAGAACTGCTATGAGCTCATTCTGCAGTGTAGGACCGGTCAGCAACGCATCGTTGAGGGAGTACCCGGAACTAGTTTGTCTCGACGCATCGAATACAATTCGCAGCTTTGTAGAAGTACTCTCTTTGTAGACTGCATGATGCGGTAAGTAGAAACTTTTGTAGAAGATGGAATTACCTTGCTGTACTTTGGTCTCGTCTTCTGAGTTTGTTGCTGGAATCATGTGTTTTAATTGAATGTACTCATTGATGCACTGAGCGTACTCGCTTTTTAAATCTGGGTTTGATAAAAAGCGCCTTTCGAGGTTCAAGAAACTTCCAATGGCAGCCGCATGCGACCGCCCTAGTGATTGTTGGTGCTGTTCGCTGATGAAAGGTAAGCGCACGCAATATCTACCGTCCTGAAGACGTTGATGTGATTCCTGGTAGATAGTTTCGCATTTTTGATCATCTGGATTTAATGCTGGTGTGGCGGGAACCTCTTCAATCGCCCAAAATTGTTGTAAATGTTGGCTGAGAGTTGTTAGCGATACAATAGACGTAAAGGTCTTGGGTGAATAGGATTCACTGGTATCAGTTGATGTTTTTCCGCATAATATCCAGCCTAATAGAGTTTCTAGTGCGGTTGGTTGGTCTTGAAGTCCTTTTCGAATGTTAGGTAATATTAAGGATCCATATATATCAGCTCCTAAGATTACATCGATTCGGCCTGGTTGATTGAAAGTAGGGTCAGCCAACTTTATCCCTTCAATATGTTTCCAGTCGGTTGGTACAAAGGGTCTTGGTGGTAAGAAGGACGTTAAAGTTTTTAAGACAAGGGCTTGTAGATTCAACACGTACCCTCCAGGCTGAATAACCAGGGCCGTTTCCACCATTGACCGAGAGGTTCCAGCGTCGCATTGTTGTACACCCAATATGTACACCAGGACTGGCTTCTTTTGTAGTGAAAGTGATTGGACGGCATATTCTGACAGAAAGGATGATTGGGAGCCTGGATTTATGGCCGGTATTCACAGTCGATTCTTAAGCATGGGCTTAAGAATTTCTTAAATAAGTTCGCCTTATTTGAATAAGGCGTTCTTAAGAAATCATGTATTCACAGTCATGCCTTAAGGTGAACTTTATTAAGCAATTGCTTAAGCATTTCCCTTGTTATTTTCCAATAATTCCACTATTTATGTCGTCTCCAAGGCAACTTAAGCAATTGCTTATATTTGATTTTTTAATTAAAGTGTGAAAAAATATATTTAGCCCAGTCACATTATGCAAAAAAACGAGCAAACCTCTGAAATAATGCAACTGGAGATTTATCAGCGGGATTCTCTTTTATTTTGGGGTCACAAATAATTTCCCAAAAGTCCATAAAGCCAGCTGACCGGCTTACTCGAGTTATGGAGGGTCAAAGGTAACGAAAATCAAATTTTCTCAAATATCTCCTAAACTATTGGTTTTATGCAATTTTTGGCTAAGTAAAGATTGTTCGTGAGATGAATCTACAAAAAAATGCCTTACACGGAATTTACGTAAAACCAATTGTTTTTGAGATAAGGGGCTGGGAAAACTCAACGCGCTGCATTCTTTTCCGCACCACCTTTGAAGTATAATGCAAGCAGCGTTTTTACATGGTATTCTTAGTTCATAGGTTATAAGGCACTTCTTTCATGCTGTCATCTTCATCAACACTCATCCCAGATAAAAATAACGAAATGAGGTTGGCGTCATCATCGTCATGATTTTCGTAATCTTTGACCCTCCATAATTCGAGTAGCCGGTCAGCTGGCTTTATGGACTTTTGGGAAATTATTTGTGACCCCAAAATAAAAGAGAATCCCGCTGATAAATCTCCAGTTGCACTATTTCAGAGATTCATGTATAAAGTGACTGGGCTAATTGTAAAATGGATTTGTTTTTGTCGGTTAAGCCCTGGACAGACATGTGATTTCGATATCATAATATTCCTAATATTATAATATTCGGATATGTCTGTCACCCCCATATCATAATATCAAAACGCAACAACATGATATTAACGTAATATCGAAACACAGCTGATTTTCATAATATTAACATGATATGAGTAATTTCTAGTGAGAGCAGCGCTATTTTTCGCTAGCGGAAATTATAAAAACTCAAACTTTTGCTCTTTTGAAATATCAAGTTACCTTTAAAATTTTTATATTTGTTTAGTTTTGTATAGTTACTATAGTAACTATTTATTAAAGTAGAATACGAACCTCCTTAGAAATTTAAATTCAGACTGTCAAAAATACAACTGCCACAGATATCATAATATTATGTCTGTCACTACTTAGTTTATTTTGATATCGTGATCTCAATATTATGATATCGAAATCACATGTCTGTCCAGGGCTTTAGTGATATTGATAATATAAGTGACATTGATAGTTAAGAGGATAATATTAGACACATCCGTAGATGTTTGCGTGACTCAAACCTTTTGAATATTACGATAACACTGAACACGTACGCTACGGTATCCTACCAACAATTCGTGAAGGTCTGTATGTAAAGTTATGGCCGCTCAAAGTTCAACCTTGATCATGTTGTTGTGGTTGAAAGCAGTTCTTTGCGATTAACTCATAAGATATTATTTTGTGCGGGTTAATGCCGGTTGTGTGAGTTAATGCCACTTTAACTTAAAGTGCTAGTAATTACCTTTATAATGAGCCCTTGGTCGTCATTCTCGCTTGCTTAGTTTGCAATCCAACGCCAAAGTTCGCATTGCACGTGCCTGCAATAACTGATAACGCCATTTTTGTTGAATATCTCGTTAACGGTTGCTCATATGAAAATGTAGAAAACAGCAGAGAAAGAAAGAAATATGGGCATTAAAATATCTTTCAAATCAGCTATTGACTGAAACTCTTTCGTTTCATGTCCGCGGCATAGCGGATGAAAAGTCAACGGTTACGACACTTCTCATCGAATAACTCGCTTCCAGACAGTTTCGCGTGTCGGATGATTTAGAATTTTATATAATACTCGGAATTATCGACTCAACAAACTTGATTTTTTTATTGTCAGATGTACCCGAACAATTTCCAAAAAAAAAATTTCGTACATCGGAAAATTCAATTACATTTTACTAATTACACTGGACTATATTGAAAAATCAAATATAAGCAATTGCTTAAGGCACCCTTGACGACTACTTGAAAAATAAATTCATTTTTAGGGTAAATAAGATCGTCTTAAGCATTTGCTTAAGGGGACAGGCCCCTCAAGCGGCCGAGAAATAAGCGTTTTTCCTGATTTTTTTCTTACAGAAAGAAACATCGGAGACATACGAATTTTGGGATATGTTTTAGTCATACTTTAAACTTTATTAACAAAAAAAAATACATCTGAAAAATTTCAAATGGCTGAGTTATTGACGTTTTCCGGCAACGTTTCAACACGGTCGGAGTCCATTGGCGGGCACGATAGCAGCCGTTGTTTTCAACTAAAATCAAATTTTTTTTTTTGTTTTCTTCGTTATACTTATTTGTTCTATGTGAACTACGGAAATTCCAAAAATCGAAAATTTAGTCGAAAAAATATGATTCAAAAAAAAAAGTTACTTTTTTTACATTTATTTGTTAATAAAAAAGGTATTGAAAATCGGAATTTTTCAAAATCCGTAGTTCACATAGAGTAGTTTTTTATACTGAATAAAATAAACTTTAGTTGAAGACAATCCGTTGATAACTTTTTTAGTTATCTTGCCCGCCAATTGTAAAAACATGGTTTTGAGAAAACGCACTTTAAATCGTTCAAAACTTACTATTGAGCTCTGAGCGACCGAATGAATTTTCGTGTAACTCCCGTAATACTTCGAATTTCGAGCTAAAATTTTACACACATAATCTTGAATAGTTGCCAGATCGATTAAGCAAAAAAAAAAAGGATTTTTTGAGACCTATTGAGGGGCCTGTCCCCTTAAGCATTTGCTTTATTAAGTTCATGCTTGAGCATTTGCTTAAGGAAATGCTTAAGGAGCGACTGTGAATCGAAACGACACCTTAAGCAATTGCTTAAGCATGAACTTTGAATAAGCACTGACTAAGAATACCGGCCTATGAGTGCTCGAAATGTTTTACGTCCTTTCCGGGCTCCTTGTAAGGTTACGAGTGCAGTAGAGAGCAGAACTTCTTTGCACATTGCTGAGTGTAGAGAGTTCAGTGCGGTTGTGCTTTGCATAGATCGTGGCGGAGATGTTGCGTTCTCTGCCTTCGTTGCGGTATTCTGCGGGGAACTTCTATCGGCGTTATGTAATAGAGTATGATGACGTTTGTTGCAATGTCGACATGAAAACTTGCTCGGACAGTTTGCTCCCATGTGTCCTCGTCCTAGACAATTGATGCACAAACAATTTTTGCGTGTTATGTGATTTCTCTCTTCTAGTGTTGAATTCATAAATTTAGAACAATTTCTCATGGGGTGACCTTCTCCACATATTTCACAAGCGTGATGATGCCCTGTGACGAATGACTGAATCCTTGGTGGTGTTGAGAGATTTCGTTGGGTTTTACTTGATGATGACCCCTTTTTTCCTATGGCTTCTAGCGTTCGGAAGCGTGCCTCCAAGAATTCGCGTAGCATTATCCATGATGGTATCTCAGTGCTCTTACTATTGCCTTGCTCCCATAGCTGGAGCGTTTCGGTCGGTAGCTTTTGACCTATCACGTAGACTATCATCGCGTCCCACTTTTCCACTGCCACTCCGAGATTATAGAGCGCTTGTAGACATTCCGTCGTCACGTCCATCAAACTTCTAATTCCTTGTGCCGATTCAGAAGATACGGAAGGTTGACTAAGTAGGAGTTTCAGTCGTGCGTTGACTAGTACTCGTTTGTTGTTGTACCTCTCTTTTAGGAGATCCCAAGCTGAAATGTAGTTATCGTTAGTTACTAGTACCTGTCGCAAGAGACCTTCAGCTTCTCCACTTAGATGTAACTTCAAGTATTGAAGTTTCTGTGCGTCAGACAGATTATTTATTATTCTCATGAATCAGGCTTGTGTAAAGATCATGGAAAGTTGTCCATTTCCGATAATCTCCAGAGAATTTTTCCAATGAGATTCGCGGTAGCTTGATTAGATGTTCCTTACTTGACATGGCCGTTTCCTTTTCCTGTTCTTTGGGAGACTGACTGCCTGCTTCTTCTGGTGGATACTCAGCTTCGTAACGAGATTCAATCGCGGCGTAATTTGTATAGAAATAGTCCTCCATTTCTTCTTATACATTCCTCGTGAAGTAGTTACTTTTTGCTAAGTCGGAATCTGCAGGTTCGTCATTCCTGGCCATAAGAATCTCTGTGTGGGTTTTCTGTATTTTCAGGAACATCTTTTCAAAATCCTGCAGTCGTTTTTTATAGTACGAAATGGTTCGGCTCCATCCTTTCGATAATTTGTGATGAACTTCTCCAGAAGCTCCTTTTGCACGAATTGTAATTTAATTGCCTTTTCCATATTAATTTAGTTTCTAGGTCACTGGTTAAATTTCTAAGCTACGCTGTGACCACTGAGTACTTTTATGCCGTATCCGGCTCGAAGGACCAAAAATGGGCTTAGAATGCCTAAAACTCAATGGACTGCAGGGCAACTTAGAAATAAACCACGTTTAACTATTCGAACTTTATTTATAATTCTCAATTTTCACAATTTATAAATTCAATTTAAATAAATTCTTCACAATTCTAAGTTCAATATATTTAACATTCACTGGATACTAATTTCAAGTTATTTAATAAAACATTTATAAGGTTTAGTTCACATAAAAGTAATAATTCAAATTCGATTTTAATTCTCTTCACTTAAGGCTAATATTAATAGTTCATGCTCGATAGAATTTCCTGATTATGGTCGACTTGATTAAAATTCTGAATTTTCAGCAATATTGCCGTTGCTGGAGCTACTGTTAAAGCTTGTTTGGCTGCAGATGATGTATGTGCTAATTAGAAGTTAGTTAGAAATATTCTTTTAATTTAAACGCCACTTGATATTTCAGATTAATATGATTTGATAACTAGGAGTGTACATTAACTCGTCACGTAAAATGTACAATTGGGAATTTACATGAACTCGTTTCGTTGCATGTATTTAGGAGTTGGGATAATTTACATAAACTTGACTCGTTCCATGTAAACCAAGTTGGATTTCGATTGGAAATGGAATTAATTTACACCAACTCGATACGTTAGATGTAAATTATTATTTGAGATTATACATGAACTCGACACGTTACATGTATCTTGGGTTGAGATCACTTGCTTTACTAGAATTTCTTCGAGCTCGACTCGCAACGAAGATCAATTGTGATCTGGCCTGTTTCAGTCAACTGCGGCGATATTTATTTTCCAACCAACAATAGCCGGTTAATTCGCCGGGGCAATGTTTTGGCGGGGTAATGCCTCATATGGCTATTTTAGTACTTATTCCATTTTTAGTATAAATTGGCTATGTGTTGGTGCCGGCTGAAGCTGTCACTTGTATAAGGTAAGTTTATTTTGGTTATTTTGATTAATTTTAATATTTATGGTTTTACTTTTCTTTTTTTGTTTTGTTTTATGTTTTGATGGTTGTGGAGCCAAGTATGCTGAGATGGAGCTTCGTGTATTGCCTTTAGGGTTGTCAGGTTAGTAGGTTTTTTATATAGAATGTTTTTTTGGTGATAAATTTGTTTGTTTACAGGAATATGATAGCTGCAAGACGTCGGTGGAATGTAAAACTTGGTCTCCTCAAGAATGTCTGTGGTAAATTAGTGGCAATACATGCAACATAATGTTGTTCAATATTACAGAATCTCTTTCGTATTTGACAGATTATGAGTTCCTTCACTTGGAATCCAATGCTGGTTTCAACGTGAATATCTTCAATACTTGATAGTAAAAAATCCACGTAAGGAATAATTTTACTTATAGTAACGGCTTCTTCGGCAGATGCATCTGTAGTGATATGTTTAAAAATATTGAAAATTGGAATTATACCTTTCAAAATTAGATGTTCGTTGGCATTTAATATATTCGGGGACCCTGGTATTTTCATAAGAATATTATTTACACGATCGGCCAAATCTAGGTATCTTTGAATCATATCTAATTCAGAATGCCAACGGGTTTTTACACATTGAATTAGGCATAAATCTGTTAATTTCTTTAATTCGTCAGCTGCTCTTACTGACATTCTAAAAAAAGTAACAATTTTCTTTATTTTGGTAACGATGCTATGTAGAAGTTCCAGCTCTACATTTTCCGTTTTCTAATTGTTTTCAAAGACTTTACTTATACAGTTCTGATTAAAATATTAAGACCACCTCCTATTTGACATAAAACTCTAACTTGCAATGACTATTACTTTTTAAGTTTATTTCCACGGCCTGAAGCCAAAAAGTGTTTGTTATCACCAAAGCACGCTAAAGCAAGGATTTTGTGGTGCAAAGACCGCAGACATTAGATATGTACATCTATAGCCTAAACACCTATAGTCATAGGAAGCCACCATTTTATGTCGAAGGTGGTCTTAATATTTTAATCAGAACTGTAATTAAATTCAGTTTGTGTGCGAAGCAGTGAAATTGCTTAGCATTGAAATTATTTTGGCAAGCATTCACTATATTATTTCCGACCGATTGTCATGAAATTTAGTGTGAATATTGTTGTTTTTGAACGAACAACAAAAGCATTCTCGTTTGTTTTTAAAAATTGTTTTTTATAAACATTTTTCAATAACAATTGCAAATTAAGTCAATTTTTTCAGTTATTGGAGCGCGGATAATTATCCGATTCTAATTTTGTTCGATCTAAAATGTCCAATAACACAGCTTGACAAAAATTTTTTATTTTTTTTATAACATTGATATAAACACCTGTTCCCTATTAAATTTGACCTGCTGAACACGAAAATATCAACGAAGCTCTTGTAACACGTCACGTTTTCAAGTTATGGCCAATAAAAGTTCCAAAAATCAAGATGGCGTTCCATCTTCCTTGGTAACGTTCTTCTATCTTTTTGATATCTTGGTGAAAGCGTTCACCTTGTTCGTCACTCACCATTCCAAGATTAGAGGGGAAAAATCGAAATGTGAATGCAAAAAATGTATTTTTAAAGACATTCTACACCCCATTGTTTTATATTTTTTTAACAAGTCTTTCACCAAAAACTCGGCATTCTCAGCTTTATGATTGCCTAAAAATCCTTGAATTACCTTCTTTAGAGGACAACCAAGCCTGTAGTTCTTTCCTGGTAAGATTTTCATCGAATTCGTCGTTCTTTATGAGTTTTCTTATCTGTGGGGCCAACAAAAATGCCTTCTTTTAATTTAGCATCACTCAATTTGGGAAAAACAGTTTTCAAATACAAAAATCCTTTACCATTTTTAAATTCTTTTATTTAACTTACACTGTTTGTCGTCAAATTTTGGAAGTTAAATTTGGCCCACTTCCCGGTTTCGGATAGAGCTGAAATTTCGCATACACGTTTAGTTTGGATGACAATGCAATCTGGCCATTTTGTAAAAATATCAAGATGGCGGTTCCAATTCTTTTATTTAACTTACACTGTTTGTCGTCAAATCTTGGAAGTTAAATTTGACCCACTTCCCGGTTTCGGATAGAGCTGAAATTTTGCATACACGTTTAGTTTGGATGACAATGCAATCTGGCCATTTTGTAGAAATATCAAGATGGCGGTTCCAAAATGGCGCCCGATTTTTGAAAGTGTGCTCCGCGGCCCTCTGACATGGGTATCAAATGAAAGGATATGACAGGTAGAACACAATAAGCTATGTGGCGTCATTCCAAATTCAAAATGGTGGCCAACACTTCTTGGAAGTTAAATTAGACCCACTTCCCGGTTTCGGATAGAGCTGAAATTTTGTATACACGTTTAGTTTGGATGACAATGCAATCTGGCCATTTTGTAAAAATATCAAGATAGCGGTTCCAAAATGGCGCCCGATTTTTGAAATTGTGCTCCGCGGCCCTCTGACATGGGTATCAAATGAAAGGATATGACAGGTAGAACACAATAAGCTATGTGTCGTCATTCCAAATTCAAAATGGCGGCCAACACTAAATTGCGTAAAGCTTATAATAGACTAAAAAGTAGAAAATATAACCGATCAACTTCCAATTTTGCACACACTCGTAGTTCGGGTGGTTAATGTGTATGAATGATGAGATGAATAGTTGAGTTAAGGGTGCGTTGATAATAAAGAAGCAATACACGTTACAAAAAATCACAAACAAACACAGAGATGCTGCTGTCAACTAAATTCAACTACTCAAATACTGAACTCATGTCCGTATGCATAATTTCAACTAAACCCAGGTAGCAGAGCTGAGTCGAGTTCAGTCAACCTTAACCCAACTCGACTCCCGTTTACATGTAGTTAGACTTGGGTTCAACTTGAGTTCAACTCATCATGTATAAGTACTAAATGCAATCTGACCTTTTTGTAAAAAAATCAAGAAGACGGTTCCGAGATGGCGGGCGTTTTTGCAATTATGTTCCACCGAGCCCACGACATGGGTATCAAATGAATACAGTAAACTGTGTGACGTAATTTTAAATCTAATAGAATTGCCATCATAAAATGGCGGAATACATATAATAAACTAAAAAGTAGAAAATAAAATAAATGGTTAAAAAAAATTTTTAAAAAAAATTCTTTTAATTAACTAAAAAATGTACTGAAAAGTAAAAAATAAAAAATATTTTAAAGAAAGCGTGAAATTTCAATTTTAATGAAAAAGTTAATTAAAAGAATGGCGCATTTTTCATCAAAACTTGAAAATATAACTGTAAATCGCGTGAGATTTACAATAACCCTCAATTTTTTGCTTTGTTAATTTCAAATTCTAACAAAATTTTTTGATGAAAAATGCGCCATTCTTTTAATTAACTTTTTCATTAAAATTGAAATTTCACGCTTTCTTTAAAATATTTTTTATTTTTTACTTTTCAGTACATTTTTTAGTTAATTAAAAGAATTTTTTTTAAAACATTTTTTTTAACCATTTATTTTTTATCCATAGCTTTGACAAAATTTTTCATCAAACCAAGTTTTATATGTAAAGGTGGAAGAATCACATTTTCTTGTGGAATGAGAGGTTTGTATTTAACATTTGATTTACCACAAACAAAGTCAGTTCTTTTCGGCCAATCTTTAACTGCATAGTGGTTTTCGGTATCTCTACTGTCCCACAAACAGAGAAAACAACAATATTTTGTGATCTTTGTAGCCGCAGCAATATAGCAACAACTTTTAAATCAGCACAAACCTTCCAGTTGTTTTCTTTTGAATAAATCTAAGATTAGTTGCAGGTTTTCATATGTTTCTTTTAAAATCACTGAGTAAGCAATAGGTATAGAAGGATATTGGTTGCCATTATGAAGTAAAACAGCTTTTAAGCTGGTCTTAGAACCATCAATAAAAAGTATCCATTGGTCTCTGTCGTAACGTATTCCAAGTTCCTCTATTAGTTCACTGATACTGTTGCAAAAGCAAAGTGATTCAGTGTTTGTAATAAAATTGGACAAGGGTCTGTTTCTTTTCCTTGGCATACATACTTTCGTGTTAGGAGATAACAAATGCCATTCTTGCAATCTAGATCCCAAAATTTCAGCTTTCCTTACAGGTAAATTCAAAACACGGATCAAATCGTACAACTCGTCCTGTTCAATTAAATGTGGTTGGTTGCTGCATGGAGCGATTGGAAGGTAGATACTCCGATTGTTCATTTAGCTCAACGTCTGCTTCGTCATTGCTTGAAATATCAGGTTCATCGGGTGTGGTGTCTTTAGCCAAAGGAACAGGATATTTCTCACTGTGAGGAATTGGTTTAGATACTGATGCTACATTTGGATACTTTATTTTACTCTTCATTTTTTTTTTTGTAACTCCTCTAATACTAGTCAAGCAGAAGTAGCAATCATTGTCATGATTTACTTGTTCCCGCCAGATCGTTGGTACAGCAAAAGACATAGAAACAGCTTTTCCATTAAACCACTCATTTAATGTTACGTAGCACGAAATACAAAAAAGTTTAGGGGTCCATTCCTTATGTTGTACTACTGAATGACCAAAATAATGTAAATACACTTGTTTCACTTTGTCACTCGGAGCTATTCCTTGAGATTTAATGATATATTGGCCACAAACATAACAAAACTGATTTGGGTGGTTTATACACTTATGACGTTCACTTTTCTGCATGATTTCAAAATAAATCGCGGTAATTCACTAAAAAAGTTATTAAAATGATTTTAAAAACACGAAAATTATTGATTTATAGTCATATGTTACATATAAATATGTAACTAACACGTTTTTTTCGTAATATGAACGGGGGTACATGAAAACAGTGTTGACACTATTACTAAGAAACGTGACGTGTTAGACACCCATATCATTAGCCTACTTTGGTAACAATTGAGAAAGTAATTCAAAAAACATAAAATTATTCGTGTTAGAAAAATCGTGTCACACACTGTAATTAAAAATAAATAAACTTAATAGAAAAAATTGTGATTGACATAACAAACAGACTGAAAGTGGTGCGGAATGAAGTTTGGTTTTTTCAATGAATTTCTTTCATTTTTTGACTAAAATAAAACAGAATTTGGACTAAATGAGCCGTTTATTTTGAAAGTGGGGCAAGTCCACTTTTTGTTATTTCGAGATATTGAAGCAATTGCATTCCAATAAAATTAAAAATATTGGTAGCACCTAATAAACAACTTTTTTGCATTTTGTATTCTTAAATAATATAAGTTTATTTTCCAATAGTGCTTATATTGCTGGCTACAAGAAAATAAAGGTTTTTCCATACCCAAATGGACTTGGCTCACTTTCAAAATTAATGGATTGATATAATCGTGGATAATATTTCAGTTATATCAGCCTTTTTAGACTCTTTATATTGACTTTACCTACATATGTGTGTATGTATGTATGTTTATACGTATGAATGTATTGTTAGGGCTTAGAATGCCTAAAACTCAATGGACTGCAGGGCAACTTAGAAATAAACCAAGTTTAACTATTCGAGCTTTATTTACAATTCTCAATTTTCACAATTTATAAATTCAATTTAAATTAATTCTTCACAATTCTGAGTTCAATATATTTAACATTCACTGGATACTAACTTCAAGCTATTTAATAAAACATTTATCAGGTTTAGTTCAGATACAGTAATAATTCAAGTTTATTTATATTTCACTTAACTAAATCAATCCATTACTACACTTAAAATTAATATTAATAGTCACTCTTGATTCAATTGCTTTGTTATGCTTGACTTGGTTATTCTTGATTTCCAGCAATATTGCCGTTGCTGAATCTGAGACTGGATGCTGCTGGAGCTGCTGTTGTAGGTTCGTTTAGCTACTCGTACTAG
Source organism: Thereva unica (assembly GCA_949987705.1). NCBI lineage: Eukaryota > Metazoa > Arthropoda > Insecta > Diptera > Therevidae > Thereva > Thereva unica. The sequence continues at coordinate 67,928,316 of OX465281.1, forward strand.
ATGCTGCCTCTAAGTACCCCAATATTGGGAGGGCTGAAATTCAATGTTATTTAGAAATATTCTTTTAATTTAAACGCCACTTGATATTTCAGATTACTATGATTTGAAAACTAGGAATGTACATTAACTCGTCACGTAAAATGTACAATTGGGAGTTTACAGGTATTTAGGATTTGGGATAATTTACATGAACTCGACTCGTTCCATGTAAACCAAGTTGGATTTCGATTAATTTACACCAACTCGATCCGTTAGATGTAAATTATTATTTGAGATTACATGAACTCGACACGTTCCATGTACCTTGGGTTGAGATCACTTGTTTATTAGAATTTCTTCGAGCTCGAATCGCAACGAAGATCAATTGTGATCTGAAATTTTCGATCGACTGGCTGCGCTATATATTTCATTCCTGACAATGGCAATTTTTTGGAAGGCAATGTGGGGGGGGCCATTGGAATTGGAATTTGCTTCAATTATTGTGTATGTGTCCCTTCTTGTTATGTATATCAGCTTTTGATACATAACAGCTGATTTATATATTTTGTTGTGACATTTGGTTGGGGTATAGTATGGACGAGGTAAGTTTTTATTCTATTTTATAAATTATTTTAATATTTATATTTCTTTTTTTGCTCATGTTTTTTATGTTGGACTGGATGCAAACATGCCGGGATGGAGTCTGCGCTTAGAGTTGTCAGATAAGTAATTTTTTCTAATAGAATATTTTCTTGGTGATGAGTTTGTTTATTTTCAGGTTATTCTGCAAGACGGATTATGGAAGTTTTGAAAATTGGAAAATTGATCTTCAGAATTTTCAAGGTAAGTATGTATATTGACAATATTTTATTTATGGTATTAATATTTATATTTTCAGGATTTAATTTAGGATTGAACATCCTCCCGGGCCTTGAAGCGATAACTTCAATTTGTCCATTGTTTGGTTTTTAAATATTGTTGTTGTTAGAAAGGTGTTGTTTTTGTTTAATAAAAAAAGTTTTATTATGCTTAGATAGATATGTTTATTTATTCAACTTCCTTTTTTCTTCCCTTTTGTCTGATGTTTCACCTTGTTTTGGGGCTTGTAGAGTTATGCGGCATCGTCGATCTTTAAGGAATGTGAACCTTAATGTACCTTCCTTACTTTTGTGCCGGTAAGAACGCTTGGCTGCATGAATTTTGTCCCACGGTAGAGACAGGTTTTTAATTTTTCGCCATAGCGCTGGTTCTATGATGACGTTCGGTGGAGGTTGACGTGCCCTGTACTCATCCAGCGATATCTTCCGTTTTTTAGGTGATTTGACACTAGGTGCTTGGGCAGTGCTGTGGGTGGACGTTGGTACCTTACGCGGTTGAGTACGCCTGCGAATTTCCGGGCCACAAGGTATAGCCTCAAACGGTCTTTTAAGACCTGGTGGTTGTGGCGATGTTGGTCTGGTTAATTGTTGTCAGTTGTGGTACATCGTCGATCCACAAGTAATCCATTTTTTTTTTAAACACTTGACTTTCAGTATGGTTGATATACTAATGATGGAGGTGATCTTGCAGAAAATCTTTGTAGAAAATTTAACGGGTTTTCTTAGACGTTATTGTTGTAGTATTTCGGAATTTAGTTCGACATGGTTTTGATCCTTGCTATGGAATCTGAAGCTTGTGTCTCATTAGCATGGTTGCCGATGTCGTCAATAGGAAGTAGGGCAACTTTTGCGATGGGTCTTCGAATTATGGAGTTCTTCACTTCAATATCTACTACCCGAATTAGGTCGTCGGTGCCTGGATAAACCTTCACAATGCGTCCTAGAGCCCATTGCTGTGGAGGTAGGCGATCTTCTTTAACTAATACTAAGTCTCCTGTTTTTAAATTGGGTTGTGACTGAAGCCATTTAGGACGTTGCTGAAGTCGAGCGACATATTCAGAGGACCATCTCTGCCAGAAGTGGTGCATAAGTTGCTGACAAAGTTGCCATCGATTCAAATAATTGGTTTTACAGTCTAATAGATCCTGTTGTGGTGGTGCTAATAGGGCATCACCGATAAGAAAATGGCCTGGAGTTAAAGCACTCAAATCTGTTCAATCTTCGGTCAGTGGGCATAACGGCCGTGAATTCAAGCATGCCTCAATTTGACTTAGCGTTGTGGCCATTTCTTCGAATGTTAATGTGGCGTTTCCGAGGATTCTTCTGAGGTGATACTTTGTCGATTTAACCCCTGCCTCCCAGAGGCCACCGAAATGGGGTGTATGTGGTGGATTAAAGTGCCAATTGATGCCTTCATGAGATACGTGGTCAGCGACTTGATTTTGTTGTTTGTGAACTTCTCTGAGGAATGAATTTGCGCCAATGAAGTTGGTGCCGCAGTCACTGTAGATGTGTTGGCACTTTCCTCTCCTTGAGGTAAAGCGATAAAGTGCTGCTAGAAAGGCTTGTGTAGTGAGCTCACTAACGAGTTCGAGATGTATAGCCTTTACTGATAAGCAGATAAATACCGCAATGTATCCTTTGGTTGCAGGAGCTCCTCGTCTCTTACTGGTTTTGATACTGATTGGTCCGCAAAAGTCCACACCCGTATGCGTAAAAGGCCTTGACATCGTGACTCTTTGTGCTGGCAGATTTCCCATTAGTTGACTATTGACTTGCGCTTTGAATCGAAAACATGTCACACATTTGAGTAATAACCGTCGCACAGTATTACGCCCGTCTAGTATCCAGTACCTTTTTCGTAGTAGTGATAAGGTTAGTTGAGTTCCGCCGTGCATGCATGAATGGTGATACTGGACAATTAGGAGAAAGCTTAAGTGACATGAATTGTTTAAAATTATGGGATGGCGTTCGTCATGACTTATGGGAGCGTTTTGTAAACGTCCGCCGACTCTTAAAATTTTGTCGCTGTCTATGAATGGGTTCAAATTTTTTAGTTTGCTTTTTGGATGTACAGTCTTGTGTAATTCTAGATGACGGAGATCATTGGGAAAGTGTAGTTGTTGATGAAACTTCACCCAAAGGTTCGTGGCTCGTTCAAGCTCTTGTGTTGATAGCCAAAGTTGCCTTGGTCCGGGGCGTTTGACTGTACGGAGACAATATGCCGTGACGCGAATTAATCTTGAAAATGAGGAGAACCTTTTTAGTAGCTCTAACATAAATGGATTTTCATCATACATGGTATGTAACCCGTGAATATGTTTCCTGGTTTCTAGTTCTGTTTCCTCGCAACTCGGTGAATGAGGCCAGTGGCTGGGATCTTGAACTAGCCAATGAGGTCCGCTCCACCACTGTGTTGTAGTGATCAGTTCGTTTGGTAGAACTCCTCTGGAAGCGAGGTCAGCTGGATTGTCTTTCGATGAGACATGATGCCATGGTGCATTCCCTATTAATGTGAAGATTTCGCTTGTGCGATTTGCCACGAAAGTGGTCCACTTTCTTGGTTGTCCTTTTAGCCATGAGAGGACAATTGATGAGTCTGTCCACATGTGTGTTTCGATGTTGTCAAGCTGTAAGATATTGCGAGTATGCCGTACTAATTTTGCAGCTAATACTGCACCACAAAGTTCCAATCTTGGTATAGATATTTGTTTGATCGGAGCGACTTTGTGGTCCGGGGTAGAGATTCGACCGTAGATTACGGCTGCATAGGCGTTTTGCGAGACGTCACTAAAGGCGTGGAGTTGAATGTCTTGAGAGTTCTGAGTAGTTCCTAACCATCGTGGAATGCGAAGCTGTTCAAGTAGGGGGAGTTGAGCCTTTATCATGGACCATGAATGTTGTATTTTCGAAGGAACGGGCTCATCCCAGGTACTGCCAAGGATCCACAATGATTGCATCAGAATTTTTGCAGTAATTATCACTGGTGAAATCCAGCCTAATGGATCATAACGTTTGGCAATCTCTGATAGAAGCTCTCGTTTGCTCAGCGTATGATGTTCTTGAGTTACCTTTATTCTGTAGCTAAATGTGTCGGAGGAAGGATACCACATAACACCTAAAGACTTAATGCCTTGATCTGGTTTGATGTCAACAGGATTAGACACTGCTCTATCTTCTTCCGGGATGGTGGCTAGGATGGAATTGTCATTAGTATGCCACTTTTTGAGCTTGAACCCGCCGCGAAGGAGTAGTTCATCTAGGTCCTTGTAGATTGTAATTGCTTCATCGATCGAATCTGCACCCGTGAGTAGATCATCAACGTAGAAATCGTTAAGAATTATTTCGGAAGCACGTGGATAGGAGTTACGTTCGTCGATGGCTAGCTGCTGGATTGTACGAATTGCTAAGTATGGAGCGCAAGTAACTCCAAACGTTACTGTGGTTAGATAATATTCTCGCAGGGGATCTGATGGGGACTCTCGCCATATGATTCTTTGATAAGTCACATCATCCGGATGTACCAATACTTGGCGATACATCTTAACAATGTCTGATACCAGCACATATTTGAATTTTCTCCAACGAGTAAGAACTGCTATGAGTTCATTCTGCAGTGTAGGACCGGTCAGCAACACATCGTTGAGGGAGTGCCCGGAACTAGTTTGTCTCGACGCATCGAATACAATTCGCAGCTTTGTAGAAGTACTCTCTTTGTAGACTGCATGATGCGGTAAGTAGAAACTTTTGTAGAAGATGGAATTACCTTGCTGTACTTTGGTCTCGTCTTCTGAGTTTGTTGCTGGAATCATGTGTTTTAGTTGGATGTATTCATTGATGCACTTGGCGTACTCGTCCTTTAACTCTGGGTTTGACAAAAAGCGTCGTTCGAGGTTCAAGAAACTTCCAATGGCGGCTGCCCGCGACCGTCCTAGTGATTGTTGGTGTTGTTCGCTGATGAAAGGTAACCGCACACAATATCTGCCATCCATGAGACGTTGATGTGATTCCTGGTAGATTGTTTCGCATTTTTGATCATCTGGATTTATTGCTGGTATGGTTGGAACCTCTTCAATGGCCCAAAATTGTTGTAACTGTTGGCTGAGAGTTGTTAGCGATGCCATAGACGTAAAGGTGTTGGGTGAAGAGAATTCACTGGTATTACTTGATGTTTTCCCGCATAATATCCAGCCTAATAGAGTCTCTTGTGCGATTGGTTGGTCTTGAAGTCCTTTTCGAATGTTGGGTAATATTAAGGATCCGTAAATATCAGCTCCTAATATTACATCAATTCGTCCTGGTTGATTAAAGGTGGGGTCAGCCAACTTTATCCCTTCAATATGTTTCCAGTCGATGGGTACAAAGGGTCTTGATGGTAAGAAGGACGTTAAAGTTTTTAAGACAAGGGCTTGTAGATTCAACTGATAACCCCCGGGCTGAATAACCAGGGCTGTTTCCACCATTGACCGGGAAATTCCAGCGTTGGATTGTTGTACACCCAATATGTTCACAAGGACTGGCTTCTTTTGTAGTGAAAGTGATTGGGCGGCATATTCTGTCAGAAAGGATGTTTGCGAGCCTGGATCTATGAGTGCTCGAAAAGTTTTGCGTACTTTCCGGGCTCCTTCTAAGGTTACGATTGCAGTAGAGAGAAGAACTTCTTTATACATTGCTGAGTGTAGAGAATTAAGCGTGGCTGTGGTTTGCATAGATCGTGGCGGAGGTGCTTCGTTCTCTGATTTCGTTGCGGTATTTTGCGGGGGACCTCTATCGGCGTGGTGCAATAGAGTATGATGACGTTTGTTGCAATGTCGACATGTAAACTTGCTCGGACAGTTTGCTCCCATATGTCCTCGTCCCAGACAATTGATGCACAAACCATTTTTGCGTGTTATGTGATTTCTCTCTGCTTGTGTTGAATTCATAAATTTAGAACAATTCCTCAACGGGTGATCTTCTCCACATATTTCGCAAGCGTGATGATGTCCTGTGACGAATGACTGAATCCTTGGTGGTGTTGAGAGATTTCGTTGGGTTTTACTTGATGATGGCCCCTTTTTTCCTATGGCTTCTAGTGTTCGAAAGCGTGCCTCCAAGAATTCGCGTAGCATCGTCCATGATGGTATCTCAGTGCTCTTACTATTGCCTTGCTCCTTGCTCGTCGGTAGCTTTTGACCTATCACGTAGACTATCATCGCGTCCCACTTTTCCACTGCCACTCCGAGATTATAGAGCGCTTGTAGACATTCCGTCGTCACGTCCATCAAACTTCTAATTCCTTGTGCCGATTCAGAAGATACGGAAGATTGATTAAGTAGGAGTTTCAGTTGTGCGTTGACTAATACTCTCTTGTTGTTATACCTCTCTTTTAGGAGATCCCAAGCTGGAATGTAGTTATCGTTAGTTACTAGTACCTGTCGCAAGAGACCTTCAGCTTCTCCACTTAGATGTAACTTCAAGTATTGAAGTTTCTATGCGTCAGACAGATTATGATTCTCATGAATCAGGCTTGTGTAGAGATCATGAAAAGTTGTCCATTTCCGATAATCTCCAGAGAATTTTTCCAATGAGGTTCGTGGAAGCTTGATAAGATGTTCCTTACTTGACATGGCTATCTCCCTTTCCTGTACTCTGGGAGACTGACTGCCTGCTGCTATTGGTGGGTACTCGATATCATACCGAGATTCTATTGCTGCGTAGTGTGTATAGAAGAATGACTCCATTGCTTCATATAGTTCTTCCTGGAAATATTTGTGGTTTAATATTTCCGAATCGACAGGTTCGTTGTTTTTTGCCACGAGAATCTGGATATGTGCTCGCTTTATTTCGCTGAATTGCTCTTGAAAATCCTGTAGTCGTTTTTTGTAATATGGTTCCGTTCGCCTTGCGGAGCCATCCTTTTTGTAATTCTTGATGAAATTTTCCAAGAGATCCTTTCGTGCTATTTGCAATTTGATTTCAGCTTCCATCTTTTAATTTGATGTCACTGGTTAAATTTCTAAGCTACGCTGTCACCACTGAGTACTTTTATGCCGAATCCGGCTCGAAGGACCAAAATGTTAGGGCTTAGAATGCCTAAAACTCAATGGACTGCAGGGCAACTTAGAAATAAACCAAGTTTAACTATTCGAGCTTTATTTACAATTCTCAATTTTCACAGTTTATAAATTCAATTTAAATTAATTCTTCACAATTCTGAGTTCAATATATTTAACATTCACTGGATACTAACTTCAAGCTATTTAATAAAACATTTATCAGGTTTAGTTCAGATACAGTAATAATTCAAGTTTATTTATATTTCACTTAACTAAATCAATCCATTACTACACTTAAAATTAATATTAATAGTCACTCTTGATTCAATTGCTTTGTTATGCTTGACTTGGTTATTCTTGATTTCCAGCAATATTGCCCTTGCTGAATCTGAGACTGGATGCTGCTGGAGCTGCTGTTGTAGGTTCGTTTAGCTACTCGTACTAGATGCTGCCTCTAAGTACCCCAATATTGGGAGGGCTGAAATTCAATGTTATTTAGAAATATTCTTTTAATTTAAACGCCACTTGATATTTCAGATTACTATGATTTGAAAACTAGGAATGTACATTAACTCGTCACGTAAAATGTACAATTGGGAGTTTACAGGTATTTAGGATTTGGGATAATTTACATGAACTCGACTCGTTCCATGTAAACCAAGTTGGATTTCGATTAATTTACACCAACTCGATCCGTTAGATGTAAATTATTATTTGAGATTACATGAACTCGACACGTTCCATGTACCTTGGGTTGAGATCACTTGTTTATTAGAATTTCTTCGAGCTCGAATCGCAACGAAGATCAATTGTGATCTGAAATTTTCGATCGACTGGCTGCGCTATATATTTCATTCCTGACAATGGCAATTTTTTGGAAGGCAATGTGGGGGGGCCATTGGAATTGGAATTTGCTTCAATTATTGTGTATGTGTCCCTTCTTGTTATGTATATCAGCTTTTGATACATAACAGCTGATTTATATATTTTGTTGTGACATTTGGTTGGGGTATAGTATGGACGAGGTAAGTTTTTATTCTATTTTATAAATTATTTTAATATTTATATTTCTTTTTTTGCTCATGTTTTTTATGTTGGACTGGATGCAAACATGCCGGGATGGAGTCTGCGCTTAGAGTTGTCAGATAAGTAATTTTTTCTAATAGAATATTTTCTTGGTGATGAGTTTGTTTATTTTCAGGTTATTCTGCAAGACGGATTATGGAAGTTTTGAAAATTGGAAAATTGATCTTCAGAATTTTCAAGGTAAGTATGTATATTGACAATATTTTATTTATGGTATTAATATTTATATTTTCAGGATTTAATTTAGGATTGAACATCCTCCCGGGCCTTGAAGCGATAACTTCAATTTGTCCATTGTTTGGTTTTTAAATATTGTTGTTGTTAGAAAGGTGTTGTTTTTGTTTAATAAAAAAAGTTTTATTATGCTTAGATAGATATGTTTATTTATTCAACTTCCTTTTTTCTTCCCTTTTGTCTGATGTTTCACCTTGTTTTGGGGCTTGTAGAGTTATGCGGCATCGTCGATCTTTAAGGAATGTGAACCTTAATGTACCTTCCTTACTTTTGTGCCGGTAAGAACGCTTGGCTGCATGAATTTTGTCCCACGGTAGAGACAGGTTTTTAATTTTTCGCCATAGCGCTGGTTCTATGATGACGTTCGGTGGAGGTTGACGTGCCCTGTACTCATCCAGCGATATCTTCCGTTTTTTAGGTGATTTGACACTAGGTGCTTGGGCAGTGCTGTGGGTGGACGTTGGTACCTTACGCGGTTGAGTACGCCTGCGAATTTCCGGGCCACAAGGTGTAGCCTCAAACGGTCTTTTAAGACCTGGTGGTTGTGGCGATGTTGGTCTGGTTAATTGTTGTCAGTTGTGGTACATCGTCGATCCACAAGTAATCCATTTTTTTTAAACACTTGACTTTCAGTATGGTTGATATACTAATGATGGAGGTGATCTTGCAGAAAATCTTTGTAGAAAATTTAACGGGTTTTCTTAGACGTTATTGTTGTAGTATTTCGGAATTTAGTTCGACATGGTTTTGATCCTTGCTATGGAATCTGAAGCTTGTGTCTCATTAGCATGGTTGCCGATGTCGTCAATAGGAAGTAGGGCAACTTTTGCGATGGGTCTTCGAATTATGGAGTTCTTCACTTCAATATCTACTACCCGAATTAGGTCGTCGGTGCCTGGATAAACCTTCACAATGCGTCCTAGAGCCCATTGCTGTGGAGGTAGGCGATCTTCTTTAACTAATACTAAGTCTCCTGTTTTTAAATTGGGTTGTGACTGAAGCCATTTAGGACGTTGCTGAAGTCGAGCGACATATTCAGAGGACCATCTCTGCCAGAAGTGGTGCATAAGTTGCTGACAAAGTTGCCATCGATTCAAATAATTGGTTTTACAGTCTAATAGATCCTGTTGTGGTGGTGCTAATAGGGCATCACCGATAAGAAAATGGCCTGGAGTTAAAGCACTCAAATCTGTTGAATCTTCGGTCAGTGGGCATAACGGCCGTGAATTCAAGCATGCCTCAATTTGACTTAGCGTTGTGGCCATTTCTTCGAATGTTAATGTGGCGTGTCCGAGGATTCTTCTGAGGTGATACTTTGTCGATTTAACCCCTGCCTCCCAGAGGCCACCGAAATGGGGTGTATGTGGTGGATTAAAGTGCCAATTGATGCCTTCATGAGATACGTGGTCAGCGACTTGATTTTGTTGTTTGTGAACTTCTCTGAGGAATGAATTTGCGCCAATGAAGTTGGTGCCGCAGTCACTGTAGATGTGTTGGCACTTTCCTCTCCTTGAGGTAAAGCGATAAAGTGCTGCTAGAAAGGCTTGTGTAGTGAGCTCACTAACGAGTTCGAGATGTATAGCCTTTACTGATAAGCAGATAAATACCGCAATGTATCCTTTGGTTGCAGGAGCTCCTCGTCTCTTGCTGGTTTTGATACTGATTGGTCCGCAAAAGTCCACACCCGTATGCGTAAAAGGCCTTGACATCGTGACTCTTTGTGCTGGCAGATTTCCCATTAGTTGACTATTGACTTGCGCTTTGAATCGAAAACATGTCACACATTTGAGTAATAACCGTCGCACAGTATTACGCCCGTCTAGTATCCAGTACCTTTTTCGTAGTAGTGATAAGGTTAGTTGAGTTCCGCCGTGCATGCATGAATGGTGATACTGGACAATTAGGAGAAAGCTTAAGTGACATGAATTGTTTAAAATTATGGGATGACGTTCGTCATGACTTATGGGAGCGTTTTGTAAACGTCCGCCGACTCTTAAAATTTTGTCGCTGTCTATGAATGGTTCAAATTTTTTAGTTTGCTTTTTGGATGTACAGTCTTGTGTAATTCTAGATGACGGAGATCATTGGGAAAGTGTAGTTGTTGATGAAACTTCACCCAAAGGTTCGTGGCTCGTTCAAGCTCTTGTGTTGATAGCCAAAGTTGCCTTGGTCCGGGGCGTTTGACTGTACGGAGACAATATGCCGTGACGCGAATTAATCTTGAAAATGAGGAGAACCTTTTTAGTAGCTCTAACATAAATGGATTTTCATCATACATGGTATGTAACCCGTGAATATGTTTCCTGGTTTCTAGTTCTGTTTCCTCGCAACTCGGTGAATGAGGCCAGTGGCTGGGATCTTGAACTAGCCAATGAGGTCCGCTCCACCACTGTGTTGTAGTGATCAGTTCGTTTGGTAGAACTCCTCTGGAAGCGAGGTCAGCTGGATTGTCTTTCGATGAGACATGATGCCATGGTGCATTCCCTATTAATGTGAAGATTTCGCTTGTGCGATTTGCCACGAAAGTGGTCCACTTTCTTGGTTGTCCTTTTAGCCATGAGAGGACAATTGATGAGTCTGTCCACATGTGTGTTTCGATGTTGTCAAGCTGTAAGATATTGCGAGTATGCCGTACTAATTTTGCAGCTAATACTGCACCACAAAGTTCCAATCTTGGTATAGATATTTGTTTGATCGGAGCGACTTTAGTTTTGGAGGTGATGATCTGGATTTTCACGTTGTGGTCCGGGGTAGAGATTCGACCGTAGATTACGGCTGCATAGGCGTTTTGCGAGGCGTCACTAAAGGCGTGGAGTTGAATGTCTTGAGAGTTCTGAGTAGTTCCTAACCATCGTGGAATGCGAAGCTGTTCAAGTAGGGGGAGTTGAGCCTTTATCATGGACCATGAATGTTGTATTTTCGAAGGAACGGGCTCATCCCAGGTACTGCCAAGGATCCACAATGATTGCATCAGAATTTTTGCAGTAATTATCACTGGTGAAATCCAGCCTAATGGATCATAAAGTTTGGCAATCTCTGATAGAAGCTCTCGTTTGCTCAGCGTATGATGTTCTTGAGTTACCTTTATTCTGTAGCTAAATGTGTCGGAGGAAGGATACCACATAACACCTAAAGACTTAATGCCTTGATCTGGTTTGATGTCAACAGGATTAGACACTGCTCTATCTTCTTCCGGGATGGTGGCTAGGATGGAATTGTCATTAGTATGCCACTTTTTGAGCTTGAACCCGCCGCGAAGGAGTAGTTCATCTAGGTCCTTGTAGATTGTAATTGCTTCATCGATCGAATCTGCACCCGTGAGTAGATCTTCAACGTAGAAATCGTTAAGAATTATTTCGGAAGCACGTGGATAGGAGTTACGTTCGTCGATGGCTAGCTGCTGGATTGTACGAATTGCTAAGTATGGAGCGCAAGTAACTCCAAACGTTACTGTGGTTAGATAATATTCTCGCAGGGGATCTGATGGGGACTCTCGCCATATGATTCTTTGATAAGTCACATCATCCGGATGTACCAATACTTGGCGATACATCTTAACAATGTCTGATACCAGCACATATTTGAATTTTCTCCAACGAGTAAGAACTGCTATGAGTTCATTCTGCAGTGTAGGACCGGTCAGCAACACATCGTTGAGGGAGTGCCCGGAACTAGTTTGTCTCGACGCATCGAATACAATTCGCAGCTTTGTAGAAGTACTCTCTTTGTAGACTGCATGATGCGGTAAGTAGAAACTTTTGTAGAAGATGGAATTACCTTGCTGTACTTTGGTCTCGTCTTCTGAGTTTGTTGCTGGAATCATGTGTTTTAGTTGGATGTATTCATTGATGCACTTGGCGTACTCGTCCTTTAACTCTGGGTTTGACAAAAAGCGTCGTTCGAGGTTCAAGAAACTTCCAATGGCGGCTGCCCGCGACCGTCCTAGTGATTGTTGGTGTTGTTCGCTGATGAAAGGTAACCGCACACAATATCTGCCATCCATGAGACGTTGATGTGATTCCTGGTAGATTGTTTCGCATTTTTGATCATCTGGATTTATTGCTGGTATGGTTGGAACCTCTTCAATGGCCCAAAATTGTTGTAACTGTTGGCTGAGAGTTGTTAGCGATGCTATAGACGTAAAGGTGTTGGGTGAAGAGAATTCACTGGTATTACTTGATGTTTTCCCGCATAATATCCAGCCTAATAGAGTCTCTTGTGCGATTGGTTGGTCTTGAAGTCCTTTTCGAATGTTGGGTAATATTAAGGATCCGTAAATATCAGCTCCTAATATTACATCAATTCGTCCTGGTTGATTAAAGGTGGGGTCAGCCAACTTTATCCCTTCAATATGTTTCCAGTCGATGGGTACAAAGGGTCTTGATGGTAAGAAGGACGTTAAAGTTTTTAAGACAAGGGCTTGTAGATTAAACTGATAACCCCCGAGCTGAATAACCAGGGCTGCTTCCACCATTGACCAGGAAATTCCAGCGTTGGATTGTTGTACACCCAATATGTTCACAAGGACTGGCTTCTTTTGTAGTGAAAGTGATTGGGCGGCATATTCTGTCAGAAAGGATGTTTGCGAGCCTGGATCTATGAGTGCTCGAAAAGTTTTGCGTACTTTCCGGGCTCCTTCTAAGGTTACGATTGCAGTAGAGAGAAGAACTTCTTTATACATTGCTGAGTGTAGAGAATTAAGCGTGGCTGTGGTTTGCATAGATCGTGGCGGAGGTGCTTCGTTCTCTGATTTCGTTGCGGTATTTTGCGGGGGACCTCTATCGGCGTGGTGCAATAGAGTATGATGACGTTTGTTGCAATGTCGACATGTAAACTTGCTCGGACAGTTTGCTCCCATATGTCCTCGTCCCAGACAATTGATGCACAAACCATTTTTGCGTGTTATGTGATTTCTCTCTGCTTGTGTTGAATTCATAAATTTAGAACAATTCCTCAACGGGTGATCTTCTCCACATATTTCGCAAGCGTGATGATGTCCTGTGACAAATGACTGAATCCTTGGTGGTGTTGAGAGATTTCGTTGGGTTTTACTTGATGATGGCCCCTTTTTTCCTATGGCTTCTAGTGTTCGAAAGCGTGCCTCCAAGAATTCGCGTAGCATCGTCCATGATGGTATCTCAGTGCTCTTACTATTGCCTTGCTCCTTGCTCGTCGGTAGCTTTTGACCTATCACGTAGACTATCATCGCGTCCCACATTTCCACTGCCACTCCGAGATTATAGAGCGCTTGTAGACATTCCGTCGTCACGTCCATCAAACTTCTAATTCCTTGTGCCGATTCAGAAGATACGGAAGATTGATTAAGTAGGAGTTTCAGTTGTGCGTTGACTAATACTCTCTTGTTGTTATACCTCTCTTTTAGGAGATCCCAAGCTGGAATGTAGTTATCGTTAGTTACTAGTACCTGTCGCAAGAGACCTTCAGCTTCTCCACTTAGATGTAACTTCAAGTATTGAAGTTTCTGTGCGTCAGACAGATTATGATTCTCATGAATCAGGCTTGTGTAGAGATCATGAAAAGTTGTCCATTTCCGATAATCTCCAGAGAATTTTTCCAATGAGATTCGTGGAAGCTTGATAAGATGTTCCTTACTTGACATGGCTATCTCCCTTTCCTGTACTCTGGGAGACTGACTGCCTGCTGCTATTGGTGGATACTCGGTATCATACCGAGATTCTATTGCTGCGTAGTGTGTATAGAAGAATGACTCCATTGCTTCATATAGTTCTTCCTGGAAATATTTGTGGTTTAATATTTCCGAATCGACAGGTTCGTTGTTTTTTGCCACGAGAATCTGGATATGTGCTCGCTTTATTTCGCTGAATTGCTCTTGAAAATCCTGTAGTCGTTTTTTGTAATATTGTTCCGTTCGCCTTGCGGAGCCATCCTTTTTGTAATTCTTGATGAAATTTTCCAAGAGATCCTTTCGTGCTATTTGCAATTTGATTTCAGCTTCCATCTTTTAATTTGATGTCACTGGTTAAATTTCTAAGCTACGCTGTCACCACTGAGTACTTTTATGCCGAATCCGGCTCGAAGGACCAAAATGTTAGGGCTTAGAATGCCTAAAACTCAATGGACTGCAGGGCAACTTAGAAATAAACCAAGTTTAACTATTCGAGCTTTATTTACAATTCTCAATTTTCACAGTTTATAAATTCAATTTAAATTAATTCTTCACAATTCTGAGTTCAATATATTTAACATTCACTGGATACTAACTTCAAGCTATTTAATAAAACATTTATCAGGTTTAGTTCAGATACAGTAATAATTCAAGTTTATTTATATTTCACTTAACTAAATCAATCCATTACTACACTTAAAATTAATATTAATAGTCACTCTTGATTCAATTGCTTTGTTATGCTTGACTTGGTTATTCTTGATTTCCAGCAATATTGCCGTTGCTGAATCTGAGACTGGATGCTGCTGGAGCTGCTGTTGTAGGTTCGTTTAGCTACTCGTACTAGATGCTGCCTCTAAGTACCCCAATATTGGGAGGGCTGAAATTCAATGTTATTTAGAAATATTCTTTTAATTTAAACGCCACTTGATATTTCAGATTACTATGATTTGAAAACTAGGAATGTACATTAACTCGTCACGTAAAATGTACAATTGGGAGTTTACAGGTATTTAGGATTTGGGATAATTTACATGAACTCGACTCGTTCCATGTAAACCAAGTTGGATTTCGATTAATTTACACCAACTCGATCCTTTAGATGTAAATTATTATTTGAGATTACATGAACTCGACACGTTCCATGTACCTTGGGTTGAGATCACTTGTTTATTAGAATTTCTTCGAGCTCGAATCGCAACGAAGATCAATTGTGATCTGAAATTTTCGATCGACTGGCTGCGCTATATATTTCATTCCTGACAATGGCAATTTTTTGGAAGGCAATGTGGGGGGGGGCCATTGGAATTGGAATTTGCTTCAATTATTGTGTATGTGTCCCTTCTTGTTATGTATATCAGCTTTTGATACATAACAGCTGATTTATATATTTTGTTGTGACATTTGGTTGGGGTATAGTATGGACGAGGTAAGTTTTTATTCTATTTTATAAATTATTTTAATATTTATATTTCTTTTTTTGCTCATGTTTTTTATGTTGGACTGGATGCAAACATGCCGGGATGGAGTCTGCGCTTAGAGTTGTCAGATAAGTAATTTTTTCTAATAGAATATTTTCTTGGTGATGAGTTTGTTTATTTTCAGGTTATTCTGCAAGACGGATTATGGAAGTTTTGAAAATTGGAAAATTGATCTTCAGAATTTTCAAAGTAAGTATGTATATTGACAATATTTTATTTATGGTATTAATATTTATATTTTCAGGATTTAATTTAGGATTGAACATGTATGTAGGTAATATATATGTTTTAGCTTTATATAGATTTCCCTGTATGGATGTATGTTTGTACGTTTGTATGTTTGTATGTTCTTTGTAAACAAATCTTGCAACTTTATTTTGCCCCACCTCCACATAACCGATCTACTTCAGATTTTACCAATATGCATAGTTCGTGTGGCAATGAAAATTGACCATTTTGTAAAAAAGTAAAGTCGGCGGTTCCAAGATGGCGGACGACTTTTGTAATTGTGTTCCGATTCCATTTAAAATCGTTATTGGGGGTTTTTATGAGCACTAGTGACGAAACTGTGGTCAAAATCTGAAAATTCAAAATGGCGATCAACAGAAAATGGCGGACTACTCTTTTCTCTACAATCCACTCAATATGGATATCAAGTGAAAGGATATGTCAAGTAAACTTCGGTTAGCATTCCAAATTCAAAATGGCGGCCAACACAAAATGGAGGATTACATTTTTTACAACACGCTCGATATATGGGTATCAAATGAAGGGATATGACAATTAGGATACTATAAACTGTGTGGCGTCATTCCAAATTGAAAAAATTTCTACAAACTCAACTGGCAGTTTATAGTCCAATCAATCTACGGAAATTCTCCAGACAATTGAAAGCAGGAAAAAAATATGGGCGTGTAGAACACTTAATTTGAAGAATGATAGCGTTTTTTTTTACGGAACTGCATTGGCGAACTTAACCTAAAAAATTCGCAAAAGTCAAAAAACCGGTTTTTCGCCAATAAAACAAAAAGTTGAGCTCGGATCCGAAAAAGTTAAATTATAAGTTATAAAATTATCTTTCAATTGATGTGGTACAAAATATTGGTTAGTGTCTTATACATACATGGAGAAAAATGCTAAAAACCGCTAAAAATCGCTTCCTTTTCTTTTATTTTTTTCTTTTTATTGATGCGACCTAGAAACTTTTTATTTGGTAAAAATGTTGCTTTTGGCAATCTGAAAACTCATTATTTTTTTTGGCTCGAAATTTTACAAAATATGGGTGAAATTTCGATTTATGTAAAAAAAAGCGTTTTCGTAAAATCCTTCGTCTACAGCTCCTCGACCTCGTAGGACATTTTTTCGAAGCTCTTTTTCTTCGTTAAGAGTTGGACTATCATGCACTATAAGTTAAAATTGGAGTTTTTCAATTTCATGTACAAAAAACTCCACCGCAAAAAAGACAAGTTTTTTTGCCGCAAAAAAGACAAGTTTTTGTACTGCAAGTTTTTTATTTCATTATTTTTCGACTCTAAACTACTATTCAATAAAAGTTTATATTCTTTTTACTAATTTTAAAATAAAATAAATTAACCGTACGACCGTCAACAGCGAAGACATTTTTTTAAATAACGGAGGCTTTTTCCTTTGTTAAATACCTGTGAATTTGAGACATATTGTTGTTCAATATTTACTGTACTACATTCATACAAGTTGTTATTGACGTCTCAACAGCACGGTTCATGTGCAATTTCATCTTTTACGTAGAATGTTTACTTGGTGAGCGGCCACTTCTAACTTTTCGCGCTGTAGTAATTTCTGGTTGTTCGGATCAATTTTTATTATATAAACTAGCTGGGACCCGGGGCGCCTATGCTGCACCCATAAGCCAATAGTAGTAATCAGGTGAAGCATTTTAATATACCGTAAGGGAGTTTGAAAAAGGCAATTTTTTGGTATTTTTGATTCCAAATAACAAAATGTGAAACTATTAGGGATCTGACATGTTGATCGCGACAATAAAAACCATCCATTGACATATCATTTTTCGAGATATGAATTTTCATACACAGATGCAGTGTCGCAATGAACTGCTTATTATTTTGGATAGCTAGAACCCGGTGCGCCTTGCTGCAGCTAACGTTTAAATATTTAAAATCATTTTAAAGCTTCTAAATTCAACTTTTATCAACCAATAATTAAAAACCAACATTTCCTATAAAAGTTGGAGTCATTAGATTCAAAATACATTTATTTGAACTATGACCAAAATTGCCTGAACGTTAAAATATTTAAAATTAATGCAAATAGCCGCATCCAGGACTCGAAATTCGAGGGCCACTTTCTATTGCTTTTTTTAATTTAACTTTTATTAAAAAGTAGTTTAGAGTCGAAAAATAATGAAATAAAAAACTTGCAGTACAAAAACTTGTCTTTTTTGCGGCAAAGAAACTTGTCTTGGAGTTTTTTGTACATAAAATTGAAAAACTGCAATTTTAACTTATAGTGCATGATAGTCCAACTCTTAACGAAGAAAAAGAGCTTCGAAAAAATGTCCTACGAGGTCGAGGAGCTGTAGACGAAGGATTTTACGAAAACGCTTTTTTTTACATAAATCGAAATTTCACCCATATTTTGTAAAATTTCGAGCCAAAAAACATAATGAGTTTTCAGATTGCCAAAAGCAACATTTTTACCAAATAAAAAGTTTCTAGGTCGCATCAATAAAAAGAAAAAAATAAAAGAAAAAGAAGCGATTTTTAGCGGTTTTAGCATTTTTCTCCATGTATAAGACACTAACCAATATTTTGTACCACATCAATTGAAAGATAATTTTAATACCTATAACTTTATAATTTAACTTTTTCGGATCCGAGCTCAACTTTTTGTTTTATTGACGAAAAACCGGTTTTTTGACTTTTGCGAATTTTTTAGGTTAAGTTCGCCAATGCAGTTCCGTAAAAAAAAACGCTATCATTCTTCAAATTAAGTGTTCTACACGCCCATATTTTTTTTCCTGCCTTCAATTGTCTGGAAATTAACATGGTGATTCCGTAGATTGATTGGACTATTACCCTTGTCTTACCAAGGGGTATCAAGTGAAAGTATACGACGAGTATAGATCATTAAGCGGTATGGTGACATTTGAAATCTAATAAGGCGGTCCTTAAAAATGGCAGAAGACATATATAATATACTAAAAAGTAGAAAATAAAAAATACAGTTTAAACGAGTTGTTTTTATACTTTTTTAATAATAAAAGCAAAATACTATTCAAAAAAAATATAAATATTCATTTGATAAAAAGTGTAATAAAAAAAGAAAACATAACAAAAAACAATTCATTTTAATAAGAATTATACATTTTCGTAAATATTTACTTTATACGTATAATTTATATTTCATTTTACTTAGGATCTAACATTTTAAAATATTCATGATGAATCGGAGGTATGTATGGTAATAAATCCATCATGTCTTTATATTTCTCAGATGTAATTGGTCTCCTTTTTCCGTACAGAAAAGGTAGTTTTATATTTCCGAAATTACTTAGTCTTCCTCGTTGCGGTGTTAAATCGATAATTTTAAATTCAGCATCTCGTTCAATCGAGGTTTTGTATAACATTTTGTATGGTGCATCCCTGATAAATCGGATCCAGCTTATTCTTAACCAATTCACAGTTTCGCCATCGGTATTTTTCCTTCTTTTCAAAACTGCTTCCTCCAGAGATTGGGTTGAAAAAAATTTTTCGCGTTTCATTTCATGTATTAGAAATTTATTATATTTTCGGCAATGCCGTATTACTTTATAGTAATCCTGGGGGATATACAAGGAATTGGTTTTCCGGATTGCCATTTCAACCACTCCAAAATCACGGTCGTTTGGTAAAAATGAATGCCCTGACAATAGAAATTTGTGATCAATGATTTTTATATCATTGTCACTGGACTGAACAATTTTCATCCACATTAACGCCAACTTTATGTTTCTATTTTGGCCAGTGCACATGTCACTATAAGCTATAATGTGCTTTTGGGTAGTCACAGTCTGTAAGTGCTTCAAACAGCAAAATGCTACTTCTTGTGATCCTCGAGATGCTACAGTTTCATCCCAAATATACATATTAACTTCATCATTATGAAAATTGTGGAAGCCTTGGTTCAATACATAGGGGTAAGTCGGCTATTGTTGGAATAACTTTTTTGAAGCCTCATAAATCCTAAATAAATAAATTTTTTTTTCTCTATAAACGTTTTATCCTCTAGTTTGGTATATTAACTTTCATTAGGTAAGGTCAAATTAATAAAAACATCATTTTTTAAACAATAACAGCCGTTTTAAAAAAAAGTGTTAAATCGGCCATTTGAAAACGTGTCGGGTAATATTGGAAACTGCTTACGCAGTGGGTTTAACTTTACACAAAACAATAATACAAAAGCATTATTCGTTTATTTACATAAACAAGCATTCAGGAGATTGTTATAAACCATATTTACAGAAATAAAATGTTTCTTCATGTGGAAAAGTAAACTAAATTAAGTCGGAGAAAGTTTCCAACATTACCCGACATACCACTTTTTTTAGACAAACACGTGGTTTAACCACAATTTTTGAGAAATAATAAAATTCTTTCTCACCCTAACAGAGGACATCCTAACGAAGACTTTTCATCAACTTACCTTTTATTTTGTTCTAAAAACTATTTAGTTTTAAGCCTTCGAATTCCGAGAAAATAAAATTTTGTGGAGCAACGATTTTTCTAAACACTGCTCACGAGGTGAATAATGCTCAAACTAAAGTTGAACTGCCATAGAGTATGGTCATCATCACACACATGAAAACCGACATAGTACCAACCTTAAATTATTGTAAACCCTTTATATAGCCATTTCCAACCTTACCCGAACTTCCAACAATAGCCCACTTACCCCTACATATTCCGCTTATAATATGCAATTGATACTGTTAACTTAGGATAAGGTAATGCCAGAGATAACATAATACTCCGTATAAAGATGCGACAGCTAGAACAAAAAACCCGAACGCTTTTCGCATCGGCACACCTCTGAGATTGCCTCCACCTTAGCAACATGCAACATATTCGAGTTTCTAGCTAAACAAGGAGGCGAACGTGGTCATGGTCCGCAGCACAAGGCATGCGCAGAGTTTGTCGATAGGGAAGCTAGAATTTTAGAGGGGCAAGGAAAGGAACTGACAACAGAATGTTTCTCGCAGCATTGTCATCTTTCGAACGTTAGCCTCTAGCGCTACATTGAAAGATTTCCTGATGCTTTGTATTTAACTATTTCTTAGAACATTCAGTGTATTTTTTTAATGACTGTCTGAGATCCACTATCAATTTCACTCGATTTCAAATTCTTGGTGAGGGGGTTTGCGATATTTTTAAAATAGGTGATTAGTTGAGGTTTTGGTTACTTTTTCTTATTTTCTGGTATTTCGGTATTGGCTAACTCGATTGATTTTAGAATCGAATTTAGGTAATTATTCTTTGTTTTATTTTATCCAAAATCTGGGACAAGTGCTTTTTATAAATGCGTGTAAAGTTAACTCCCCGCCCACAATAAAATATCGTACTTCTGCTCAAAATAATTCGATCGTAATTGTTTTGGTAAAAATAAATTAAAAATAGGTTCAATACCTTTATAGGCTTCATGTCAAGTCAATTTTCAGGAAAAACGTATGACAGAAGGAATTCATTCTCGGACTTGCAATTACAGGATTTATCCATTTTAGAGTCCCCTTATCAACAATTAAATATTGAGCTCGTAAATATATACTGCAAACAATGGAAGATGAAAAAAAATTTCTTTATATTTGTTCTTCTGGTGGAAACTAAAAAAAAATTTTTCAAATTTTTGAACTTCCATTTTTTTAGTTATAAATTTTCAAAAAGTCGAAAATCTTAAAATTTTATAAAATTTGAAATCTTTAAATTGATCTAGTTCAAAAATTATTTGACATAGAAAGCTGAAAGTAGCACCAATTTCTTCTGCTACTTTCTCTATTTGTGGCCCAAAGTCAACCCTGTCAGACCCGGGGATCCCACCCTTTTTTTTTGTGGCAAGAAGAAGCTTAGGAGTCACCCTTTGTACTACTAGTCCGTCATGTCTTACAAGTCATGGTGCAATGTATAGTAGTAAGCTTGATCTGAAGGAAAGATGAGATAGGATAGGTTAGGGGTCTGGAGGGTGCATGAGTAGATGTCGATGAACCTTGCGTTTGAACTCTGAGATGTTATATGAGCTCGGAAACACTGACTGCGGAAGAGAGTTCCACAATCGAGTTGTTCTATTTATAAACGAACTGCTAAAACGTAATGTGCGTGAAGAGGAGGGCTGAAGGGTGAAGGGGTGAGCCGAGTTGGCTAGTCTTGTGTTGCGGGAGAAAAATTGCCGTGTAGGCAGGAGGTTTTTGATTTCAGTGGAGCAGTTGCTATGAAAATAGCGGTAAAACTTGCTGAGCGCTGCTACATTCCTACGATGGCTTAAAGGATCAATGCAAAGGGTGCTATCGCCAATGAGTTTGATGGCGCGGTTTTGCACCTTGTAAAGCCAAGCCAAGGTGGTTTTAGGGGCGCCCGCCCAGATATACGAGTTGTACTCAAGGCGGGGCCGAATGTAGGACTTGTAGATTGTAGCCAAGGCAGTTGGATGAAGGAGAAACTTGCATCTCTTAAGGAAGCCGAGGCATTGGTACGCTTTTTTGGTGACTTGGAGTATGTGATTATTCCATCGCAAATCTTTGGATAGAGTCACGCCGAGGATGTTAAGATATGGATCAGCAGTTATAATATCCTCGCCCACTGAAATGGAGGGAAGGTTGGTGCGGGTTTTAGTGGAGAATAGACAGTACTTGGTTTTGGTTTCGTTGAACTCGACACGATTCTTGCGGCCCCAATCAAAAATGAGTTTAATGTCCGCGTTAAGAGAGTTGGACATGAGTTCACGTTCTAAGAGACAAGGTCTGGCACTTGCTTGTCCTGTGTTGTCGGAGGGGTATGAGTAACGCAAAGTACCGTCATCTGCAAAACTATGAAGTGGATTGGAGGGGATTGAGAGCAGATCATTAATAAATATAAGAAAGAGAGTAGGTGAGAGAATCGCCCCTTGGGGAACGCCGGCCGAAATGGAGTGAGGGTTGGATTCGACGCCATCCAATACTACCTTGATTGAACGGCCAGAAAGAAAGCTCTCAATCCAGTTCCTTAGAACTGAGTCGATACCAATAGCAGTGGCGGTTCGTAAGGTTCAGGATAAGGGAAGCAATGCGCAAGGTGAATGATAAAAGTATCTAAGCCTTTAACTAAAAAACTGAAAAATACCATATTGGGGTCAGCTAAGCAAAACATAAGGAATTGTTTGCAGTCTAAAAAATTGGAACATGTTAGTTACATAGAATACTATACGAAATGGCTAATTTTTAGCTCTAGCAACCAAGCTATATATACCGTTTTGTGAAAATTTTACACCTAATTTTGGTCGTTCTTTCTAATTATAGATCATATCTCGGCATGTGTAGGTCCGAAAAAATCAAAAGAAATAGAGGCGTTCGTTATGATATTGGCTATCAGCGATTACAATATGAAATTTTTATCTGTACACAACCTCAAAAAAAAACTTAAAAAACTGCTAGCTAAGTTTTAGTGTTTTGGTCCCAAAGTTATATTTTCAAGAAAATTTGTTTAATCTTCCAAAAAGTAAAAAAATCTAATCGCATGTTTTCGTTATTTTTTTCGAAATATTTTCGCTGGTAGTGGGCGTTTTGCGCCTTTTTTCAGATTCTGTGGATAATTAAAGCCTCCAAAGAAAAAGCGGTTGAAAAACTGCAAATACTTATTTCATCTCATTTAATTTTTCATACAAATCCATAATTTTGGTTCAAAATAAAAAAAAGTAGTAATGATAACACCCAGCATACCTCGCATACACCCCCTACACCCACGCTTACAATCATTACATTCTTCTCAGGCATTACTCTCAGGCAACCCGTGCTCATAGAATTCATAAAAATATTCTCTATCCCTTAATTCATCTTTAAAGAGGATCATAAAAAATATAATGGAAGCTACAAAATTATCAGCTTATATTCAACACAACCCTCTGTTTTCCAATTAGAATCAACAATATATAAAGAGAAGCTTCACCTATCCTTAGGGTTGCCATAAATATTGGTAACTGATACGGGACGCTTCAGTGTAAAATAAATAAAAACATGAAAAAGGTGGGTGCTAGTGCTCATAATGTTTTATTATCAAAAAAAATAGTGAATAAAATTTAAAAAATATTGATTAATACTCCAATCAAGTTAAATTAACTGCTAGTTGAGAAGAAGGTCCCGGAGGGGATTCAACTTTTTTTGCCCAGCCATATTTTGAAGAAGATTTTACTTTCTTAATGATTTCTTTTTCTTTTTTTACATAATCATAAAATTGGGCGCATGTCATTTTAAAATTATAATGACAAATTAGAATAGCTTCAACTGTCTCTACTGATAGCCTATTTCTTTCGTCCGACCATTGCGAAGCCATTAAGGAAAATATTCTCTCTAGATTGGCGTTGTGGGCGGGAATCGAAAATACGTATTCACATAACTTTAATAGACAAGACTTCTGCTCTAAATGTTCCGACGATTTCCTGTAAGAGCTAGTGCAAGACGTACGGAATGGAGCACTGGCTATCTTTTTCCTCTGTAACCAAACTCAAATGCAATTTTAATGTGAATGTAAATATAAATTGGACCTTTTTCTGTTCGTATTAGCTGCTTTTTCACTTGTTGGTGTCATAATTATATTTTTCTGGTGGATTCCTGAAGGTCGAAAGTTGGCGTTTACTGCTTTACACTTACTAGTTGCGATGCCTTTGTGTCTATAAAAGCCTACTCAGCTGTGTTGCTGCTCACAAAAATATTCAAATTTGCTAACGGCTTTTTCAAATTAGAAAAATTTAAATCGCTATAACTTTTTTATTCGTGAATCGATTTAGTTCAAATTCCTTATTACAAAAGTATTCTATAAAAAGAACATTTTCTGAAAATTTAAACGAAATCAGCTCACGAACAAAAAGCCTTAGCGTTAACAAACTTCGTGTTTGGTAATAATATAAAAGATTTTGGAAAAAACGGGACAGGTAGTAATACGGGACACGATATTCAAATACGGTGACAGTCCCGTATATACGGGACGTATGGCAACCCTACCTATCCTAGATCTCTATTTTCTTGACTCAATATACATACAAACGAAAATTCATATTTTAAGAAGAGTCAAAAACAAAATTTCGAAGCAAAATTTTAAGAGAAAATGTAATATTGCTCGAAGCCAGAACAGATTACCAGAAAACGAAGAGAATATAGTGTATATAGAAAATTTCTCTTGTTTTATCCCGCTGTTGGGTTCCGAAGAAGCTGCGTTTAGCTCAGCTTCTGAGGGTGCTGTAGTAACGCAAACCTTTGCGTGAGTGTTAGTTCAATTAAAGTGAATGTGTGGAGGTTTCACATCGATTTTCTGGGCCAAATAAGCTGGAGATATTACAGCTTCCCCATGTTGTGTAAGACCTCGGCCACGATAAGAGCGGCACCAGAAAAATTTAAAATTTCGAATTAGAAGAGAGCGGCACTTTAGTATTGTCACTCTGCCGCTCACCGCTCATATCATGACCGTGGCTTTAGTGTTTCCAGAGCAGGAAATATATTAAGATTTTTCTTGTGATTAATCTTGATAATCTTATCCAATTGAGGATGTGTGCCGAGTAGACGTGTGTTATTTAAGCTCCCAGTTTTTATTTAATTATTCCGCCTTTTTCTACCCAAAATTTAAAGTTTAATTTTCTAGCTAAATTACTCGCGTTTGTGCTTCGTCAGTGCATTTGCTTCGAGATTTTCACTAAAGTTAATCTATTAAAAATTGTTAATAATGCCAAAACCAAGACCTGTTACTAGAAAATTTACTGAGGTGGAATCTTCTAATGCCGGTACTAACTGCACTCCTGTGAACTCGGCCAGCAGACATAATGATAGCTGTAACAGCAAGGTGACACCAAGATCATCATCAATTTCAGCTCCCGAAAACCGTCTTGAGCTGTTAGAAAAAAGGTTAATGACCCACATCAACCGTGTGCTGGATGATCAATTTGCTGCTGCTACTGCTGCCTTCGAAGAAGGATTGAAACAGCTGGAAACGCGTTTAGTTTCGCAAATGGATGAGATGCGTACCACTTTTACCAACTTAGTGGGAGAATTGCGCAGTGAGGTCGAGTCGGTTCAACATGATCTTGCCGTCGTTTCTAATGAACTAGAGGACGTGCGCCGCCAGTCATGGCATGATGTGATTATTCGAGGGGTTCCTCTGTGCGACACTGACAATCCAAGACTGATCTTGAACTCCATTGCCTCTACCATAGGGCACGAGCTGACGCCGTATGTCAATGTCTTTCGGCCAGTAAAGCGGCAAATCGATGAGTCTAGGAATGGAAGCTCAAAGCATGACAGCCCGTTGCTGGTTGTTAAATTTCCGTCAGCAAACGAGCAGCTAGAATTCCTGAAAAAAAGCCGCCGCCATGGAATTTTGACTCTAAAGGATTTGAAACTTGGCTTTACTGCAGACAGCAAAATATACATCAATGAAAGTTTGACGTCGAAAAATAACGACATTCTGCAGTTAGCACGGAAGCTCCAGAGATCTAATAAAGTTTTCTCCGTATTCACACGTCGAGGGTATGTTTATGTGCAGCTGGAGAGGAATAAACAGTCTCGAAAGTTTGTCTCCGCTCTTGATTTGAACGAGCTCTTCAATTCAGCCGCATCTCATGGTTTGCGTTAGAAGTCATTAAATCTTCATACAATACTGTGGAGCATTAGTTATGTATGTAATTTTATCACTTTTTTCAATGTATTTAATTTTAAGTTTTGATAGATTTTTCCTAAATTGTGTTGTCTGTGATCATAGCCGCTCTCTCTGTGTCTTATTATTCTCTTACCTTCTCTTTAATCTTACTTTGTTTCTACTTGCTTTTTGGATGTTTCTGCGGATGTGGTCCTGTGTCATTTTACAATTATGAATATTATTCCTAATAGTGTGCACAGGCAGCGTCTGCTACTTAATATCCTTTCCTCTTCCTCTGGAGGCCTGAACATCTGTGTTCTCAATGCACGAAGTCTAAAAAATAAAATTGACGAATTTAGCCTAATGTTGGAAAGTTCAAAAATACATGTTCTGATGGTAAGTGAGACTTGGTTGAAACCTGAAATCCCAACCTCCCTAGTTTCGCTTCCTGGTTTTTTGCTGCATCGTAATGATCGCATAGTTCGTACTGGTGGAGGAGTTGCTATATATTGTTCATCTTTGCTCTCCTCAAGAGTAGTGGGCAAATCCTATGGCTCACAACTTGAGTTTATCGCTGTAGAATTAAGTTCTGCCTGTGATAAATGTGTTGTTGTCAGTGTATACTGCCCACCGAATATATTTAACACTGATATTGCTACTGAATTTGCCAACCTTGTCTTTAGCCTCTCTCACCGATATGAAAATATAATTGTTGCTGGTGATTTTAATGTTGATCTCCTGAAAGCCAATTCTCGTACGGATTCGCTCAGGCATTTTCTTGTATCGCTGCATTTGCACATCTTAAATCAACTACCAACATTTCTGAGTTGCCTGAATCCTTCCTTACTTGATATTCTGGCTACGACTGCCTCGGATGCTGTGATAAGACAGAGTCAAATCTCCCCTCCTAGTTTTCTTGACCATGACCTACTATTCCTTTCCACTCGTTTTGCCTTTTCCCCATCTACCTCATCTTCTTCAGTAACATACCGCGACTATAAAAATATTAATTTAAATCTGCTATCTGTAGTCACTGCCTCCATGCCTTGGGATGATATCTATTTCACCACTAATGTTGACACTAAAGTTGATCTATTGACTACATTTATTCAACACATTTACGATCAATGCGTACCTATAGTAACAAGAAGTCAGCGGTCTTCTGCCCCGTGTCCTTGGTATTCTCGTGAGATCCGTGATCTGATTAATCAACGTGAATTTATGTACAGACGCTATCGTAAAACAAAGATTCCCAGCTGTCTTAGTGCTTATAAAAAACTTCGCAACCTCATCAACAGTAAAGTAAAATTTGCTAAACGTGAGTTTTATTCCCGCAAGCTTGATCCTGCCCAAACTTCCAAACAACTTTGGTCAAATCTCCGGTCATTAGGTATTAATGCTTCCGAATCTATACCGTTTGATGTGAATGTGAATCTGCTCAATGCCTCCTTCATTCAATCTCCTCCTGATCCTACACTCCTCACTCAGTCGTGCTTTCAATCATCTAGTCCATTCAGCATCGATGGTTTTAACTTCCGTTGTGTGAACTCCTGCGAAGTTCTGGAAACGTTGCTGTCCATCTCATCTAACTGCATTGGTTGCGATGAAATGTCTCCCCGTTTTATCAAGCTGATTTCTCCCCTAATTGTAGGAACTGTCACGCATATCTTCAATTATTGTCTGACAACTTCCCGAGTACCCCAGCTTTGGAAAAAGTCTGTTGTGATTCCGTTACCAAAGAAATCCTCACCCGTAGATTTAAAAGATTATCGCCCTATCAGTATTCTTCCCTTCCTTGCCAAAGTCTTTGAGAAAACTCTCTTCGCTCAGATCATGCGCTATCTCGAATCGAATAACTTCCTCTCTAAATTCCAATCTGGCTTCCGTAAAAATCACAGTTGCGAAACTGCTATATTGAAAGTAACTTCTGATCTTCGCTCAGTTCTAGATCAGGGAGACGTAGCAATACTAGTTCTTCTTGATTTCTCAAAAGCGTTTGACTCAGTAGTTCACTCTCTTTTGCTCTACAAGCTTAGTGCATTCTATAATTTTTCTTCTTCTGCTGTTCGACTTTTCTCATCTCTTCTATCTAATCGGCTTCAGTGTGTGCGCCATAATGGTACTGTGTCTTCTTTTTTACCAGTACCTTTGGGGGTTCCACAAGGTTCAATTCTTGGTCCCCTTCTTTTCTCATTATATGTTAATGATGTCATATCTGTTATCCAACGTTGTTCCTTCCATCTGTATGCTGATGATCTCCAGTTGTATACCTCTTGTCCTCCTAGTCAGATTAGATCTTGTATCTCAGATTTTAATAATATTCTGTTCCAAATAAATCAGTGGAGTTCATCCAATTTCCTTCAATTAAATCCTAATAAGTGTAAAGCTCTCGTCCTTAGACGTCCCACTCTGTCCCTGGACAATATTCCTAACATTTTCCTTAATAATGTTCCTCTTCCCTTCGTTGACTGTGTCAATAATCTTGGCATTGCCATTAACAATAAACTATCCTGCTGCAGTCAAGTCTCACTTATGCTCTCGAAGATCTATGCTACACTACGTAAACTTTGGCTCTACGGTAGTCTCTTATCACCATCTATCCGTGCCAAACTAGTTAAAGCTCTTGTGATACCGCACTTTCTTTATGGCTCCCTGGTTTATATATCTTTTGACTCGTCTTGTCGTCAACGACTAACGGTTGCATTTAATGATTGCTTGCGTTATGTCTTTCACTTGAGACGGACAGATCACGTCTCGGATATACGGAATTCCTTATTAGGATATGACGTTTTTCGTCTCTTAGACATCATGGCTCTGGTCCTTTTATATAAAGTGTTCTATACCAAAATTCCTTGTTACCTATCTGATTTCTTATCTCCCTTGCACTCCCCTAGATCAATTAAATTTCTTATTCCTGCCCATCTGTCCCTAATTGGTAGTCGCTCCTTCTTTGTGCATGCTATTAGGCTTTGGAATAGCCTTCCCAACGTGGTGCAAAGAATAGGCACAGTCGCGGCGTTCAAAAAGCAAGCATCTATTTTTCTCTCCTCCTCTTAATTTTCTCTTCTTCACTCTCTCTAATCTTTTTTTTTCTATGCTTTTATGATCACAGAAATAGTTTTAATTAATTTGTGTAATTATCTAGTTAAGGTTAGTTTAAGCTATTTATTAAGTTCCGAATTTTTATATATTTATGTTTTTCTTTTCTGATACTCTAAAAGATGAAAGTCTTGTGTACTCATTCCTGTACTAAATTAATAAATAATAAATAAATAATAAATAAATAATAAATATATTTAAATTTATTTTTTTAGGAAGTTGCCTATTTGGTCAAAGGAAGCAGTGCTTCCTTTGCTTCCAAAGAGGAACCGCCACTGACCAATAGCTTGGAGTTTCGACAGCAGAGCGGGATGCCATACTCTGTCGAAGGCCTTGGAGATATCTAGAGCAACCAGACCAGACTCACCGAAGCCATGGATGCTTTGGTTGATGTGTTCAGTCAGGCACACAAGAAGGTCGCCAGTAGACCGTTTTGGTCTAAAGCCGTACTGTCTGTCGTGAATAATTTGGTTAGACTCTAGATATTTCATCAACCTTCTATTGATTATTGTCTCCATAACTTTGGAGAGAACAGAAGTTAATGCTATTGGGCGGTAGTTTAACGGGTCGCTGGCTTCACCTTATTTGGGAATGGGCTGAACATGAGCTAGTTTCCAAGAGTTGGGATAAACTCCGGAGAAATATGACAAGGCAAAGAGTTTGCGCAGAGGTTTAGCCAAGGGTGAGGCACACTTTTTGAGTACCATAAGGGGAATATTATCGGGGCCAGTGGATTATACACCTCTCGTGTCCTGAAGAAAATTCCGTCCATTGAATGGGCGTTGCGATCGAGGACCGGTGGTAACGTATCAGCTTGAGGTAATGAAGAATTTGAGGCGAACAGAGATGCCAGTAAATCGGCCTTGGATTTGCTTTCTGTTATCACCTCCTTTCCATTAATGAATGGAGGGATTGAGGAAGAGGTAAAATTCTTCTTGATGAAAGTTACCAAGGACCAGAAGTTTTTGCTGCCTAGGTGTGTGTTGAGGATCTTACTTCTCAATTTGTTGTCAAATGATGCTTTGACCTTCCTGATGATGGAATTACAGGAGTTTCTCGACTTGATATACTCACGCCGAAGTGACTCGTTGGGGGAATGTTTGTACGCTCTATAAGCGGCTTCCTTAGCTTGGATTGCGTTCCTACATTCCCCATTGAACCATCTATTTGACCTAGGCTTTATAGATATGGTAGAATGAGGAATGAACAAACACATTCCTGCCCGTATTATTTTAGTAATACAGGAAACGGCATAGTTCGCACTGGCACTGCGGAAACACAAGTTCCAGTCTGTGACTTGAAAAAAGTGTATAAGTCCCAACCAGTTGGATTTCCCATAGTGCCAAACAGTTTTTTTAGGAACTGTGCTGGTTGGGGTAGAAGATGGATATGGGAAATTAGCGCTGACTAGATTGTGATCCGAGTTACCAAGGGGTGAGCTAACTTCGACGGAGTATCGAATTGGATGAGTAGTAAGAAACAGGTCAAGCAGATGGGCTCCTTGACCTTCAACGTCCGGAACTCGCGTGGCACAGTTCACGATTTGGTGCAAATTATTTAGGTCTGCAAAGATCTCGGCGTCTTTGCCAGAAACACAGGTGCCATTAGAGTAATTTAGCCAATTGACATTATGAACGTTGAAATCACTCGCAACAATGATTTCACACTCCGGGTGGGAAGATAAAAATCCGGAGATTTGTTCTGAGATAGCATCGAAGGCTAATGCGGAGGCTTCATTACTGATATTAGGGCTTCTGTATAGAAAACAGAAGAATATGACGTGGTTTCGAAGAATAATTTTAATCCATAAATGATTAAATTCAGAAGATGTACTATTGTACACCTTTTGAAACGCCACGTCATTCCTAATATACATGGCGACTCCCCTATGGTCGGAGAAATTGTGCACTAAGGTATACCCAGCCACCTGAAATCGATCTGAATCGGTGTCAGTGACTTGAGTTTCACTTTGTAATGGTGTTTCGGGTGAAAGTGTTCTCTAACCTCCTTTTTTAAGAGAGGGTTGCCGGGAGCTCTCGAGTTGTCCAGGGTCGTGCGAGAACAAACACCTTATTACAAAATAAAATTCATTTATTTATTCAAAAGTTCTTATATACTAACAATTCAGGTCTCTTATGTCTAAGTATACATTGTTTACAGGTTTCCTATTATGTTTGAGTAACTAACTATGGTATGCCTCTAACATACAAGTTTCCTACTTATTATTACTAAGCAATTACCTACTCACTACTCTACTCTACATGTATGTAAGCGGGGTCAGTGGTTTAGCAGGAAGTGTGTGTGTCGGTATATGGGTTCGGTATGCGGTCGGTTGTTGTTATGTCCGTAGTCTCCCCGTGTCGGATCGTACACCACGACACGGTATAGGAATAGTTACTTCGGCACATAGTCGGATCGTACACCACGACAAGGCCTCGGTGACATCCCTCTGGTAAAGTCGGGTAGGAATAATTACTTCGGCGTCTAGTCGGATCATACACCACGACAAGGCCTCGGTAACATCCCTCTGGTAAAGTCGGGTAGGAATAATTACTTCGGCGTCTAGTCGGATCATACACCACGACAAGGCCTCGGTAACATCCCTCTGGTAAAGTCGGGTAGGAATAATTACTTCGGCGTCTAGTCAGATCATACACCACGACCAGGCCTCGGTAATATTCCTCTGGTAAAAGTATGACCGTGTCGGATCGTACACCACGACACGGTCTAGGAATAGTTACTTCGGCACATAGTCGGATCGTACACCACGACAAGGCCTCGGTAATATTCCTCTGGTAAAAGTATGACCGTGTCGGATCGTACACCACGACACTGTCTAGGAATAGTTACTTCGGCACATAGTCGGATCGTACACCACGACAAGGCCTCGGTAATATTCCTCTGGTAAAAGTATGACCGTGTCGGATCGTACACCACGACACGGTCTAGGACCAGAGAGGGTGACCTCTCTGGAACGAGTCTGATTAAAGACTGAATTTTAGTCTGGTGAAGCCGTTTATTTTATAGCCGGAAAGCTCATCGGCGTTAGAAGCTTTTAGCTTTGAAGTGAGCTTTCAAAGGAGAATTACCCAGCCTACTTCGTAGATATTTATTTTTCCTAAAGTTTTGTTAGGAAATGCTTTCTGGGTTACTTTAGTATTTTTCTAACAGAGGACTCTTAGTAACGACCGTGGTTCGTTACATCCCCCTCTTTCGTCGGGAAGGGAAAAAGAGAGGTAATGTGTTGGTTTTTTTTTTCTACATAAAAGTTCTTATTCTAAAAAAAATTCAAAAAGCTTCATAGGCATTTAACATAAATAGGTTCTACCTTAAAATGAGCAACAAAACAAGTAAATCACAAAGATTTAAGTGAAAAAAACAAATAGATTATAATGACTTACAGACTAATATATATATATAAAAAAAAATTTTATTGCTTATAAATTAATATTGTTCCGTCTGGACATTTTTTTAGGACATGGCAGATTCCGTGAATCTTCTTCTTGATCCGGGTGGATGTCCTAAAAAGGCTTTCCCAAGTACCATGGATGTTGAATTCGGCGGGATTCGTTGTCCTTGAATTAACGCGGGCGGTTGGTTCTTGGTCCTGAGATTTTGTTGGGTTGCTTCGATCGGGTAGCTTTGGTCGGCTTGGGGATGGTATGTTTGGCTGGATTGGGTTTGGTATTTCTCCCTGGTTCTCCGTGTTCTCCTGATGGTCGGGAATTGGCGTTATTACTTGCACCGTGTGCTGCTGTATGGCTACTTCCAACTCCTCGAGGAAATCATTATCTGTGGCAACTTGGATATTCGCCAGGCAGGGCAGTATATTGCTTTCGGTGGGGTGACGGTGTCGGACTCCCAAGGGTCTGGTCGGCAAATAACGGACCTCGGTTTTCTTCCGTCCTATGGTTTGCTGGAGGGGTTGGGTGCGGTTGTGTGCACCCAACCGATGAATTTGGGCGACCTCTTTAGCTGTGGGCACTTTCCTTCCTGTTGGCACTCGGCTGGGCCGAGTTCGTCGTCGTGCTCCGTTCGGATTCATGGTCGTGATTAAACTGAACTGGCTTCGGTCTGGTGGTTTTCGTTTTATTGCTTCTGAAGGGTTTAGGGTGTCCAGATGCGCTGTTTTCAAATCTTTGATGTGCGCTATTATTTTTTTGTTTGTTATCTCTTTGTTTGTTAGTTGATAGATGACGGGTGAGAGCTTGCTGTGGATTTGGTAAGGTCCAGAAAATTTTGGTGCTAGTTTAGCCGCAAAATTCTTTACGGCGGAAGATAACTGGTGTTCCCTTTTCATTACCCATTCCCCTAGGGAGGGTTGCCATTCTCTTCTCCTAAGGTTGTAATGGTGACTTTGTTTTTTGGCGGCTATTGCGAGATTTCGGCGGACTACTTCGTAAATGTCGGTCATGGCTGGTTGACTGTGTTCTCCTTGTAGATTTCTCTTGAGAAGAGAGGGTCGTGTGAGTTCTCTTCCATAGTTTAAATAGGTTGGGGTATATCCAGTGGAGTCATGCGAGCTGGTGTTGATGGCCAGCATGAGTTCCGGAATATATTGGTCCCAGGTTCGGTGGTCGGTTTCGATGTATTGAGCGATCATGGTATGTATAACTCTGTTGACTCTTTCGGTTGGATTGGCCTGGGGAGTGTACGGGGATGTGAGTCGGTGTTGTATCTGGAAGCCTTTTAACATCTGTTTGAATTTCTTACTGGTGTATTGCGCTCCGTTGTCCGTGATGATAATGCGGGGACAGCCAACGCGGGAAATTATTCGTTCCCGAAATGATTTGACTATGGTGGTAGCGGTTGCTCGTCGCAATGGTTGTATTTCCACCCATTTGGTAAATTTGTCGTGAAAGACTAATATCATGGTATTTCCTTCTTTGGAACGGGGCAGTGGTCCTATTACATCGGAACTGACGATGTCCCAGGGTTTCTGAGGTTGGTATGTGTGCATTTTACCAGCTGGTTTTAGTTGGTCAGGTTTAGGTTTTGCACACGTGGGGCAACTTCGGACATATTTTGCTGCTTCCTTGAACATGCCCGGCCAGTAGTATGTTCTGGCTAATCGGTTTATTGTTTTAGCCACTCCTAGGTGTCCCGCGGTAGGTGTGTCGTGATTTTCATACAGGATTTGTTTCCTATGCTCTTTGGCTACACATAAATTCCATTCCTGCTCCGGATCTGGTTCATTTAAGTGGTTCTGGGCCGGTATTAAATGATATAACTGGTGGCCTTGGATTTGATAGTCGGGGTAATCATCTGGTTTTTGCTTTACGGCTTCGTATTTATGTAAAAACCATTTACAGCTTTCTTCCTCTATGACGGCTATTTCTGTCATTGGTTGGCGTGAGAGGGCATCGGCGACTTTGTTTAATACTCCTTTTCGGTATTTAATATCGAAATCGTATTGTTGCAACTCTATGGCCCATCTTGCCAAACGTCCGGACGGATTGTCTAATGTTCGTAACCATTTTAATGCTTGATGGTCGGTGATTATGATGAATTTGTATCCTTCAAGATATGGCCTCATTTTCCGGATGCTCCATACTATTGCAAGGCATTCCTTCTCCGTGACGGAATATTTTCTTTCTTGTTCGTTTAGTGTACGGCTGGCATAGGCGATGACTTTTTCTGTTCCATTGATATGTTGTGAGAGTACTGCTCCGAGGCCTTCCGCACTTGCATCGGTTTGTAGGGTAAAGGTATGATTGAAGTCTGGGCACACTAGAACTGGTGCTTCGGTAAGTGCTTTTTTAGGCTTGTGAATGAAGTCTCCTGAGCTGGTCCCCATTTCCATTCTTGTTGTTTCGTTAGTAGTAGGTTTAGAGGTGTTACTACTTTGGAAAAATCTTTTATAAATCGTCTATACCATGAAGCTATGCCCAGGAACTGACGGACTTGCTTCACAGTTCTGGGCGTGGGTATTTGTAGTATTGCTTTAATTTTTTCTGGATCTGTTTTTATACCTTCCGACGTTATCAGGTGACCTAAGTATTGTAGCTCTGGCTGACAGAACTTACATTTGTCCGGATTTAGACGTAAATTGGCTCTTCTTAACCGCTGGAATACTTCCCGTATATTATCTAGGTGCTCTTCAAAGGTTTTTCCTAGGATAATAATGTCGTCTAGATATACGAATGCTCTTTTATCTATTTCTGGGCCTATTATGGTATCAAGTAATCGCTGGAATGTTGCTGGTGCGGAGTGGAGTCCGAATGGCATGACGGTAAACTGGTATAACCCTCGACCTGGGACAGTAAATGCGGTGACTGGTTTACTCTCCTTAGCTAATGGCACTTGCCAATAACCCTGGTGTAGGTCGAGTGTGGTTATATATTTTGCCTCCCTTAATCGGTCCAAAATGTGATTAATTTGCGGCAACGGGTAAGCATCTTTTATTGAGATCTCATTGATCTTCCGGAAGTCGATGCAGAATCGGTATTGGCCATTCTTCTTCCTCGCCAGTACTACGGGTGAACTGTAAGGGCTGCTGGACGGTTCAATAATTCTTTCAGCCAACATACGGTCTATTTCGGTATTGATTACTTGCTGCATTGCTGGATTTCTAGGAAAGTAGCGGTGTTTTATTGGCTGGTCGGTTTTAAGCCTTATTTTATGTTCTACAAGCGTGGTAGTCTTTCTTAATCCCTCAAATTTGGCTAGTTCCTCTCGTAGGAACTCTTCGAGTTGGGTTTCTTCGGAGGTGGTAATTGCTAGGATGGGGTTGGTTACATTCGGTTGCCTTGTGAACGTCATTTCTAATCCAAAACGTTTTAATAGGTCATTGCCTATAATGATGTTCGGCTTTACCTTCGGTAGTACGCGGAATGGGTGTTCAACAAGTTCTTTATTGTGTTTGAATACGACTTGGAAGACTTTGGTTACTTTATCGGTGATGCCATTGGCAAGTTCTACTTTCTGTTTGTGTATTGGCATAATGGTGCTAACAGCATGGTTTTCTGTACAAATGTTAGCTATTTCTTGTCCTATATAGGACCGGGTTGCCCCGGTGTCTAGCAAGGCTCTTTGGATCTGGCCGTATAGTTGGATGGTGATGAATGGACGGTTGTCTTTACTGGTGATATCGGTGTCTGGTATTTTTATTGTGGTCCGTGCTGTTTCCAACCGGGAGGACCGTACTGTTTGTTTCCGATTGGCTTGGCGTTTCCCGGACATCTACAATTTCTGCTGAGAGTGCCTCCTGTACCACATCTCGAACAGAATAGTCTGGCAGGTTCCTGGCACACTCTTCGGACATGCCCTGGTTGTCCGCAGTTCCAACAGTGGTTGTATTCTGGATGTATTAGGTTCGTTGTGATGGTGGCCAATCGCATTCGGTTCTGGTAATTCGGGGGATTGGTTCGCTGAGCTGACTGCTCCCTTTGGATGGCTTCGTACTCTTCTCCTTGGATTTGTAGTTCGGTGATGGTCTGTATGTCACTTCGCCGGATATATAATTTATATTCTGGCCTCAGGTTGTTGAAGATTCGTTCCAATTGGTCCTGTGGTTTAGCGATGCCTACTCGTCTGCTTAGAGTTTGCATTGCAGTTATATATTCTCGGATTGGCTCATTGGTCTTCATCTTCCGGCTTCGGTAATCTTCTTCTAACTGTCGCTGGTATCTGGGTGGGAGAAATTGGTTTTTGATTTGCTCCAGGAAGTCGTCCCATGTCCTCCAATTGGGTTTGTTATTTCGGTACCAGAGCTGTGCTTTACCTCTGAGTAATTCTGACAATACTGGTACGAGGATTTTTTTGGTGATTCCGTAGGCTTCGGTTAGTTCTTCCACTCGTTCTATAAATCCGTATAGGTCGTTTGTTCCGTCGAAGTAAATGCCCCATTTTCGGATTCTGTCCATGATTTCTATATTTGGACTCTGGTTTTCGTTGACTGGATGGGATGTTCTTACTGGTGTCTCGTCTGCTGGT
Source organism: Thereva unica (assembly GCA_949987705.1). NCBI lineage: Eukaryota > Metazoa > Arthropoda > Insecta > Diptera > Therevidae > Thereva > Thereva unica. The sequence continues at coordinate 67,965,534 of OX465281.1, forward strand.
GTCGTTGATGGGGTGTGTGGTACAGATGGGCTTTCCCTTGATATGTTCTGCTGGAGTAGTCCTTTCCTGAGGGTGTGCACGTCCCCACTGGTTGATTGTCCGAGAAATCTTAATTCAGCTACTAGCTCCGTCTTTTTCATTTGGTGGATTTCCTGGTTCCGGTTGTCCATACTGCGGACTTTTTTCCTGGTCTTTTTAAGTACTGGATATTTTAGATTCGGTCTGGTGACTTGGTTTTCCTAGGTCTGGCTCGCTTAGGTGTGCTCGCCTTGAGCTCTGGTTACTGTCTGATCTACTTCGGTTTAGAGCTCGATATTTATATTTTTATTTCTATCCCTACTCTTTCCTCTTGATATTGGTTATTTGGTTATATATAATTACTGGTCCCTGCTCGGGCGCCAATTTTGTAATGGTGTTTCGGGTGAAAGTGTTCTATAACCTCCTTTTTTAAGGGAGGGCTGCCGGGAGCTCTCGAGTTGTCCAGGGTCGTGCGAGAACAAACGCCTTATTACAAAATAAAATTCATTTATTTATTCAAAAGTTCTTATATACTAACAATTCAGGTCTCTTATGTCTAAGTATACATTGTTTACAGGTTTCCTATTATGTTTGAGTAACTAACTATGGTATGCCTCTAACATACAAGTTTCCTACTTATTATTACTAAGCAATTACCTACTCACTACTCTACTCAACATGTATGTAAGCGGGGTCAGTGGTTTAGCAGGAAGTGTGTGTGTCGGTATATGGGTTCGGTATGCGGTCGGTTGTTGTTATGTCCGTAGTCTCCCCGTGTCGGATCGTACACCACGACACGGTATAGGAATAGTTACTTCGGCACATAGTCGGATCGTACACCACGACAAGGCCTCGGTGACATCCCTCTGGTAAAGTCGGGTAGGAATAACTACTTCGGCGTCTAGTCGGATCATACACCACGACAAGGCCTCGGTAACATCCCTCTGGTAAAGTCGGGTAGGAATAATTACTTCGGCGTCTAGTCGGATCATACACCACGACAAGGCCTCGGTAACATCCCTCTGGTAAAGTCGGGTAGGAATAATTACTTCGGCGTCTAGTCGGATCATACACCACGACCAGGCCTCGGTAATATTCCTCTGGTAAAAGTATGACCGTGTCGGATCGTACACCACGACACGGTCTAGGAATAGTTACTTCGGCACATAGTCGGATCGTACCCCACGACAAGGCCTCGGTAATATTCCTCTGGTAAAAGTATGACCGTGTCGGATCGTACACCACGACACGGTCTAGGAATAGTTACTTCAGCACATAGTCGGATCGTACACCACGACAAGGCCTCGGTAATATTCCTCTGGTAAAAGTATGACCGTATCGGATCGTACACCACGACACGGTCTAGGACCAGAGAGGGTGACCTCTTTGGAACGAGTCTGATTAAAGACTGAATTTTAGTCTGGTGAAGCCGTTTATTTTATAGCCGGAAAGCTCATCGGCGTTAGAAGCTTTTAGCTTTGAAGTGAGCTTTCAAAGGAGAATTACCCAGCCTACTTCGTAGATATTTATTTTTCCTAAAGTTTTGTTAGGAAATGCTTTCTGGGTTACTTTAGTATTTTTCTAACAGAGGACTCTTAGTAACGACCGTGGTTCGTTACAACTTAGTGCGAATATGGCCGGGGCATGCGTATCAAGATAGCACATTACATGATAGAAGTTCGCGAGGAGACCCCTAATATTACAAAAAACAAAGGAGAAATATTTGTTTTTGTTTAGGGGCCTTTCCTGCGCAAGGTCCATGACCTCATTTATGGCTGACTCAGCCGGCGATGCAACCATCGGAGCTTATGGGAACGGCCTTGCTGCAGTGTTATGCCTGCTAAAGCAAGACGATTCCCATCAGCTGGCCGATATTGCTGCAGCGCCGGCGTTGTCTAGCTGGGGGAGCGGGAGAAGAGGAAACGGGAACTTACTTGCTGTCCGTCAGTAGGGCGTTGGTGAATTCCGTGTTGGTGACGTTTCCTCCGTTTTTTTTCACTTCACTTCGTTCGCACAGTTGGATTGCACTTTTAATGTTTTTCCGTTTTTTAATGATTATTGATTGATACTGATTTAAAAGGCCGGGATATGAATTTAATTCGGGATTAGCTTTCTATTTGTTTGTATTGCGGATTTAATTGTGGATTTATATTATGGATTTAATTTTCGCAAGTGGACTTGCGGCAGCACCCGCCGCACTCAATGCCGGTACAGTCCAGACCACTACAGCCACTGCTGAAGTTAAATTATTTTCTTATGTCCAAAATAAAGGTTTGCCTTAAGGATCTCGACAACGCAGATGATATCTGGTTGTTGGCCCACAGACACCAAGACCTCAAAAACATGTTAAACAATTTGGCAACAGAAAGTAGTCCAGCAGGCTTAAGGCTAAATCCGACTAAAATAAAGAAATGCGGATAAATGCAAACACCATTGAACGAACAGCGCTGAATAACCGTGACGTGGAACTGGTAAATAAATTCTGCTACCTCGGTAGCATTATTACCGAAAATGGTGGGACAGAAGAAGACGTCAGTTCCAGAATAAATAAAGCACGAGGGGCATATGCACGCCTGTCCCACAAGCGAGTCACTTCGGCGGGAATATATGAAATCAAGGAACTCCTGCAACTCCATCATCAGGAAGGTCAAAGCGTCATTCGATGACAAGTTGAGAAACAAGATCCTCAACACACGCGTAGGCAGCAAAAACTTCTGGCCCTTGGTAACTTCCATCAAGAAGAATTTTACGTCTTCCACAACCCCCCCATTTATTTATGGAGGAAAGGTGACAGCAGAAAGCAAATCCAAGGCCGACTTATTGGCATCTCTGTTCGCCTCTAATTCTTCCTTACCTGAAACTGATACGCTTCCCCCGGTTCTCGAACGCAACGCCCATTCAATGGACGGAATTTTCTTCAGGACTCGCGAGGTGTATAAGTGTCTCAAAGTGCTCGACGTCAATAAATCCACTGGCCCCGACAATATCCCCCCTATGGTACTCAATAAATGTGCCTCACCCCTGGCTAAACCTCTGCGCAAACTTTTCGCCCTGCCCTACTTCTCCGGAGTTTATCCAAACTCTTGGAAACTAGCTCATGTTCAGCCCATTCCCAAAAAAGGTGAAGCCAGCGACCCTTTAAACTACCGCCCAATAGCAATTACTCCTGTTCTCTCCAAAATCATGGAGTCAATAATCAACAAAAGGCTGATGAAATATCTGGAATCCAACCAAATTCTACACGACAGGCAGTACGGCTTTAGACCGAAAAGATCTACTGGCGACCTTCTTGTGTGTCTGACTGAGGCCCTCAACCAAAACATCCATCGCTTCGGTGAGTCTGGTCTTGTTGCTCTAGATATTTCCAAGGCTTTTGACAGAGTATGGCATCTCGCTCTGCTGTCTAAACTCCAAGCTATTGGTATCGACTCAGTTCTAAAGAACTGGATTGAGAGCTTTCTTTCTGGCCGTTCAATCAAGGTAGTATTGGATGGCGTCGAATCCAAACCTCATTCCATCTCGGCCGGTGTCCCCCAAGGCTCTATTCTCTCACCTACCCTCTTTCTCATATTTATTAATGATCTGCTCTCAATCCCCTCCAACCCACTTCACAGTTTCGCCGATGACGGTACTCTGCGTTACTCCCACACCTTTGATAATACAAGACAAGCACGTGCCAGACCTTGTCTCGTCGACCGTGAACTCATGTCCAATTCTATTAACGAGGACATTGAACTCATTCTTGCTTGGGGCCGCAAGAATCGTGTCGAATTCAACGCATCCAAAACAAAGTACTGTCTTATCTCTACAAAAACCTGCACCACCCGTCCCTCTATCTCAGTGGACAAAAAGAATGTAATGGCTGACCCATCTCTTAACATCCTAGGCGTAACCTTATCATCAGATCTGCGATGGAATAATCACATATTCCAAATCGCCAAACAAGCTTTCCAATGCCTGGGATTCCTCAAGAGATGCAAGTTCCTCCTCCAGTCATCTGCTCTGGCTACAATTTACAAGTCCTACATTCGGCCCCGCCTTGAATACAACTCGTATATTTGGGCGGGAGCCCCAAAAACCACCTTGGCTTGGCTCGACAAGGTGCAAAATCGCGCCATCAAACTCATTGGCGATAGCACCCTTTGCTCCTCCATCGACTCTTTAAGCCACCGTAGGAATGTTGCAGCACTTAGCAAATTTTACCGCTACTACCATAGTGAGTGTTCCACCGAAATTAGAAACCTCCTGCCTACACGGCAATTTTTTCCCCGCAACACAAGACTAGCCAACTCGGCTCACCCCTTCACCCTTCAGCCCTCCCCTTCGCGCACATTACATTTTAGTAGTTCGTTAATAAATAGAACAACTCGGTTGTGGAATTCTCTTCCGCAGTCGGTGTTTCCGAGCTCATATAACATCTCAGAGTTCAAACGCAAGGTTCATAGACATCTACTCACGCACCCTCCAGACCCCTAACCTATCCCTTCTCCTCTATCCTTCAAAGCAAGCTTACTACTAGAGACTGGCCATGACTCGAACGACATGACAAACTAGTTGTACAAAGGGTAATTCCTAAGCTTGACTTTACCACATAAAAAAAAATAAAATGGAGATCAACGATGATTTCCACTAACACTAAATTGCGGCTGTTCAACTCCAACGTTAAGGCAGTTCTTTTGTATGGTTGCGAAACATGGAAAGTCACCCAATTCATCGCAGGGCGCCTACAAGTCTTCATCAACAGATGCGTCGTATCCTAAAAATCCGCTGGCAAGATAGAATTTCAAACGAAGAACTATGGCGCCGTACGCCAAGAAAGGATAGACGACCAAATCAGGCGAAGGAAATGGAATTGGGTTGGCCACACCTTGCGACGCGAAAACGAAAATCTAGCCAAACAGGCCCTTGACTGGAATCCGCAAGGTTCCCGTCGAGTAGGAAGACCTAGAACAACTTGGAGGAGAACCCTACTAGAAGAAGCCGCAACAACTGGGAGATCCTGGTCGGAGCTAAAAGCTGTCGCGCAAAACAGAGTCCGCTGGAGGGCAAATGTTTCCGCCCTATGTCCCATGAGGGATTAAAGGAGTTTAAAGAAGATGAAAATAAAGGTTTCACTGCCAATTTTTAATGAACAAGAACATATATTTCATATAAGACATGGTTTCTAAAACATGCCTATCCCTCAGGTAGAAGCCACCCCACCTCTAGGGGATGAAAACTAAATTATTTAATTTTATTACCTAAACTTCAATTAAATAATTTAGTTCTCACCGCTAATGGTGCGGGTGATTTCCGATGCCCGAGAGCAGAGGTATCGTTTCCAAAATTTATTTTTAATCTAATAGATGTATGTTAGGGTTTGTCCGTTTTTAAAAACCGGTTTTTACAAGAAGATTTTGTAACTCGAAATTCGGGGTTTCCAGTAAAAACAAAACGGTTTTAAATTTATACCTTGCACTTCTTCTGACAGCTACAAAAAATTACATTATTGAGTTATCCGAACAGATATTATCAAACTTATATAAATCTATAGAAGATGAGATGTTAGAATAAGTAACGAAGAAGAAAATTAAGACATATGTGTGTATCTATTACAACACTTAATAAGTTCATCATATAGATGGCCCCACTACTGTCATATCCATAGATTTTTTTTTATATGGCAGTACTAAGCTCAGGAAACACCCTTTGTACTACCAGTGCATCATGTCGTTCATCGTCATGATGCAATGTCTAGCACAAGCTTAGTACGGGGGGGGGGGGGGAATAGGTTAAGTGTTATGAGGGTTCGAAGGGGTGTTGGAGAAGATGACGATGAACCCTGCGTTTGAACTCTTGGATGTTGTATGATCTCGGAAATACTGTTCGCGAGAGATTATTCCACAGTCGAGTTGTTCTATTTACAAACGAATTCATATCTTGTTGAGTGCGTGAAAGGGGGAGTTGAAGGTACAGGGAATGAGACGAGCGGGCTAATCCAGTGTTGTGGTTATAAGATTGCCGTGGAGGCAGGAGAGCGTTTATTTCGGAGGAACAGTCACTATGATAGTAGCGATAAAATTTTGTCAGTGCTGCTACATTCCTACAGTGGCTCAAGGGATCGATGGTGGAGCAGGCGGTGTCGTCATTAATTAATTTAAGTGCGCTTTTTTGCTCTTTATCTAACCATACCAACGTGGTTATCGAATTGCCGCCCAAACGAGGAAGTTGTATTCGAGAAGAGGCCGAATGTAGGTTTTATAAATAACAGCACGGGCCGATAGCTGGAGGAGGAACTTGCACCTCTTAAGAAATCCCAAGCACTGGGATCTTTGTTTGGCGAATTGGAATATATGGTCATTCTATCGCAAGTCTTTGGCTAATGTCACGCCTAAGATGTGTAGGGATGGGTCGGCCATTAGTTTAACGCAATCCACTGTTAAGGATGGTGAGGTGTTGAGCTTTTTGTTTCGAAATAAGACAGTACTTAGTTTTGGTGGGGTTGAATTCGACACGATTCTTTTTTCCCCACTCTAGAATGAGATTAATGTCGTTATTAATAGATTTGAACATTAATTCACGATCATCAAGACAGATCTGGCATGAGTCTGTCTTCTATCGTAGCTGTAAGAGCAACGTAGGGTACCGTCGTCAGCAAAGCTGAGAAGTGGGTTGGAGGGGATCGAAAGTAGGTTATTTATAAAGATAAGAAATAGGGCCGGTAATAAACTTGACCCTTGGGGGACCCCCGAAGAGATAGGGTGGGGTTCAGATTTGACGGGGAAGCCAACCGTTGAATTGGCCATCAACTAAGTGGACATGTGCCAGGAAAGCCGTCCAAAGTGACAAAACATACAAAATTCGGCTGGGACAGACGCTTATTTTGGGAAGTGCTTCGACTATTTTGAAAAGGTATAAGGGGATCCATAGTGAATATTACATAACTAACGACGAAATCGCGAAGAAAACAGCAAAGAAAAAAAAAGAGCCCCTTCACCAAGTTAATGCACCGTACCACGATAGGCGATCGAAACAAAGGCAAAATCGCCCAAGTTGTACTTTGAATTGTTTTTGCATACACCGACTTATGCAGATTTAGCCTAAAGCGAATATTACCTGTTCTGAAATTAAAAAAGAAAGATGGTCGCCGGCAAGAAATATGGCTCCAATGAGGAGGTTGATCAAATCTTTCTATAAGAACGACATAGAAATGTTAGAGAAGCGTTGGAATGAATGTACCACTCTTGAGAGAGACTATAACAATGGATAAAGTTGTCTATGTACCTATAAGTCGGTTTTTGTATAACCCTAGTGTATGTACTTTAAAAAATGGCGTGGTGAATCTTCATTTTGGGCGTAAAGAAAATAATTTAAGGTTAGGGGTTGCTGTGGGGGTGGTTTCCGCTTCACCGATAGGGTTGATTTTGGTCTCAAGAAATACTCATACATAGTTTATAAATAGCCCATAAACAAAAAAATTTTGGAGTGTTTTCATAAGCAAGTGTGAAACCCTAAAATTTAGTAATAAGAGTTGTCCTGGGGGTAGTTTTCGAACAAGTTAGAGGGTTGACTTTATTTCCGTTTAATTCGCTATACCCAAATTAGTAAATGGCCATGTTTTTGGCAAATGTTTTTTTATATTGCGTTCATTGAGTACCTAAAAACATTTATTTCTAAATGATCCCAATGTCGTCCTATCCTAAATTTTGGCATTATATGTACGTTAAGATTAAATGTACAAAATATAATTTTTTCAAAAATTTGGAAAAATATTATTTTGAGATATTCCAAAAACAAAAGTTTCGTTCTTACTAATAATACTATAGTTTTATTCTTACTAATAATACTATATTGTATATCACGTATTAAAGCCTTATTGAAGCAGAAGAAATTGGTGCTACTTTCAGCTTTCTATGTCAAATAGTTTTTGAACTAGATCAATTTAAAGATTTCAAAATTTGTTAAAATTTTAAGATTTTCGACTTTTTGAAAATTTGTAATGGCACAATGGCGCGACTATGCTGAAAGAGCAATTGTGGACGTCATTATGCCTGTCCATGCCCCCAGAGCCAGAAGCCCTGAAAAACCTGACTCCAGGAACATGCACGTACATAAAAAAATTACAAAACAATTCACTCTCCCTAACCCACCGAAATAACCGTTAGGGAGAGACATTATGCCGGCCACACGATGAACGCTAGCTCGCCGGTTGGGGTCGTGGGGTGTGTGGCCGGGCCGATACCTTTATGGTTCACCACTTACCTAAATGTCGATGCGAATGTTTTCTTCCATCACTCCATGTTTATCGCGGACCTGGCAAACATTACAAAAAATCAACAAAAGTACGAACCCCGGAGCAAACCATCAGATCAGCCATCCTGGAAAATTAGTTTGGCTACTTAGGCCATCATGATGCACACAAAAAAAGTAGCTTTCAAATTAATGATTTTTAATACTAGCATACAATAAGTGATGCAACAACAAAAGTTAGTAAATAACAGGAGTGTTAAATGAAAAAAAAAATGCAAATAACGCAACCATTTAATAGTGACACTATAGTAAGACCTCTCAACGAAAAAATCTACGCTCTGGCGCCAGTCGTGGATTTACAACGCATTTGGTATTTCTTATTTTTAAAAACAAATCGTGATGGGTTAATTACGTGATTGAAATGTGAAAATCATTAATATTGAATTATACAAATGTAAATAACATAGGATAATATAGTTAATATAGTTAAAAAAACAAACACAACCAGAATTTGATATCTTAAAAAAAATCTGCAACTTCTCGGTGGTCCTCAAGGCCTACGTCTCACGACTCTCACCTAACGACACTAGCCAATTCGCCAGCTTCCTTCAATATAAAAAAACCAATTGGTGCAGATTGCTTGACAGTGCCAGATATTCAAATGTAGCAAACTCAATCGGTAACAAGTTCCTGAAGTTCCACGTAATATCTTAGGTCCAACCAACTTTTCCTGGGTTGAATCTCGGACTAAATATTCACCTAAGAGCGCAGGAGCCTCTAACAAAATAATCGAAAATGGTAAGCTAAATAATTGGACCCTGAATGGTCTAAATAATGACCACTAATATCATAAACCATTTAAAATCAATATGGGTCGTTTTAGCAATTTTTTTACACTGGAGCAAGGGTTAATTCTTTTTTTTTTTTTTTCATTAACAACCAAACCTGGGTAAGTATGTTCTACCAACTGAACTTCCAATATAACATAGATTTCTTCTGCCAATTTCTTGTTGATGAAATCAATGGCTCCCACAGCTCAGCTCTTCTAACCTTTTCTTATTCCGCAGCGTATCTTCCTGTCTAAATCTGCCCAATAGAAATTTCTTCCTTCACTTTTGTGTTAGGGTTTTCCAGACGTCCACCTCCGTGAAGAATTTTTTTATAAGCCTATACTACATGAGCTTCCAATGGCCTTTTTTTTTATCGAAACCTCTAAAGGCTTCGCGTCCGTAAATAAACTATGCCACAACCAGACTAGTATTGCTTTATAAAAGCACGGAAAATTCCATCCAAAGATTTATGTCCCTTCTATTATACAAAACTTGAACAACTCTCCCTCAAAAATTTTCTCCCCTATAATTTTTTTTTTTATTTTCAATCATCATTTTTCATCGCCTTCCAAATTTTTTTAGTTTTTAAATATACATATTTTTTCAAAGTGGTTCCTGCAAGGTGAATTTTGAGTAAGGTGAAAGGCCCGCGCCGTTACAATCCCGACTTGCGAGGTAGTGAGGAGCCGAAAAAAACGGACGGTTTTTATGTCATAAGACGTTCATTTTAAACCCACGAGGGGTTCGACTCATGCCCTGAGATTGAGGAGTTTCATGCTCTATTGACTAAGTTAGCCGGGCATATATGAACTTCCTGGTTTCAGGAAGTGAAAGTGAAGAGCGGGTGAAAAGCTAGCTGAAAACTAAGGCTCACGGTTGCAACCGTATTTTTGTGATGGACAATCAGAAGAGTCTCCCAGAGGAATATCTGGAGCTACAAATATCAGGCGGAAGACAATACCACATTGTCCACCGACGGACATCTACAAGTCTACAAACATTCACGCACAAACCCAGTTTTCTCTCGCTCCATCGGCCCAGTCTCCAGCAATACCAAATTGCATTTGACTCCACCCGGTGGAACGACAGACAAACAGTCCGCTGAGAGAAATTCTCCAGGCTGACCGAAGAGGAAGGACAGTGTGAGGAATGTGAGGAGACTATGCCTAAGTGGATGGATCTGGTCTGGCAGATCCGGATAAATAATTCATTGAAACTTGGCCCCAGACTGCCAAGTGAAACAGGGAGGTGTACCATCCGCTAGGGAAGCTACCTAAGCGAACCACGCCGGGTACCCTATTATTAACCGGTGAAGCCGGCGAGATGCCTTCTTAGGGCTACTCAGAGGAGCGCTTGCTTCGACGACATTCAGGGACGTACGGGATATGCAAAAACGTTTTAATAGATATTATAGTCTGATGCCAGGAAGTTAAGCAATTGTGATATAATTTTACCGATTAAAAGTTCAATCAACATACCGAAAAGAAAAGTTACGAAAGAAAACCCATGCTCAGCAGAGTGGCCCTAAATTTACCAATTAACTTTACCAGTTCACGTTACATCCCACGTAATAGACTGACACACTACGAGAACGTCAATTCACAACTAAGGAAAAAAAAATATTACCTATTAAAGTAGTTACCCTAATTAATACGATACTAACAATATACCCTAACTGAATGTGGTAACAAACTACTAGAAATAATGAGAATGGTTGAGTAGTAGACCAGAAAATAATACGGCAGAATCTATAAACTAGCATTGGACCCCAATATCATGTTGTAGTGCTTAATCTTTCAGACAAAAAAAAACGTAGATAGAATTAGTATACGCATAGTAATTTAACTTACAATGCCGTTGTGGTTTTTGTGATAATTAGATATTTTATGGTGATGCCAATAAAATAATAATGAAAAAATTAAAGATTAATTATGTTGTTTTTTTTTTTGTTTCTTTTTTTTCAGTTAAACCTACATTTTTTTCGAAATGTAAGGTTACGTACGGCAGACATGAATAACGCAACACCTCGCAGCCTACGACCGTTCGGTTTGTACTGCTTAATTAGACCTTGCTGATAGGCCAACATTAATCTAAGTAGACTCCTAAAAACGCTATCCTTCTCGGGATTCATCGAATCCAGCAGACCATACAATTTAGCTCCCGTATTACATAATGTCGGTTGTGCAACGCACTGGTTGAAGATAAACTCCATAGCCTGACTTAGTACGAAAGAACTATTCTCAAAATCTTCAAAGATAATTAACACCCTCGATGCAATTGAATCAAAAAAAACTGGATTTTCTGTTAAACAATCTATCTCGTTCGAAAGGTAACGCAACGCTGCGCCCTCGTCAGGTGATTCACCCCTCCTGATCGGTTGGGCAGTTGAAACACATTCTGCCTTCGGAGAGACATGGCCACTAGTCAACGATAGGCAGTAGTCCAATTTGGGAACAAACTCCTTCGGGAGAGAAAATGTGGTCTCCGAAGCACCTTACGATTGATGGGCAGGCCATAATAAGTTCGCTCGAATTGTTCACCCATTGTTACCTAACACAAACGAGATCAAGGCACCCGTAAAAAAAATTCTTCAACGAGCTATTTCGTTGGTGTCCTCGCTTGTTGAATTCTACGTTAGTTGTTTCTTCCGAAATTTCTTATCTAATGAAACAATAATCGAAATATCTAATATAATAATAATCGAGATATTCCTTAATATACTCTCTACTAAAACAATATCAAAACCTTAGCAATACGAAACTAATTGCTCTAATCTAAGCACCGAAAGTTTAAAGCAAAATTTGTACGCAAAATACTTTTCCAAAAAAAATTAGTACCCTACGTAATTACAAGCACAAAAGAAAAAAAATTAACGCGCGAAATAGTTGTTGTTGTTGTTTTTCAAAATTTTCCAGGATGGCTAAAACGATGCTCACTCTCCAGGGTCCCTGGTGGCTGATGTCCCCGATGTCAATCGCTGGTGGCTATAAGTCACAGCCATCATCAAGTGTCATCGAAGACCCCGGAAACACCTCAGGTCCACACCAATACCAAAAGACATGCGAAGAACTTCTCAACACGTAAAAAGGGAAACTTCTTCCAAAACAAAATAATAAAAATTTGGAAAAATTGACTGAGCTACCTCTCGGAAAATCAATCAGGAGGGTGGAACAGACGGATAAAAAGGGATTCAGGACATAAACAAAAAATAAAACTTAAAAAGCTGGATGGACCTTCAGGAGGACAAGGGGCGCAGTGGCAGGCGGTAACACGCCTGATACCAGAGACGGTTAAGCCCTTGTACCAACTTCACGTCCACCAAGAGAAACTAATTAGGAATTCTGCTCCTGATACCAGAGACACCGACCAAGAAGTAAAATAAAAGAACCCCTGTTCCACCTTCACGCATGGCCACGCAATGCAATGCTTGTTAGCAAGCCGTGAAAGCAAACATGGTTCGAAGTCATCTAAACGAAGAAGCTACCGCTGTAAAAGGATTGCCTAAAAGTGAAAACAAAGAAAAATTCACCTAGAATTTGGACAATGAGTTATAGCGAAGAGAAAAAAATCGAAGAAAAGAAAGTCTAGAACTAAGGCATCGCGGGACTATCTTAGCCCAAGTGAGCACTAGGTACTGGTGGTGAACCATTCATAAACAAAAAAAATGTAAGATTGGCCGTGCAGGCACAAGTAGTACAGTATACCAAAAAAAAATTAACTACAATGTCCGTGAAGGAACTTAAGTGGGCTTTAAAAGCCTCGTTGGGCGCCATTTATGTAATGGCACAATGGCGCGACTATGCTGAAAGAGCAATTGTGGACGTCATTATGCCTGTCCATACCCCCAGAGCCAGAAGCCCTGAAGAACCTGACTCCAGGAACATGCACGTACATAAAAAAATTACAAAACAATTCACTCTCCCTAACCCACCGAAATAACCGTTAGGGAGAGACATTATGCCGGCCACACGATGAACGCTAGCTCGCCGGTTGGGGTCGTGGGGTGTGTGGCCGGGCCGATACCTTTATGGTTCCCCACTTACCTAAATGTCGATGCGAATGTTTTCTTCCATCACTCCATGTTTATCGCGGACCTGGCAAACACTACAAAAAATCAACAAAAGTACGAACCCCGGAGCAAACCATCAGATTAGCCATCCTGGAAAATTAGTTTGGCTACTTAGGCCATTATGGTGCACACAAAAAAAGTAGCTTTCAAATTAGTGATTTTTAATACTAGCATGCAATAAGTGATGCAACAAGAAAAGTTAGTAAATAACAGGAGTGTTAAATGAAAAAAAAAAAAAAAAATGCAAATAACGCAACTATTTAAAAGTGACACTATAGTAAGACCTCTCAACGACAAAATCTACGCTCTGGCGCCAGTCGTGGATTTACAACACATTTGGTATTTCTTATTTTTAAAAACAAATCCTAATGGGTTAATTACGTGATTGAAATGTGAAAATCATTAATATTGAATTATACAAATGTAAATAACATAGGATAATATAGTTAATACCCTTGATACACATGTGGTATCGATATTACAATATTCGAAATATTACGTTTATACTACATGTGTGTCACCCAATACTAGCAATATACCAGGTTGACAATCTAATTTATACGTAGTATGAGATTTGCTAAATTTAGGTGGTATTAAGGTAATATACATTATTTTTACTGTGCACAGCGCCTCTGCCGGAAAATTTTCCTCACAAAAAAGTTGTCAATTGCAGTCGCTGTTTTTGTGAGATTTTGTGTTTATAGTGTTTTCTCACTATAGTCGCTTGCTTTGTTTATGTTCTGATTATTTTGACTAATCAACTTTAGCAACATTGAAATATTAATTATTTGCCGCTTGCTACTCCAAAATCAAATAGAAACACAAATGTCAAAGCATACTACTTCGATACTAGGTTTATGTGTGTCGCGGGTCTGAGTATATTTTGATATTGTGGATATTATGATATCGAAATTATAATATCGATACCACATGTGTGTCGCAGGTATAATACATATAGTTAAAAAAAAACAAGCACAACCAGAATTTGATATCTTAAAAAAAGTCTGCAACTTCTCGGTGGTCCTCAAGGCCTACGTCTCACGACTCTCACCTAACGACACTAGCCAATTCGCCAGCTTCCTTCAATATAAAAAAACCAATTGGTGCAGATTGCTTGACAGTGCCAGATATTCAAATGTAGCAAACTCAATCGGTAACAAGTTCCTGAAGTTCCACGTAATATCTTAGGTCCAACCAACTTTTCCTGGGTTGAATCTCGGACTAAATATTCACCTAAGAGCGCAGAAGCCTCTAACAAATAATCAAAAATGGTAAGCTAAATAATTGGACCCTGAATGGTCTAAATAATGACCACTAATATCATAAACCATTTAAAATCAATATGGGTCGTTTTAGCAATTTTTTTACACTGGAGCAAGGGTTAATTCTTTTTTTTTTCATTAACAACCAAACCTGGATAAGTATGTTCTACCAACTGAACTTCAAATATAACATAGATTTCTTCTACCAAGTACACTTCTTGTTGATGAAATCAATGGCTCCCACAGCTCAGCTCTTCTAACCTTTTCTTATTCCGCAGCGTATCTTCCTGTCTAAATCTGCCCAATAGAAATTTCTTCCTTCACTTTTGTGTTAGGGATTTCCAGACGTCCACCACCGTGAAGAATTTTTTTATAAGCCCATACTACATGAGCTTCCAATGGCCTTTTTTATCGAAACCACTAAAGGCTTCGCGTCCGTATGCCTATCCTATGCCACAACCAGACTAGTATTGCTTTATAAAAGCACGCGTGATGAAACTGAAACCTCATTCTTTCATTGCCAAACAGCAGTCGAGTTATTTAAAATACATCAAACAAAATTTAAGAGAAGGAGAAATTCTTGTTACATCCCAGCGGGAAATGGAACCATACTATCATGCAAACTTGACGCCTTCCGTGGAAGGTGCGATGCATGACTCTTTATTAGACATCTTGTAGGACATTTGTACAGGCATGTCCTAGGGAGGAAGCAGTTGAAACTTTTTGATTTGCTTACCCCTAGCTTCCATGGAAGGAATAAGGTATGCATGCCTCCTTATTGGACACCTTATAGGATTTTGAAAAGAAAGGAAGCAGTTTAAGCTTTTCAGCGTGCCTTTCCCCTAGGTATACCTTCCACCAAGCTTCCTTCGAGATCAACTTTGAATGGATGACGAATATTTGAACTGTTTCATTTTTTTTCTTTGAACTTTTACTGCTTCCACAGCCCTTCCAGAGGGAAAGCCTGACAACATTTCCCGCTGGGATGTGACTTTGCAGAAAATTATGCGTTTGTTGCTCAGAACGCGGCGCAATCCTTTCATTGGAATAATGATCAAATGACAATATTTACCGTCGTTTTTTGTTACAAAGAAGAAAATAGTATTGTGCATGGGAGTATAGCGATTATATCTGATAATCTGAAACATGATACTATCTCTGTTTATGTTTTCCAGAAAATTTTCGATATCTTTTATTGCATGCGAAAGATTTTGGTGTTGCCGCTGAGTGGCACTTTCATGAAACAGCACATGGCAAAGGTCCATGAGATGGTGTGGGTGGGAATTTGAAAAGAAATGCTATGCGTGCAAGTTTACAGGCTTCCTCAAGTGAGCAAATTTTAACATGTACTGCTTTCTTTACTTGGGCAAAAAAAACTTTAGGGGAACGAAGATATTTTTCAGTTCTAAAGAAAGTAATGTAAAAACAGCGGAAGAACTGGAAGATCGATTTGCTTGAGCGAAAACGATTCCGGGTACACAAAAGTACCACACATCCATTCCTGTATCTGAAACAACGATGCAAGTAAAAAGATATTCTGTTCAATCGTCGAATGAATTTTTCCCAAAAACTCGAACAAAAAGTATGAATGTATAAGATAAACTACTTTTTCAGTCAACGGCAAAAGGTAGATATAAGAAATGTATATAAATAAAATGCTAAAATTTTTGATTATCTGCCGATTTTATAAATATAACCCATCAAAAAAGTCACAGCACCAGCATCACGGCACCGCGCCGCGGCTGATCAGTATCTTTGATGCGCTTGGAGCGTACGTCGCGCCGATTTCAACGCCGTAAAACACTTATAAGTTCTGCGCATTCCATCTTCAAATATTAAAAATGTCGCATTTGATGAAAAATCGAAAAAAAAATTATTGTTGTTTTTTTTTGCATAAATAATTTTTTAACAAAATTTTCATATTTTTTATTGTAAGGTTCAGAAAAAAATACGTTATAAACGTACTTTGTTTTTTTTTTTTTTGTTTTTTTGGCAAATTTACGAGACTTTTAATGAAACAAAAAAACGACTCGAAATTAAAAGCCGCTGTATCTCGGCAACCGGTCAAAATTACCTCCCTTCCTTTTGCACAATTAATGTTCTTTAATAGTACAACAACTTCACCAAGTTTCATCAAAATCCCAGAGATCGAGTTTTTTAGGTGGGAACACTTGACGTGGAATGCCCCATATGTTGCATGTTGCTAAGGTGGAGGCAATCTCAGAGGTCTGCCGAGGCGAAAAGCGTTCGTGATTTTTGTTCTAGCTGTCGCATCTTTATACGGAGTATTATGTTATCTCTGGTAATGCTTTTTGAAAATCAAAGGAGAAAGCAAAATATTTTTCCAGATTATTTACCGCCAAATCTCTGTCTTCCTGCAAAGATTTTCTAGCAAGTTCGGCATTTTTTAAATGAATTTCCTGTTGTTCTGTGAGGTTTTGTTGTTCTTCTACATTACAAGAAGTTTTAATTTTCATATTAAGCATATCGCATTTTTGACAGGTGTTTTTGCGTGGATGATGAAAATGAAAATTGAATTGAGTTTTAAAAATATTCCTGTAAATCCACTCATTAACATAGGCTCTATTTTTCAGGCTGCATTCACTCACATATAAATTATACATTTTCCTTACACTTAGCTCTGGGTTTAAATATTTTCTCCCTGAATTGTGATTCCTTGTATAATGGCTTTCAAATTGAGGAAAACTTTGAATGTGTTGCTTTACATCATTTACCAAATTTTCACTGGTTTTCGGGAAAGATCCTTCTCTCTGGCCACGTAAATCTTTTCCTACAACTTCTGCTTTCAGAGCCCGGTCCAATCGTCGTTTGGATATATTAAATGTATCTAGAAAATATGTTTTACATACTAAAATATCTCCACGATTTGTATTTAAATAATATTTAAAACTAAAATTCCTTGCCGGTCTTTTGGAATTTCTTGGGCGCATTCTTTTCGTGACCAGTTTTCGAGTAGTTGCATATTGTTGAAATCTGCAAGTTTCCAAAAATCACTAAAATGTTGCTTCCGTTCGTTCTCAGTAATAAGTTTTGCACATTCCCTTGTGCATTGGCAGTTTTTATTCACGAATTTTTTCTCTGGAATAATTTTACCTATTTGTGTATAATATTTTTTCCCACTATTTCGTTTTAATTTTCTTATTTCATATTATTTTGTTCGTGGTGTTCCTCTGTAGCATCATCGTCTTCTGATGTCGAACTTAATGGTTCCACTATCCTCCTTCTTCTTTTCAATTTCCGTAAATCATTTTGGTTTAAATTGTGTTCGTTTTCAGATCCTGATTCCAAAATTCTTCTTTTATTACCAATTGTTACGGGTTTTATTTCTACAAGCATAATAAAAACAATAAAATTACCTGTGAGTATTTTATTGAAGTGGCTTTATTACCCAGAAAATTTTATTTTATTTCTGTTACCTACCAAATTCACTTTCAGATGCATCAGATCTATAATTTCCGTTGCAATCGGTTTGAGCCATTTTTTTTATAAAAAATAACCGCAGTCCGTTAATTTTCAAATCAAAATGCAACTTTTAACGACTTTTTTAACACGGAGCACAAAACTGCAAAATGTCGACTTCTCGAGTATTATAATTTGATCTGGAACTTACTTGCAAGAAGATTATAAAGTCGAATGTTATACAGTCGAATGTAATAGAGCCTAATTACAAGGCTTAACACTTTTCCGCTTAACAAACAGGTTTGTGTTTGTCATAAAAATACACGATAAACTGAGTGCTCTGCATTTTTTTCGTATAGGGATTCTATTGTCTATGTATCTAGCTGTGTACAAAACAACAAAAATTCTCATAATTTTCGCAGCCCCCGAGAACGAAATTATACTTGTGTTAGTGTGGTTCTTCCGATTTATTGAAATTATTGGAATTGTTGATGGAAGGGGTGATGGGCCGTGTAATTTGGCTGGTTAAGTTTTTAATAGTGTTTCCACGATTACTAAAATTTCCTGGTGTTGGCGTTATTATCAAAATGGAGATATTCTTCTTATAGTCCGGTCAAATTAGACCAAAAAATAGGTATGAAGGTACATAAATTCGCACCTACTAGCCGAAAATTTGTAGGATTGTTCAAAACACCGTTATAAATGAAATCTAAAAAGCCCCCTTCGATCCGGCATCTGGAACCTGGATTTACTCGGGGTCAAAGGTCACAAAAACGGTTTTTTTGCTATTTTCAGCAAAACGGTAACTTTTATCATAAAATATTGTTTACAAAGTTTGTAGATTATGCGATTACCTACAAAAAAGGATCTTATACATTTTCCCGTACGAATTGTCATTCATGAGATATCGCCGTTTTAAATATTTACATAAAGCACTCATATCCCCTCACTTGCTGAAAAACGACAGTTTGCCCATACTTTGAACCTACATATCATTTAAACGGAGTCACTCATGTTTCTGTTATTTCTTTCACATAAAAGAATACACATTTACCTAAAAGGTGAGCCTAATTACGTTGCTCTACTATAATCGGTCTAGAAGTTATTAAAGTTTAAGTAAATGGCAATTCGGCCATACAAGTTGCAAGTGAGGGGATATGAGGTGCGAATTTATGTACCCTCGGATGTCTAAATTGACTGGACTATTATTATTTATGAAATATTGTACAATTGGCAACTTCCAATATCAAAGATAAATAGATAAAAACACTTTACATTTCAGACTGATGTTAAACCATCAGATTTGCTTCACCATACAGCAACCGAACTTAATTTTGTTGTATGGTTAAAAAAAATTTCAATCTGAGATGGACTTGAGATGGAACATACTTACAAAACTACTCTCTAAATCTGAATCAGTGAAATTTTCACTGATTTGTCCAGCGATTCAGAATTTCACTGGGTTCCAGTGACACACACTTATTCATTCAGTTGAAAAAACTGATCATCCCGTGATTGAAGATTGAACTGGGTTTTCAGTGTAAGATACTGAGTGCTCCAGTGAGAACAGTCTGTGGCACTCGGGTTATTTGATCACTTGAACAGATTACGTTTTTCACATTTCTTAACAAATAATGAAACAATTAACAAGATGATCAACAAGTTATCATGAAATGAACTATTTTTAACTGTGTATATGAAATAAATGTTCGTTTTTTTTTCAACTGATTTATTTTTTAGCACACTGTAAATAAACATTGTTTGAATTTTCCTTTATTAAAATTGTTATAATTTTACTTTTTCCTTTCAATATTTTTAGTGAAAGTATTTTCAATAATCTTCTGCGAGCGTTTAAAACATGTGTTCCTATTGAAATAAAATCATGTTTCGGAAATGCTGAGAAATGAATACATTGAAATACTGTCCTTTTTCATCTCACGCATCAAACTCATAACAAAAAAATCGTGACGAAATATCTTATGTCGAACGTAGGTATGTATTTACTCGATTTTTTAACAAACAACCCATGGTTCTACGAACTCGTGCTCAGTCCTTTTTTGTCAGTCTGTTTCAAGTTTTCGAAGTGAACACGTTAATTTAGTCAGTGGAAAAACATTTTTTACAAAAATTGTCGATTGTTTAGCGATCAAAATTGCAAAGGTATGTATTATTCATTTCTTATAATTGTCAATCATTTCATTCTCAGAACCTGAACGATAATATTTGTCATTAGTTATACTGCAAAATGTACTTAATTTAAAAATTATAGAAACAAATCTGTTTGACGATTAGGATTCAATTATTGAATGTTTTTTTGAGTGGTAAAAATTATGTTGTTATATTCAATTCGTAATGTTATTACTATTCTAATTCAATATAAATAATCTTGTATATTTTATTCCAATCTCATGATTAATTTTTGTTTTATAGTTCATTTTTTAATATATCTGCATAAGGTATTTCAAATTTTTACAAAAAAATTGGATTTAAAAAAAATAGAATTGATATTTGATAATTGATAAAATAGAATTGATTTTTTATCGATAAAAAAATGATGTTATATAGATGTTATACTGTAAAATTTCATCATTCCAACTTACACACACACGCAGACTCTTGAGAGCACCAAGCTCTTTTCAAGACATCATAAAATATGTCCTTGACACTCGACGGAAAGCTGTTGTTGGAACATGACATGCAATATCTTCTTTTTTTTATCTATAACTTTTGCACAAATAGATTTATTATTTCAAAATTAATTAGTTAACATACAAATTGAACAAGTCAGACGAAAAAATCGTTATCTGTTCCTACAATTGTAATTATAATTCTAATTCTGATTGCAACAAAATTATAGATAGATTTGATTAGAGAAGAAATTAAAACATTTGTTTGATTTTAGGCATTTCATTGGTTCTTAGGAATGGTATATAACATAACAGTAATTTTGTTGTTATGTATATAACAACAAAAAATAAATATGATTTTGTAGTTAGCTCGAATAAAATGCATTGATTGTTTGCAGAAAATTTGAAAGCCATGTTGCGGTTGATGAAAATTTTGCCCAAAAACCATCCTACAAGAGGAAAAAGGAAGGTAAAAAAGATTTTCGAAGTGCAATTAAATTATTCTGTTTTAAAACTTTGTTTAAAATTATGACATTATTATAGCGATGTAACGAGAACATCGATTCGCCCTCCGAAGTTCCTGTCTCCGATCTATCAAAACATTTGGTTCATGTTGTCCCGGTGAGTTTTTGTTTAAATTAATATTTTCAAAGTGAAAAACTCTTTTTAAAATTCGAAATATAATTCTATTGTTTTTTACAGGAAGGAACAAATGTTCAGGCTTTTATTGAAGATGTCCGTCAAAATTCGAAAAAACCGGTGCAACCATATATGATTTGTTGCGAAGGGCAAGACCGGAAAACCCATTTCATTCAAGGAGATGGATGGGTCATTACTCCCTATGGCAACAACTCAGTTGCGACCTTTGATATTCTATTTAAACTATATTATGTATTAAATGTTGGGTATCCGGCCGAACTGCTCAGTTTTTTTTCGAATTTATTCAAAAATACATTTTTAAGATTGATTTGAATGTAAAAAGTGCAGTTTCATCGTTGCATACAAGTATTATAAACTGTAACTTGTAATAAGATAATTTAAGCTCGAACATTTACATTTTAGATGACATATTTTGCAATTTTAAGTATATGTTTTGAGTTCTATTCTAATCATTATTCAATAAAACATTTGTTTTGTAACATTTTGTTTTGTAATTAATTTGTCACTTAAATAATGCATTTCTTTTTATTTCTCGACCTGCCATATTTTTTCATAAAAATATAAAATTTCCCGCTTAAAGTCACGTGACAGTATTGTAGAAAACAAATCACTGGATTGATCAGTTATAAATCAAAATCACTGGTTACATCAGTAAAACCAAAATCACTGGTTCAGCCAGTGACTTAAGAATCACTGGTTGTTTCAGTGACGGCCAAAGTCACTGATTCAATTATATGATATCCACTGATTTACAGTGGTTGACATTTCACTGATTCAATTAAAGGCTATTCACTGGTTCAGATTAAGAGAGTATTAAGAGCTAAAACTTCCTTCCCGTTGATTACAAGGATTCTGAATTTTTTGACCATGACATGTTTACACATTAATAGATCATATTCAGTTTTATCTAGAACTACCGTTATCTTCATTTTTTTTTTTCAAAAATGGACTTACCCCACATTCAAAATAAACGGCTCATATAATGAAAAGTTTTTATTCAGCAATGCCAGGAGTGTAATGGTGTAAATACAATTGGGGCGACCGGCGAAACTAATTTCTCCGCGACTGTCAAACACTATAAGAATACACTGGTTCCTATGAAGTTGCATATAATTCGGACCACAACCTCGGCTACGGCGCAAACCACAGCGATGAAATCAATCTATTTTCTAATTTGTGGTCGCCGCTCCAAGTTGGCCAACTGAGAAAAACACATTTGACACTTTTTCTTGACTGTTGATTGTTGAAGTTTTAAATTTTGTTTACATTTTGTAATAAATTTTAAAATTGGTGTTTTTTTGGTTGTTTTTTTTTAAATTACATTTTTATTTATATATATATAAATAAACCTGCGTTGTTGCATTTAAGTTTTTGTTTATTTTTTTACAAAGTAGGATATTAATATAGCAACATTTATTATTACTTTGTGTATGTTGCTATTTTTATAAAATAATGACTTTTACAAATAAAAAGAATTTATATTTAATAAACTTATATTTTTATTTCGCAAATCATAAAAGTAATTACATAATTCATTCCTTAAATTAAGTGATTGAAGTGAAGCTTTATTAACATACCTACATATAAAATTTGATTCATGTTTTCATTTCACATATTAAAATTAATTAGGTAATTCATTCCTTAAATTAAGCGATAGAAGTGAAGATCTATTTACATACATATAAACATTTAATTCATATTTTCATTTCGTATATTATGAAAGTAATTGCATAGCTCATTCCTTAAATTAAAAGATTGAGCTGAAGCTCTATTTGAACCACCTCTGACTGGATTAAGTCCAGTTCCTTCTTCGCGCCACTGGCCTGGTATTGTCTGTCCATTCCTCTCATGGTCAACGTTTTCATTTTGGAAATACCCTTCATCTTTATGTACCATAAGAAAATTGTGTGCAGAACGCATCCCAATATTATTTTATCCGCATTACTTGGCTTACAATAAATATCTGTCCTTAAGATCCTCCATCTATTAGCCAGGATACCAAAACTATTTTCGATTAACACCCGCGCCTTAGATATTTTGTAATTGAAGTGTTCCTTTGCTGCTTCCAGACTTTCCCAGGATATGGACGCATTATATTTCGCCTTAATGGAAAAGCCGAATCAGCCACAAAGTAATAAGGAAAACTGTGATCTGTATTTGGAAGACGAGGTGGATCTGGTCGATCTAGTGACTCAGTTAATATTTTTCTTCCGAAGGAACTGCGGCAGAAAATCCCACCGTCACTTTGACTGCCAACAGCACCCACATCAACGTACGTGAATCGATATGCACTATCACAAATCGCCAAAAGCACAACGCTAAATTTGTGCTTGTATGTAGTTATAGAATAAGGAGCCACTTTTCCGCGGACAAACAATGTTTGCGTGTTTGCCGTCTATCGCACCGATACAATTCGGAACACCTGTTTTGCTATAGAACCCTTCCGCAATCAACCTCCACTCTTGTTGAGTAGGTGGCGATAAATATATTAAGTGGAGTTCCTCCCATAATGCGTCGCACGTTTCGTAAATTAATTTGCGCACCGTACACACAGATAACTTAAAAGTCCAGGCTAGTATTTGTGGAGGGCAACCATGAGCTAAAAACCTAAAAAATAACATTTTTTTAATTTATCCAATAAAACGTATTGCAAAATAATGGCAATTTAAAGCAATATTTACATTAAGGTCAATGCTAGTCGGTTCTCTGGGTCAATAGATTTCCGTCTAGAAAATCTCTGAAGCCGTTCTTTCAGCAAAATTTAACAATAAATTAAATTTATCTACTGTCACCCTAGTTGCCAGAAAAAAATGCTCCGGGTCTTTTTCTTTAAATTGTTTATATGAAACTTGGAAAAATCCTTCTTGGTCTCTTGATCCATTCATTTCTCTTACGGCCCATCTTCTATTTCTTTAATTCGAATGTTCTAAAACCTTATAAATTAAATGCACCATGTACAAAATTGATACAATTTTTTGAACACACATTATTTTATGCACCGCCCTCATGATCTTAAAAAATTACTTTCAAGCAAAATAAAATTAAAAACGTTTTATACCCGCTTAAAAAACAGAAATAATGTTGACAGATAATAAACACGAACAAAGTTGCTGCACCTGATATCATTTCGCTTCGCTCTAAATGTATTCATACGACGAATTTCGCCGCGAATATCGGTGTAGTTGCGTTCGTCGCTGTAGTTCTCGCCCCAATTGTATTTACACCATAAAGGCCCAGTTACATAGCAGCGTTACGTTGCGTTGCGTAGCTTAGCTGAGCATGACTTTTCGCAACCTAGTCACTTAACAGCTTAATAAAGTTCGGCTAATTGGCAGAGTTTGTTTTATATAAAAAGTGGGAAAAATGCAAGAATTAATGAAATTGTATGGTTTGGTATTACAATTAAATATAATTTGCCAATTATATCAACGATTAAAGAATAAAAAACACTTTGTCAATTCTCAACTGTCACTTTTTAAATTACCAACGTTTGCTTCGCATAAAAAGTTGAACTTTGTTCAACTCATGCGTTGCGTTGCATTGCGCGCAATGTTCAGCCCATTCCCAAAAAAGGTGAAGCCAGCGACCCTTTAAACTACCGCCCAATAGCAATAACTTCTGTTCTCTCCAAAATCATGGAGATAATAATCAATCGAAGGCTGATGAAATATCTGGAATCCAACCAAATTTTACACGACAGGCAGTACGGCTTTAGACCGAAAAGATCTACTGGCGACCTTCTTGTGTGTCTGACTGAGGCTCTCAACCAAAACATCCATCGCTTCGGTGAATCTGGTTTGGTTGCTCTAGATATATCCAAGGCTTTCGACAGAGTATGGCATCCCGCTCTGCTGCTTAAACTCCAAGCTATTGGTATCGACTCAGTTCTAACTAACTGGATTGAGAGATTTCTTTCCAGCCGTTCAATCAGGGTAGTGTTGGATGGCGTTGAATCCAACCCGCATTCCATCT
Organism: Thereva unica; assembly: GCA_949987705.1. Taxonomy (NCBI): domain Eukaryota; kingdom Metazoa; phylum Arthropoda; class Insecta; order Diptera; family Therevidae; genus Thereva; species Thereva unica. The sequence goes on from OX465281.1 coordinate 67,990,621, forward strand.
CGGCCGGCGTTCCCCAAGGCTCGATTCTCTCACCTGCCCTCTTTCTTATATTCATTAATGATCTGCTCTCAATCCCCTCCAACCCACTTCACAGTTTCGCCGATGACGGTACTTTGCGTTACTCCCACACCTTCGATAATATAGGGCAATGCACGTGCCAGACCTTGTCCCGTAAACCGTGAACTAATGTCCGATTCTATTAACGGGGACATTGAACTTATTCTTGCTTGGGGCCGCAAGAATCGTGTCGAATTCAACGCAACCAAAACTAAGTACTGTCTCATCTCTACAAAAACCTGCACCACCCGTCCCTCTATCTCAGTGGACAATAAGAATGTAATGGCTGACCCATCTCTTAACATCCTAGGCGTAACCTTATCTTCTGATCTGCGATGGAATAATCATATATTCCAAATCGCTAAACAAGCTTCCCAATGCCTGGGTTTCCTCTAGAGATGCAAATTCCTTCTTCGGCCAACTGCTCTGGCTACAATCTACAAGTCTTTCATTCGGCCCCGCCTTGAATACAACTCGTATATCTGGGCGGGTGCCCCAAAAACCACCTTGGCTTGGCTGGACAAGGTGCATAACCGCGCCATCAAACTCATTGGCGATAGCACCCTTTGCTCCTCCATCGACCCTTTAAGCCATCGCAGGAATGTAGCAGCCCTTAGCAAATTTTACCGCTATTACCATAGCGACTGTTCCACTGAAATCAGAAACCTCATGCCTACACGGCAAATTTTTTCCCGCAACACAAGACTAGCCAACTCGGCTCACCCGCATACGCTACAGCCCTCCTCTTCGCGCACATTACGTTTTAGTAGTTCGTTTATAAATAGAACAACTCGATTGTGGAACTCCCTTCCGCAGTCGGTGTTTCCGAACTCATATAATATCTTAGAGTTTAAACGCAAGGCTCATCGACATCTACTCACGCACCCTCCAGACCCCTAACCTATCCTTTCTCCTCTATCCTTCAAATCAAGCTTACTACTAGACACTGACCATGACTTGAACGACATGACAGACATGTAGTACAAAGGGTGATTCCTAAGCTTGTATTTACCACATAAAAAAAAAAAAATGTCGCAAGCCCCATTTAAATTACATAGTTTTAATTTTGACAGACGTTGCGAAACGCAACGCAGGGCTGCTATGTAACTGGGCCTTTAGGCTGGTCGTCCACTGGAAACGTATTCGAGCGGCTACGCGCTTCGGCGATATGAGCGGCTACAGGCGGCTACAAGCGGCTTTGAGATATGCGGCTACACGCTACAGGGGTCGTCCACTGCAAGCTTTTCATGCTGCTCAGTTTGAAGTGAATTTGACATCATAATTTTGTGATTTGTAAATATAGAAGGCTTTTAAGTACAGTTAAATTAAGCCGAAAAAAGCGGAATAGCGGAAATGACTTTACTTACAAACTTTTCCCACCCCTCCCAAACCAGTTCGAAGAACTGTATGGTATTATGGGAAGGCCAATTGGCTGGGGCTTATTAAATTTTTCCAGTCTACAGACTGGAATCTGTGTTTCCGGAATAGAAACGCCAACTCTGCCGCTATCCGTATCACCAGGATCATACAGGCAGGAATGCATTTGTTCATTCCCCACTCTACCAAATCTGTGAAGCCTAGGCCCAAGAGATGGTTTAATCGGGAGTGTATGAATGCAATCAAAACTAAAGAAGCCACTTTCCTAGCGTACAAGAGCTTCCCGAGTGAATCGCTTCGTTTAGAGTACATACAACAAAGAAATTCTTGTAAAACCGCCATCAAGAAAGTCAAAACCTTATTTGACAACAAATTGAGAAGTAAACTCCTAAATGCAACCTCCGGTAGTAAAAACTTCTGGTCCTTGGTAAGTTCCATCAAGAAGAATTTCACTACAACTTCAACCCCTTCCTTTATTCACAATGGGAAGGTAATAGCAGACAGCAAATCCAAGGCCAATTTATTAGCATCTATGTTCGCTTCGAATTCTTCTTTACCCGAAACTGATGTGCTGCCCCCTGTTTCCGAGCGTAACGCCCATTCAATGGACAGGGTTTTTTTCAGGACTCGCGAGGTGTACAGGTGCCTCAAAGAGCTCGATGCCAACAAATCCACTGGACCCGATAATATACCCCCTATCGTCTTAAAACAATGCGCCTCACCTTTGGCTAAACCTCTGCGCAAATTATTTTCCCTGTCATATTTCTCCGGAGTTTATCCCGACTCTTGGAAACTTGCCCATGTTCAGCCCATACCGAAAAAAGGTGATTCCAGCGATCCCACCAATTACCGCCCAATAGCAATTCTATTCTCTCCAAAACCATGGAGACGATAATCAACAAGAAGCTTATGGGATATCTAGAATCCAATCTACTCATAAACGACAGACAGTATGGCTTCCGACAAAAAAGATCCACTGGCGATCTTTTAGTCTGTCTTACAGAACACCTCAGCCGTAGTCTGCATGGATCCGGTGAGTCTAGTCTGGTTGCTCCGGATATCTCCAAGGCTTTCGATAGAGTTTGGCACTCAGCCATTTTAGCTAAACTCAAAGCTATTGGAGTTGACTCACTTCTACAAAAGTGGATTGAGAGTTTCCTTTCTGGCCGTTCAATCAAAGTGGTATTGGATGGCGTCGAATCCGCATCCCACCCGATCTCTGCGGGGGTACCCCAGGGGTCAATTTTATCACCGGCCCTATTTCTTATATTTATAAATGACCTTCTTTCAATCCCCTCCAACCCACTTCTCAGCTTTGCTGACGACGGTACTCTACGTTACTCGTACAGCTTCGATACAAGACAGACTTGTTATATTCTTGGCCGCCCGTGCTTTCCAGAAAGGAGAAGAGGGGCCAAGGAGTCTGCGGGTCAGAGTACCTGTAAAAGAATTTGCTCACTCCCGGCGTCTCGTCGCACGGTATATTTATTTAAACAATCACTCTTCAAACTTTTAAACTTTATTTCTCTTAAACACTTCTAACAAATTACTTTTAATATATTTCTATATACTTTCTTTTATTAAAGCGATTTTTAGGAACCTACTGTTCCTGGAGGAGATCTGACCCGGACTGATTTTCGATTGCAGAAAGTCTCCAGATCTTAGCTCTGGATTTCGCGCAGATTGCTTTGTCAGCAATTTTGCTCTTGGCGTCGGCGTGGTCAAGATAACGCTTGGGCCAAGGGCGCAAAAGCTTTACGTGTAAAAATGCTTAATTATCATCTTGGGGATCGGGTGTCATACATTGTTGCAAAGAAAACGTTTGGAACAATATGTGTAGCGCTTTGGTATCATTACCTAGGCGCGATTAAAGTTTTGTTTATACAAGAATGTTTGGCTATAATTTTATGAGGCTCGGGTATCATAGAGAAGAATATTCGTGCGAACGAATATTTATCTTATGAAGCCGTTAAAATGATTAGTTTGCATTTTAGCAAACTAAATTTGTTGGTTGTGCTACAAAGTAGCAAAATGTATTTCCAAAAGGGAAATACAAAGTTGTGATGGTCAACTATGTTGGCCAATCATAACACCTTTCCCCTAAAAAGGAAAATTGACGCGCTTGAAAAGTAAGGAAATTTTCTTAATACGAGCGATCATGAACAATTTTCATGGAAAATTTAAACAAATGAAAAGATCAAAAAAAAGGTTACACGCCGGTCAGAATCAAATCTCCTCTACAATTTATGCATGTGCATTTCTTACAAAAAAAATAATTATTTGACATAGGTATGTGTATAATAACGTAATGTAAGAGAAAATTAAGAGGTTATTTTATATAATTTTATAATATTATTAATATGTGTATATGTATTTGTACGAATCGGAAAACTTTTATTTTACTATAGTGCCTTATTTTTCTTAAATTATTAATTATTACATGTAAAATCGGGAAAAATTCTTAATTTACTATAGTGCCTTATTTCTTATATAAAATGATTATTTTTATTAAATATCTATTATACCTAGATATTTTTTTTTTTTTTTATATTTTTTTTTTTTTTATATAAAAGCTTGTAATTATATAACATTTTTGTATGTTCTTTAGATCTTAATCTAATGCATGGTAAAGTAGGGATACCTCGACACCTTTCACTCTTGGTGCGCTAACAACAACCTGGTTCTTAATATTAGTAAATGCGAAGTCATGACTTTTTGTAGGCGACGTGATCCTATAATTTATAACTACTCATTTTCTAGTGAGGGTGTCCCCCGTGTTAATTTTGTTAAAGATCTCGGGATTAGATTTGACACCAAGCTGGACTTTGCTTCTCATATCAACTATATTTCTACCAAGAGCAGCTTAGTCTTGGGTTTTATTAAAATGTGGTCCAAAGAATTTAATAGCACCCTGATCACTAAACACCTCTACATCTCCCTTGTCAGACCTTTACTTGAATATGCGTCCCAGGTTTGGTCTCCTTACTATTCTTCGCATTGAATCACCTTCCTTGGGAAGACCCTTTAATTCTTCCACCATATGAATACCGACTTAAGTTACTCAACTTAAACACTCTCCACAAGCGTCGTGAGGTGGCCGATGTTGTTTTCGTCCACCAGCTTCTTAATGGACGTGTCGACTCAGGTTTTCTAAAGCGCCGTGCGTCGTTTAGAGAGAGCCGATACAATCTGAGAGGACCACCGCTCTTACACATCAACTCCTCTAACACCAATTATGGCCGATTTGAGCCTGTTAATCGCATGTTCATTAATGTAAATAAAAATATTAATGTTTTTAGCGTGAGCACTAACAAAGACCTGCTTAAAAGGAGGCTATTTGTTGTCTCATGACTGTTTATGTGTTTTGCATGCAATTTTTACTGGTACTTAATCTTTTATGTTTGCATGTCTCAGCTGAGCCACGGCAGTGGTAAATATTTCTCAGCCCTGCTGGGAAGTGCGCCTTCTGCGTTAGAAGGGAAACTCTATATATGTATATATAGGGGAGAGTGGGGTGAACCGGGACACTCTTTGTTCAAGGCCTTATAAAACCTAAATAAACAATTTTTTCTTCTTATTTGGACATCCTATCCTGTAGATGGTTTCAATACCTTTCATTATTTGTCATTTTTAATATTATAACTTTATATTTTCAATAATTTCTAATCGTTTAAAAAAAAAGTGTCAAATCGGCAGTTCCGAAAAATCGTGGGGTGAACCGGGACACGATAGAAAGAGCAGGTGAAAGTGGCGTTTATGTTGTAACTAATAGTCTTATTTGCTTTTATGTCAAAAATATGTTACGATATTATTATAAACAATGCTTGAACATATTTTTTTTTTTACTTTTTTATTATAAACAATATAAAATGTGTATTTTGGTTTAAACTATAAATAAACGTAAAAATCATTAATAAAAAATTGTTAACAATCATTTTTATTAATAACTAATGAATTTAAGTCGATTTTGCAGCTAAAGAGTGGGCCGAAACATTTCTCGGTCAACTCAGAAACCGTGTCCCGGCTCATCCCACGGTGCTGTTTTTTAAACAATCGCGTGGTTATCACATATTTTTGAGGTTATCACAAATTCCATTTGAACTTTAAAAGATAACATACTAACGATTACTTTTTATTATATTACCTTTGTTGTAGTCTTAAAAACCATAACATTAGGCTTCCTTAAACTCCGAGAAAATAAAACTTTGTGGAGTGTCGATTTTTATTAACAATCCTTACTAATAAAGTGATGCAGGTGCTGACCTTCAATTCTCATAAAATAATGTAGAGGGCCATTACAAACATAATTCACAAAAAAAAACCAACATAAAAACATTAACAACAATTAAAAAGCACTGTCCCGGTTCACCCAACCGTCCCGGTTCACCCCACTCTCCCCTACATATATATATTTATATATGTATGTGTGTGTATGTATATATAGATTTTCATGCTTAGCTGAAAAGTGCGCCTTCTGTGCTAGAAGGGTTAACTCTTGAATAAAATAAAAAATAAAATAAAATAAAATTTAGAGTGATAGCATTAATGGTAAAAATTATATCTATTATATATTGTTTTATTTATTTATATATATGTATTTTTTTTTGAGTGTATTTATTTTTTCATACTGAGGTTCTACGAACTTAATTTGGGTGTGAATGGAATGAGTGCGTTATATTTTCAATTTGAGTTTCAATGCCTTTTGTTGACTTAAAACAATCAAAAAGTATTTGTTTCTTATTTCTAATTAGTGGTTGTAATTATACGCACAGCGTGTATATTAATAGTAATAAAAGTAATAAAAGTAGTAATAGCAACAATAGCATTAGTAACAATAATAAAAGAAATCAAGGTAATATAAAATTATCATATAAGTAGTATTAATTAATAAGTTTTACGTTTTATATCAATAGTGTGGAACAAGGCAAAAATAGTTTGTCGTATTTATTTTTATATATGTGTATTATACATCAGCGATATAATAGATTTGCAGATGCTTGTGGCTGTGCGCTCATTGGTAAGCTCTCTGCAGATTGCATTACTTCCTCTAGTACGATTTCAACCGGTACATTGGGATTCTCAGTGGGTTTACCCTTGCAATTTGGCTTGAATTTGTTCCATATTTTGTAAGTGGTATATATTATTAATATAAAAAGAAGAAAGTAGCCTAAGGCGTAATGGTGTACCGTATGCCCGTCGAGGGGTTCTAATTTTTCCTCTTCATTATCCTTAAGCGATTTGATTTGTTGTGAAAGTTTTGCAAAATCATCTTTTGAATTGTACTTTAGCACGGCCGTTTCGCTTGTCTTACCATGGTCATTATATGTGAAACTTAACAACGAGGTCGTTATATTCAAGGGTGGTATATACGAGTTTTTAATTACTTGAGTGTTATCAGAGTCATATGCCCGAATTGTGAGATCTTTAGTACGGATACTGCATCCAGGGCTTATGGTTAGTTCGCCTGTGCCATTTAGTTTAATGGAACTAGCCTGATTTTGACAAATCACAGCGAGAGTTGTGCTTTCATACGTAGAGTAGAGCCATTTATTTATTTGTGCTAGTTGTAACCATACACTTTTGTAGACGGATTCCCTGACGTTGCAGGTGCTGGGCAGGACATTGTCTTGCAGGAGTAGTCCTACTTCACAGATATTATTTCTGGCATGAACATTGAAAATAGGGTGTGTTGCATGACATAGATATTTCTCGTATTCCTCTATGATGCATTCTATTAAATCGTTTGGGGTTAGATCATAGTAATGCTCCTTCCCATAATCGATCATTATATACTTCATACTAGGTTGAATGAATACAAATTTTTCTTGCATTCTTACGGGGAGTGGAATGAGATTGTATAGCTGATAAGTTTCTTTAAAAGGTAGCGGAATCTTCATTTCGTAAAGAACCTTGCCATCGATTATGGCAGCGCTAATATGACTTACTTTATAAACAGATAAAAGGTTTGCGTCTTTTACGCTGGCGGGTAAACGAGTATCTTGTGGCAACTCCTTCCGTATTACCGATAATATTTCTGTCAATTGCTCAGGATTTAATATCGTGGGCACCGGTTTGCCTTGTCGAGTATTTGTGAGTAGTTCGACTATATTATCGATGGCATTTTGACTTCGCATGATCAATAGAGTAGTTAATGTAGTGAGGGACTCCAATTCCGAATGATAACTGAGGTCTTTAGTTTTATTTGTGACTTCAGCTAGGAGCCCTTTAATAAATTCAAACTTAGTTGTAAGAACAGAATATTGGGTTTGTATTGCGTCCAGCGATTTGTTGAAAATATTCGCCGTTGTTTCGACAATGGTGGTTTGTTTTTTAATTAAAGACAGTAAGTGCTCTTCGTTATCCTTTATTTTTAGGATCTGTGAATTATAATATTCGGCATCCTCTTCGTCTAAAGTTCCAAATAGGGATCTGCTAAGCATACCGATGATACCAAGGGGCGCGCGTTTCTGACGCTTCTTTTCCTCAAGGAACCTATACTTGTTATCTATGTCCGTCATGAGGTGACTTATCTCAGGTATGGTTGCGTTGCATGATTGCAGCAGAAGGTAATCATTATGTAGTAGCTCGCAGAGGTGCATCATCTCGTTTACATGCTTTCTTATACAGGGTGTTCCAAACCACCCGTACCACCCAAATATCTCTGAAATTTGGGATTGAAATAGAAAAGCAAAAAACACGTGTTCAATATTTTTTGAAACTCTATCCGACCATACAAAAATGGACCCCCCAAACAACCCCCTCTTTGGGGGGTGGGGGGCAACTTTGGAAATTTAAATGGGACCCCCCATTTTTTTTGGCAGATTCGGAATCTTCATAAAAAAATATGAAGATTTTGTCCCAAGCATTTTTTACGATTCGCCATAGATGGCGCTGTAATCGGAGGAAAACGTTTTTTATGACTTATTTATTTCCGCCGATTACAGCGCCATCTAAGGCGAATCACAAAAAATGATAAGAATAAAATCTTCATATTTTTTCATGAAGAATCTAAATCGGCAATAAAAATTAGGGGTTTTCAAGTTAATAATCAAAATGGCTCTCTACCCCCAAGTTTTTGGAGGGGAAGGGATGCAGAATTGAAAACAAAATAAAAACCCCTATTTTTTATTACAGATTTAGATTCTTCATGAAAAAATATGAAGATTCTATTCTTATCATTTTTTGTGATTCGCCTTAGATGGCGCTGTAATCGGCGGAAATAAATAAGTCATAAAAAACGTTTTCCTCCGATTACAGCGCCATCTATGGCGAATCGTAAAAAATGCTTGGGACAAAATCTTCATATTTTTTTATGAAGATTCCGAATCTGCCAAAAAAAATGGGGGGTCCCATTTAAATTTCCAAAGTTGCCCCCCACCCCCCAAAGAGGGGGTTGTTTGGGGGGTCCATTTTTGTATGGTCGGATAGAGTTTCAAAAAATATTCAACACGTGTTTTTTGTTTTTCTATTTCAATCCCAAATTTCAGAGATATTTGGGTGGTACGGGTGGTTTGGAACACCCTGTATATGTTAATGAAGATTTTATACCATGCAGGTCGTAGTAGACCACAACTTTCCATTCGTGGGAGTATAGCTCGGCTTTACCAACGTCCTCATAATATAAACCTGGATTGTGGTTGATGGGGGCTGTTACCACACCTTTCCTAGATAAAGCAGTCGTGTAATACAGCAGGCACCAACCGAAAGTGAATATGACCTGAAAAAGGTCGGAAATTAGGTGATGCAAGTGACTTCTTAAGAATTTGAAAGACAAAATTGTTTTTTTTTTTTTTTTTTTTTTTATGCGAGGACTTCGGGGTATTCGAATTCCAATTCCAAAATTTCATTATTCCAAAGTTCTTCTGAATCGCTAAGGAGTTAGGGAAGTTTAGAGGAACAAAGTCGCTGAACTTTGAAACAAAAGAAAGATGACTAGGATTCATAAGTGTAAACTTGTACTTATGAGTCCAACATGTATGTCGATACGCGTAAGTTACTACTTGAAGGGTAAGAATTTTATCATGATGAATTCAAACCTGTTCTGGTTAACTTTAACACTCTGAACAAGCGAGCTTTTATTATATTGTATAAAAGTAAGAAAAAAAACAACAGTAGGTCATACAAATTTAAACAATTTAGTTTAAATGATTAACTGCAGTAGTATTTTCTTGGAGAAGAAAAGTGGGCAGGTACTAGGGAAAAGATTTTTCAATGTAGATTTCTATTGAAAATCAAGAAAGAAATATGGATGATTCAGATGAGTCAAATTTAAGCCCTATTGAGAGCGAATCTTGAATATAAGTTTTACTCAATAAACAATTTAAGGTCGTTTTTATGTATTTTTTTTAGCTTATTCTTTATTTTGATAGTGCAGTCCTCGTTAGAATGCACTTCTATAATGTCATGGGGTCCAGTCCACAGGGGTGTCATTTTATTATCGCGAGCAAAGTTTCTTAGGAGAACCTTGTCTCCAGGTATGAGTGGTTTCTCTCGCGTTTTCAAGTCATAGTGGGCTTTAGCCGATTGCTTATTTTTGATTATGTATTGCCTAGCGATTTCATAGCCATGCTGCAGGCGTGCCTTGAGTTCATTTGAATAATTATCATAGTTATAGCATACCTGCGGTGAATGCATAAGTGGACTTGGTATTCTAGGAGGATAGCCATATAAGAGTTCATAGGGGCTATAGTTAGTGCTACTATGAGGGGTTGTATTATATACAAACATCGCGTAGGGGATCCAATCTTCCCACGTTAATTGGTCTTTGGAGACGTAATGTCTCAAATATTCCGCAAGTGTGCGATGGCTTCTTTCTAGAGCGCCATTCGTCTGCGGGTGATAAGGAGTCGTGCTAATAGTTTTTATACGAAGTAGTTTGCACATTTCTGTGAATATTTTACTAAGGAAATTAGTTCCTTGGTCTGTTAATAGGGATTCAGGTATGCCATGTCGGCAGACAATGTTCTCGGTAAATGCTCTAGCCACTGTTTGAGCTTCGGCGTTATCAATTGCTATCGCTTCAGAGAACTTTGTCAAGTCATCTTGAAATGTTAAAATGTACCTTTTTCCTGAGTGACTAATGGGCAAAGGGCCCACTATGTCCAAGGCAATTCTTTCAAAGGGCACTTTACTAGTAGTGGTTAATACCATAGGTACTCTAGGATTTTTCATAAGCTTGTTCTTTTGACATAAATCGCATGTACTAATGAATTTTTTTATACTATCAACCATATTAGGCCATTCATAGTGTATTTTGATGCGCTTCAGGGTACGTGACACTCCTTGGTGACCACCGATAGGTGAAGAGTGATATTGTAATAATACCTCCTTTATGTCTTCGGGACTTCGGGGGTGAATTTTAGTATAATTGTACAGTGTAACTTTAGTTTTTGATGGGGAGAAAATTTGCGTTAACAATGACTTTAAGGAGTTTAAAGAACGCTTTTCATTAATAGGTATGGATATATGAAGATCAATTAAATGATTTTCCTTGCTATAGGTAGAAATTTCATTAAGAATGCCTTCTAAGTTGTCCTGGTCCTTCCCGGACCGTATTGGAATAGTTGTTTTGGCTATAATGTATGTAGTGTTTTTATTCTTGTAAATTGACAATTCTCCTACGGGAGAGGTTTTATATTCAGGGATCTGTTGTTTCAGCGAGTGCTCCTGTTGGGTCTCGATTAGGGGTAGCAGAAATATTTTAGTGTCGACATTTTTCTTAGACAAAAGTGATTCAGACCTTTCTGAAATTGCCTGAGGTTCTAATTGAACATGTGTTGGGGGTTGGAAAGTTTCTTCGCAAGCCTCACTTTGTTGTTTTGCTTGCGCTTGACTGCGGGTAATGACTCTTATTATGTGTTCCTCGTTAAGCTCTTGAGGTATACGACTGAGAAAATCGGCGTTCGCATTTTGCTTGCCTGGTTTATATATGATCTCATATTCATGTTCTTCCAGTTTTATTTTCCATCGCATTAAGCGCGAGGAAGGCTCTTTGAGATTTATAAGCCATTGAAGAGGACGATGATCCGTAATAATTTTAAACTTTCTTCCGAAAATGTAGGGACGAAATTGTTTGATGGCAAAAATTATTGCCAACAGTTCCTTTTCAGTAGTGGAGTACTTCATCTCAGCAGCATTCAATGTGCGGCTAGCAAAATGTATGGGTTTGTCGGAACCTATTTCACCTTGGGACAAAACTGCTCCTAAAGCATAATCGCTAGCATCCGTTGTTACTAGGAACTCTTTTGTAAAATCTGGGTATGATAGAATAGGAGATTGGGTAAGCTTTTGCTTTAGGTTTCTGAAAGCTTCATCACAAAGGGCATCCCATTTAAATTTTGTGGTTTTCTTTAATAGGTTTGTCAATGGTTTTGCTACTTTAGCAAAATCGGGGATGAATCTTCTATAATACCCGGCAAATCCAAGAAAGGATTTCACACCTCTCTCTTTATGTGGTACCGGAAAACTGGTGATGGCCTTGATTTTAGATGGGTCGGGTGATACTCCCGTTTCTGATATAATATGACCCAAGTAGTTCAATTCGTGTTTTATGAAGTGGCACTTTTCGGGTTGTAATTTTAAACTGTGTTCCCTTAACCTGTTCAATACACTTTGCAAATTGGTGTTATGTGTTTTTAGATCGTTGCCATGGATCACGATATCATCCATATATACGAAGCATTTAATTCCCTGTAGGCCAGTTAGAACATTATTCATTAACCGCTGAAAAGTAGCAGGGGCGTTCTTCAATCCGAAAGGCATTCGGTTGAATTCGTAATGGCCGTATGGAGTACTGAAGGCCGTTTTCTCGCGATCAGCTTTATCGACCCGTATTTGATGGAACCCATTTGCTAGGTCCAAAGTACTAAAATATTTAGATCTGCCCAATTGATCCAATATATCCACTATGTTTGGTAGTGGGTATGCATCTCCTATGGTTATCTGGTTTAGTTTCCGAAAATCTATAACCGTTCTCCATCTTTTATTTCCAGAACTGTCTGGTTTTTTGGGTACTAATAGTACTGGGGAATTCCAGGGGCTTTTACTATGTTTAATTATTTTCTCATTCAACATTTCATTGACCTGGGAATGTATTTCAGTTTTCTGTGACTCGGGTAACCTATAGGGACGAGTGTAGATTGGAAGTTTGTTTGGCAATGTATGTATTTTATGAGTAGTAGTGGGCGAGTAAGTTAAATGGTCGCCCTCTAGATAAAACACATCATTATATTGTCTGCATATTTCGCGAATTGCCTTCTCCTCTTCGGAGTTACAGTGGGCCAGGTCCAATACTGACTCTAATTTAGACAACCTATTCTGGACGGGGTCGTCCTGTCCGTTTAACCGTACAATGTTATAATTTATCATTGGATCTGATTCTATAGGAATTTGATTAGCAGAGATAAGTGCTTTACTTCCAGTAGAATTTAATATTAAAACAGGCGCTTTTTTACTAACAGGCTTAATTATTGCGGCTGCCAAATATACTCCGGGCATTAGTTCCCGTTTCTTTATTACTACTTCATTATCATTTTCTGTTTGTATTTCTATAATTTTTTCGCATCGAGCGGGTATTTCATACCGGTCGGAGGTTTCTTTCGTAAGAGGAGTTTCCATATTCCTTGAAGCCAAAGCTTCTAAACTAAAAAGTTTTTCATTGCCCTTCTCGAGGGGACTTTTAGGATAAGAGGTATTACATGGTATTTCCTCCCTAAAAGCACTTTCAAGATTTGAGGTTGTGATCATTTCCTCCCTAAAGGGGTGTGTTTCGGTATCAGAAGGTGATATTTTGTAATTGTATGAAATTTCCTGTTCCTGACAGTGTAGATTCCCATATTTGTCTCTCGTAAGAGGGTTCCCAATCTGGGTTTTAGCCATAGCTTCGGAATTACATGTTTCGAAGGAATGTTTCCTATTTTCTAAGGGTCCTTTATTTTGCATACCTGATTTAGTTGTTCTTCTCAACCGATTTCTTTTAGGATTTGAGGTATCCTCCGTCAGATCCTCCTCGGAACGTCTTCCAAAATGTGAGGTACTGTTCGTTATTTCCTCCCTAAGAGAATGTGTTTCGGTGTCGTAAGCCACAACATCAGCTTCGTATGGTTTAATCCCCAAAGTTTGAGTTTCGTAGTTTATAACTCCTTTGTGTTTAGTAAAGAAATCATGTCCGAGTATGCCATCGCAAGTTAAGGCGGCACTCGGTTCAATTAGATAAAATTTGTGTTGCAAGAGAAGTGAGTTTTTCTCATTAGAAAAATGGAGATTTGCTTTTAGTTTGCCAATTGAAGGCGTTAAATGTTCGTTCAAACTTACTATAGAACATTGGTTAGTAAACGACGTCGTAGTTAAATCAACGCCCACATCCGACTTCAAAATGCTAATTTCAGCGCCGGTATCAATTAAAAATGTTAAAAATGGTTTAGAAGAAAGATTCAATGGTATACGCGCAAATGGTGCTTTATTCGTAATTTCAAGTGATATCGTTAGTTTAAATTGCGTATCCGATCTTATGAAAGTATTTTGATTTAGTTGTTGTGTATTCCGGCGGCGAATTGGGTAACAGATGGAGTGCCGTCCTCCATCTGTAGTCTTGAGTTTCCCTGAGTACGAACGGCATTGCTTGTATCAGAGACTCTAGGTTTATTATTGTGTAATGCGAAATGAACATTTCGGGGTAAAGATGCCGATCTTTGATTCCATCCACGATAAGCTTGTGAGGGATGCGGTGTATTCCCTTTGTGTGAAGGATATTGTTCTGGGCTTATTGAAGGTCTTTGTTGAGTGTCATTACGATTAGACTGATAACGTCTGGAGTTACACTCGTTTGCTGTGTGATTTGGTTTTCTGCAGTAAGAGCAGAATAAGTGTTGCACCTCCTTTTTAATTTGAGGGGGTTTAAAATTTGGAAAGTTATATTGCCGTCTGAAGCAGGTTTCTTTAGAGTGACCTTGCTTGTGACAAACTTGACAAACAAGATTATTACCCTGTAAATTTCTATGGGTATTACTCGAAGGATTTGAAGTAGAAGGCAGTGTTTCCAGTCGAAGAGAATGGTCTACCGCATAAGAGATGGATTTCCTGAGCTCTGTTTCGCCATGAGCTTTTACCAGTAGCCTTAAAGACGGATTCCTTATCCCATCTTCGAAGACTTGGACTGCTAACCTTTGGTTTTCTTGCTTAAGAAAATCCTGAGCAGCCTTTTCCTTTACGTGGGAAAAAGTAGCAGAGTCGAGAGAAGTTAGGGAGTGAAGTAGCCGTTGTCCATATTCTCGGACGGTCTCTTTATGATTTTGCTTCATCGACATCAACTCATTTTGAATGGTTGATCTCGATTGCTCTTCTTGAAAATTGGTTCTTAAATCGATAGAAAGTTCGTCCCAGGATTCATATTCCTTGTTTTGCGTTAGGAGGAAGGCTTGCCCTTCTAACCTAGTTTTTATTATAATGAGAAATTGTGCCTTATCGGCAGGAGTCTTCGCCAAATTGAAGAGAGTATCCCCACAGGAGATAAATTTTTCTAGTTTATTGGACGTACCGTCAAAGGTTGGGACCAAGCTGAAGACGTCAGTTAAATTAATATTACTGCCCATGGTGTCTGGACTTGCGGGTTCATTCAATTCCTCCAGTATAATTTCACTTACGTTATCGAGCTCGTTTGAAGATGCTATAGAAGAGTGTGCAGAAAGTTCGAGCGATGAAGATGACCGTTTGAGGCCGCTGTGCGGAGGGTCATACCTCCGTATTATAGAATAGTAGGCAGGGTTCGATGCTATTAAATTAGGCAAATCCTCGAGGGATTTAACTAAACGAAGACGACTTCTAGTCAGTACCCCTTTACTGAGATCCAGTTTAGCTTCCTTAAATATTTATGGGGAATTTCCTTTCCAAAAGTCAATTAAATTCAAATTCAGAATTTTCAAAGGAAACACCACAAAAAAAAAGGTTTTATCTTGTTGGTAAAAATAAGTATTTTCGTTAACGCCTTACAATAGAGAATATATTTATAGCGAATTCATGAAGGTATGTTAATTTTATTATCTACCTTTCTAACAAACAACAATTAACTACTTTTCACTCTTGCGTTTATAGTGAAAGAAGTCGAAGAGAACAAAACCTTTTGGGGTTAAATTCATGTACTTAAGAATTGAAATTCTTCGCGTGTACAAGAAAACACAAAAATAAATTCAGTTTCCGTGAAAAGAAAAAGGGTATTTGTTAAACTTTAACAAAAACTTTACAAGCGGACAAAGCGCACAGTTACAGCACAATTGATAATTCGGTTCAGTAGAAAATTACAAAACAAAATTTCATCTATTTTCACCTTGTCGCACTTTTTTCTTAATTAATTCGCACTTCCAAAAAACAATAAAGAATTGTGTAAAAACAATTTGAAATATTTATCGAGAGAAACAAAAAAATTTTCAATTTATTTAGTGAGAAAGAACCATCACATTACTTCACGTAATCGCTTATCTTGTATACAAGTTTAATTTAAAATTTTTTTTTTTTCATATATATATACTCATGCATTTATGTGTTTTATTTATTAAAAATAATACTTCATGAAAAAAAATTTCATAAAGAAAAGAAAGTAAAAACCTTGAAAATATTTCCTTGCTTCATCCCACGTCGTCTTTGGCTCCTTGTGGATAAAGTAAAAGTAATGGTTGTCGCAGGATCTTCTGCCCTTGCAGGTACCTCTGCGGATGGTCTAGTAGACAAAAAGTAGAGTTGATGATGATGATAAAAGGAATTGCACGAATTTCGCAACTTCCTTGGAGTTTAATAGTAGTCAAGTAGACAAAAAGTAGAGTTGATTTTCAGGTGGATTGGTCCTTACCAGGATCTATCCATCCCACCGCTGCCACCAGTGTTATATTCTTGGCCGCCCGTGCTTTCCAGAAAGGAGAAGAGGGGCCAAGGAGTCTGCGGGTCAGAGTACCTGTAAAAGAATTTGCTCACTCCCGGCGTCTCGTCGCACGGTATATTTATTTAAACAATCACTCTTCAAACTTTTAAACTTTATTTCTCTTAAACACTTCTAACAAATTACTTTTAATATATTTCTATATACTTTCTTTTATTAAAGCGATTTTTAGGAACCTACTGTTCCTGGAGGAGATCTGACCCGGACTGATTTTCGATTGCAGAAAGTCTCCAGATCTTAGCTCTGGATTTCGCGCAGATTGCTTTGTCAGCAATTTTGCTCTTGGCGTCGGCGTGGTCAAGATAACGCTTGGGCCAAGGGCGCAAAAGCTTTACGTGTAAAAATGCTTAATTATCATCTTGGGGATCGGGTGTCATACATTGTTGCAAAGAAAACGTTTGGAACAATATGTGTAGCGCTTTGGTATCATTACCTAGGCGCGATTAAAGTTTTGTTTATACAAGAATGTTTGGCTATAATTTTATGAGGCTCGGGTATCATAGAGAAGAATATTCGTGCGAACGAATATTTATCTTATGAAGCCGTTAAAATGATTAGTTTGCATTTTAGCAAACTAAATTTGTTGGTTGTGCTACAAAGTAGCAAAATGTATTTCCAAAAGGGAAATACAAAGTTGTGATGGTCAACTATGTTGGCCAATCATAACAGACTCATGCCAGATCCTGTCTTGATGATCGGGAACTAATGTCCAACTCTATTAATAACGACATTAAACTCATTCTAGAGTGGGGAAAGAAGAAGCGTGTTGAATTCAACTCCGACAAAACTAAGTACTGTCTTATCTCCAAAAAGAAGCTCAACACCTCTCCACCCTTGAGAGTGGATGGAGTTCAACTAATGGCCGACCCATCCTTACACATCTTAGGCGTGACAATAGCGAAAGACTTGCGATGGAATGACCACATATTCCAAATCTCCAAACAAGCATCCCAGTGCTTGGGATTTCTTAAGAGGTGCAAGTTCCTCCTCCAGCCATCGGCCCGTGCTGTTATTTATAAATCCTACATTCGGCCTCTTCTCGAATATAACTCCCTCGTTTGGGGCGGCGCCCCAATAACCACCTTGGCATGGTTAGATAAGGTGCAAAAAAGGGTGCTCAAGTTAATTGATGACGACACCGCCTGCTCCATCATCGACCCCTTGAGCCACCGTAGGAATGTAGCAGCACTGACAAAATTCCATCGCTACTATCATAGTGACTGTTCCTCCGAGTTAAACGCTCTCCTGCCTCCACGGCAATCTTATACCCGCAACACCAGATTAGCCCACTCGTCTCATTCCCTTCACCTGCAACTACCCCTTTCACGCACTCAACAAGATATGAATTCGTTTGTTAATAGAACAACTCGACTGTGGAATAACCTCTCGCAGTCAGTATTTCCGAACTCCTACAACACCCAAGAGTTCAAACGCAGAGTTCATCACCACCTTCTTCAATACCCCCCCCCCGTACCTTTTAATCCTTAACCTATACCCCCCTCATCCCTCCCCCGTACTAAGCTTACTGCTAAACATTGCACCATGACGTGACAAATGACATGACGGACTAGTAGTACAAAGGGTGACTCCTAAGCTTAGCACTGCCACAATAAAAAAAAACTTTACTTTATTGCTTTACGATAATTAGTAAACTAGTTATTCAACTCTAAATAAATTACCACAAAATACTTTTTTTTGGTAAACACCCTGTATTTTAGTAGTTAACCCTCTCTCTAAAACAATATTTCTCCAAATGCATCCAGGAATCATACCTAAAAAAATTAACACCGTTGGACTACTACTTTGAACGTCTGAAAACCTATACAAGTCGTGAATGAGTGCATATGAGTATTTTAAATCTTTAAAACGGTGATATTTCTTGAATGGCAATTCGTAGGGGAAAATGTATAATAACATTTTTAGCAGAGAATCGCATGATCTACAAACTTTTCGAACATTATTTTATTATAGGACTTACGGTTTCAGATGTATTTGCAAAAAAACTGATATATTGACCCTAAAACCCCACTAAAAAATGAGCTTCCCGGGGTAGAAAAGCGGTAAACTTTATAACCCCTTATTGAGAACCCTAAAAGGAAGCTCTGTGCCAATTTTCAGCCTGTACCGCTCATTTCCGCTATTTTTCTTGTACTATTTGAAGAAAATTATTTCCTGATTCGAGCGGCTACGCGTGACCGATCCAAATTAATTTGGATTCGTGCGGAACGCTCGAATACTCCTATAGCCGCCCGCTCAAAGCCGCTTGCAGTGGACGATGTTTGTATGAAATTCTTTATGTTGGATCTGTCGCGTGTAGCCGCTCGAATACGCTTCCAGTGGACGACCAGCCTAAAGAACACCTTCCTTCTTTTGTTTCGCGCGTTCTCGGGCTACTTCTTTGCGTTTTCGTTCCTTCCGTGTGTATCGACTCTCTTCTGTTGCTCGGCATGGCTCCGCTGAAAACTGCGCGAGTCGCGTCTCTTCGCAATTTGACGAGAATACGGGTGTGACTCGTAATCTGTTCCTATCTTTTGCTTCGAAACTTCTTTGTATCCAACGTTGCACTCTAAAAGTGATCGCGCAGTAGCGATCTGGAATTACACATAAAATTATATATACACTCCGCGACAAAAGTTTGACTTCAGGTAGAAAAATAGGAAGCAGGTAAGGTGGGGTGTACTGACCGCAATGTAATTATTTTTATAGAATTCCGGGTTGATTTTATGAGATACTCATGATTTGGTGACCCACTTTTATTAATTGTTCTAAGAAATAATGAAAATTTCGTAAAAAATAGGATAAAAACGCTGCGACAAAAGTTTGACCTCACCAGTTTTAAAACACTTCTGTTAAGACTAAGAGCGAGTGGTTGTTAGTGAAGTTGTAAATTAAACTTTTTTAGTAATTTTTTTAAATAAATCGGTACAAATATGGGCAGTGGAAAGCGCTTATCACGTGAAGAAATCGAGCGAATCAAAACGTTGAAAGAAGAAGGGTACTCTAACAGGCAAATCGCCCTTAGATTGGGTAGAAGCCCCCGAGTCATCAATAACTTGCTTAAGGACATCGAAAATTACGGTAGGAAGCCGATACCAGGGTGTCCAAGGGCCACAACAGAGAGAGAAAGGAGTAGGATCCTGCGAACCGCGTCAAATTCATCCATGACTGCCAGGGAAATTGGAGCTGAAGTCGGAGTAAATGTAAGTTTACGCACTGTGCAGTGGATTTTGAAGCGCTCACCAGTTCTACAACGTGGCCGACTCAAGAAAAAGCCGCTATTATTACCTAGACACAAGGAACAACGCTTGGAATTCGCTCGCGCTCACATGGCCTGGAAAGACGAGTGGAACCAAGTTATCTTTTCAGACGAAAAACGGTTGTCTTGATGGACCGGACGGATACGCATATTATTTCCATGATTTACGGAAGGAAGAGAGGTCTTTGACTCGACATCACCGCCGGGAAGGAGGAATAATGATATGGGGAGCCATTTCAGTTAGAGGACCAGTGGAGCTCAAATTCATCGAGGGAACTCAGACAGGAGTACGTTACCGGGACATGTTAGAAGAGGTTAAGCCGTTGGTGGAAGAAATAATGAAAGGTCAACCATGGATTTTCCAACAAGACCATGCAGCAGTTCACACCGCTAGGGTGGTTCGGGAGTGATTTAGGGCCAATAACGTGGTGGAACTGGAGTGGCCATCGGTGTATCCAAACCTAAACATTATAGAGAACCTATGGGGCTTGCTCACGAGGAGAGTCTACCGCTCTGGACAACAATATGGGACTATCACAGAACTGAAGACTGCAATAAGGACAACGTGGGATGAAATTCCACTAGATTTATTACAAAACTTGTACAGTAGTATAGGAAATTGAATTTATCAAGTAATATTAAACCGGGGAGGCCATACCAAATATTAATAAATGGAATTTAAAGTTAAAATTATTCTTTCTTTTATTTTTCTTATCTTCCCTTGCTTAATTTTCAAAATAGTTCCCAAAATTGAAGATGAGGTCAAACTTTTGTCGCGGCGTTTTTATCCCATTTTTACAAAATTTTCATTATTTCTTAGAACAATTAATAAAAGTAGGTCACCAAATCATGAGTATCTCATAAAATCAACCCGGAATTCTATAAAAATAATTACATTGCGGTCAGTACACCCCACCTTAGCTGCTTCCTATTTTTCTACCTGAGGTCAAACTTTTGTCGCGACTACTTTTTAGTATAAATTATATTTGTATATTTTTTACCTCTACTTTTTTTTACGAAGCTGATTTATTTTTGGAACATTTTAGCCAAATAGCATTATGCAAACTTTCATTAGCATTTTGGGTACCAGTGGAGGTACACCGATCCAACAAATCAGCACCTGAAAGTTTCTCGTAAACTGGCATAATGTACTCGAGAATTTCTTGTCTCAGTATTAGAGACATCTCAGAGTGGGGTTTCGGT
The DNA here is from genome assembly GCA_949987705.1 of Thereva unica. NCBI lineage: Eukaryota > Metazoa > Arthropoda > Insecta > Diptera > Therevidae > Thereva > Thereva unica. The sequence continues at coordinate 68,011,440 of OX465281.1, forward strand.
TCAGTGTTTGTGGCGAGAGCTCGTTGCCAAAAACACCAGGATTTCTCACCAGTAGGACAGTAACCATGATTATACCTTCGACACACAGCATTTCTTAATGGCCAATTAGCACTAAATGGCCATTAAGTGGCTGTATGTCAAATCACCATTAAGCTTAACAATCAAAATTTTGATCATTAATGCTTAATTAACCATTAAACTTAATGGCCATATTATTTTGACCATTAGCATGTAAACGTTTTAAAATGTACTAGATTACATGAAATATCGTAGCAATTCTGACAGTTCGGAATTGTCAAAAGAGGTTTGATTTCCAATGTGTATTAAAATTTTAAAAGTTTACAGTTACCATGTCCAAAAGAAAGCGCAGTAACTGTAACGATGCAGATGAAGCAATGCTCTTGGCATTGTGGGAAGAAAATGTCTATGATTTACGAAGAAATCGCAGAAATGCACATATATATGCTGAAATAGCAACCGAATTAAAAAGTCACTCGGCAGAAGAAGTGCACACAAAGATTACTAATTTTACCCAAAGATGTAGGTAAATATTTAGTGAAGCGTAGTTGTGCACTTTTATTTAAATTAAATATTTTTAGATAATAATATTGTTGTAAATATATATTATCTAACAGTCTTTTAATTAAATATATTTTCCTCTTTAAGAATATATTTCTCTTTTTTAAATAATAGTACAAAAGTAATTGTAAACTTTCCTTCCTATTTTAGCCAAATATGACAATTCACCAGCTGATTTTCACTAACTGGCCTCGCTGTGTGTCACTATTTGCTTAAAAGCTCAATTAGTGTTAATGGTCAATTAGTCAAATGGCCATTAAGAGATGCTGTGTGTCGAAGGTATTAGGCAAGTCATCCGTAGGACTGCAGTGATACGGAAATGCTAAAATAGCACGGCGCATTTTTTTTACAACAGGAGCATTTTTTATAGCACTTGCATAAAAACCCTCTAATTTTCTCATTTTGTCATCTGTCAGACTTCCAAGTTTTCCACCACCGAGTGAAAATGGTCATAGCAGACGCCAGGGATGCAAATTGTTGGTCGATGACATCGACATCACGCTGCCTTTTTAGTTCGAGAGCCGACTGCAGAAAACCCTATGTTATCGGGAAGAAGAAAACGAAACCTATAGTAACATTAGAGATAGGAGAATATTTTAGGCTCGGTGTGCCTGAACTAAAGTGTGGCCTAAGGTGAAAAATTAGGTAATATTAGTGGTGGATTTTTAGTCCAACCCTATGTTATCGGCAAGAAGGATAATTTTTGTTTTAAAATGAAGTATATGTATACCTAATAATTACTAAAACTCATGGTGTGCCGCGCCCTGCCTGTGGCCGGACCTTTGGCAGACCACTATTTGTACCACATAATTTTGGGTCGATGCCTATGTTATCGACAAGAAGGATATTTTTTTTTAAATTGAAGATTAGACGTCATACTAACTAAAACTCGTGGTGTGCCGCGCCCCGTCTGTGGCCGGAGCTTTGGCAGACCACTATTTGTATAACGTTTTTGGGGTCGAACACTATGTTATCGACAAGAAGGATAATTTTTTTTTAAATTGAAGATTAGACGTCATACTAACTAAAATTCATGGTGTGCCGCGCCCTGCCTGTGGCCGGAGCTTTGGTAGACCACTATTTGTATAACGTTTTTGGGGTCCATCCCTATGTTATCGGCAAGAAGGATAATTTTTGTTTTAAAATGAAGTATGTATAAACCTAATAATTACTAAAACTCATGGTGTGCCGCGCCATGCCTGTAGCCGGACCTTTGGCAGACCACTATTTGTACCACATATTTTTGGGTCGATGCCTATGTTATCGACAAGAAGGATAATTTTTTTTTTAAATTAAAGATTAGACGTCATACTAACTAAAATTCATGGTGTGCCGCGTCCTGCCTGTGGCCGGACCTTTGGCAGACCACTATTTGTATAACGTTTTTGGGGTCGAACCCTATGTTATCGACAAGAAGGATAATTTTTTTTTAAATTGAAGATTAGACGTCATACTAACTAAAATTCATGGTGTGCCGCGCCCTGCCTGTGGCCGGACCTTTGGCAGACCACTATTTGTATAACGTTTTTGGGGTCCATCCCGATGTTATCGACAAGAAGGATATTTTTTTTTAAATTGAAGATTAGACGTCATACTAACTAAAACTCATGGTGTGCCGCGCCCTGCCTGTGGCCGGACCTTTGGCAGACCACTATTTGTATAACGTTTTTTGTATGGAATTTTTTTTAAACCGCGATATCTCCAAAACGGTCACTCGTAGAGAAAAAAATGTAAAGACCTTTTTTGTAGAGAATCACATAATCTACAATCCTGGCATTACCTCTTCTGTGGTCACACTTACCGTTTACGGGATATTTGTAAAAAACTATTTTCGCAACCTTTGACATTGAAAACCTTTTTTTGTGCACACGATTTCGCAATGGGCGTTTGACACCGTATGTCTGGAACAAATATAAAGATAATTCCGTTAAGAAACCATTACTTGCATTATTTTCGCAGATTGCGCTTTTTGGTACATAATGTCGAGAGTAAATATTGTAGTACATACTATATTTCATTTATTGAGACAAGTGCCTTTTTGTTTCGCGAGACTCGCCACCAATTCGACTGATCGGTGAACGTGTTTAATAATCTGAAGTACTTTTATTTCCAACCCAAGAGGCATTTTCTACGTTCCAGGTCTCCTCGCCGCCAGCTACAATTTCAATAGCTATAGTAGTTTTAGAGATGAAATTGGGCCCGGACAGACAGAACCGTTGTACGAGCTTCTTTCTTGAAAAAGCTAAAAAGGATCAACAATTTATATCACAAGTAGATAGTGTGTGGAACGGAAAAAATAAAAATACGAAAACAAAAATATTTTTATGTATTGTATTCAAAGAAAAAATTGTGTATACATATAGAACTACTTTTGAAATCTTAAATTATAATTACATCTATAGTTTTTAATCATCATCATCATCTTAATAGTTTTTATCGCATTGCACATCATCATCATCTTTTTCATCACAATCATCATTTACGTCATCATTTTCATTTTCTAATAAAATTTCTTCTATTAACGATGGAGTTGTTTCTCCATCAAACCAAAGCGGTTCTATTTTATTATTATTTAAGATCCAACCACAATTTTTAAAATCTAATTTTATACAGTCTTCTTCCGTGGCATGTTGCCACATGGAAGTTACATAGATTGTACGCAATATTTTTTGCTTTAATGATTTCCAACACGGAGGAATGGTACATGAATTAAATGATTTTACATATTTTTTAAAATTTTCTGTAGTGCATTTCATTGAGAATATATTTAAAAATAGCATATGTCTCGCCAAGTTTACGTCATCACATATCGACAAGCCATATAAAGTACAGGTGAACCCTTGCAATATTTTCATTTTTTGTTCATTTAAAATATCTTCAGGATTAGTCAAACTTTGGAAAATTGTTTGGACGCTTTCTTGTTGGCGTAATAAGTTGAAAGGTTTCACTTTACCTTTACGATAAAAGCTAGCAGTATAATCACTGCCAGTAAATGCGTGAAAACCAGGCAAGCATCGGCAAAAAATTACATTTAAAATTTCTGCTAATTTACTTATATTAATGCAGTTGCTGTCGCCAGACCGTGTAGGACAGCTTAACAGCCAAATTTCTTTGTCTAAAAATTTAAAAATATTACCCAGTAATATTATTAATACATCTGTATCAGACGCCTTTATCATTATTTTGCAGCTTGGCGCGCACTTATTTACATGATATACAATTCTCGTGTCTGCTTCTTCTCGTGTCTGCTTCTTCGGTTTGTCAGCATAACCAAATCTAGTTCTTTCGTTAATATTATTTTATTATTAATGGATACAAATGAATAACAATTTTCCTCTACAGTAAGAAATACTTTTTTGGCTTCTAAAACCGACGACAGTTCAGGATCTTGCCAATGATCATATAAAAATTTTACAAGACTTTCTTTAAATTTTTTATTTTTTAAAATTTTTATGAAATCGTTTGGTCTTGTTTGAGAAGGGCCTTTAATTGTATATTGTATGTCGATTTCTTCCCTACGTTGTCTTTCCATATCTTTTAATGACGGAGAGAAATACCTGTCAAATATTATATATATTTGTGAGGCATTTGTGTTACAAATTTTTCTCAAAATCAACTCCGCTATTTTTCCAAAAGTTTGAGTTACTGAAGGTCCTAACCTATGTAAGAAATAAAAACCGTCAATAATATCTACATCTATTTCATTTGGAAATTGAGGTTGTGTAAACGATTTAAGTTTTACCCCAAGAGCTGCTTTATCTGCTTTATACATTTCACCAGTACAATGACATAAAGCGGGGGGAGCTGGAGATAGAGGAAAGGATAAGCAGAACTGCATATAAACTTTTTTCTCTAGTGCTATTGCTAATAGTCGACCAAAGATGTCGCGTTCCATTTTCATTAATATGTTTTTTTTTTCATCATAACTTTTCACGGTTTTTTTGACACATTCCGCAGCAAAATTTTGTACTTTAGTACGCTTGATAGGTTTCTCAAACCGCCCAGCATCGACATTACACTCTTCTATAAATTGTAACTTTTTTCTTTCACCTATTTTATAAGTATTTAGCAAAAAGTCGGCAGTTTCATCTGTAACTGCCCTCCCCGTTGTGATGTTGAACAAACATTCAAGGTGCATTGTTCTGTCAAATGGGCTCATGTTCTTTTTGACGTTTTCTACTATACTTTGTAACCCTTTTCTATCCTTTTCTATTCGATGTATTTGTTGTTCATGTGTAGTGTCGTCTTTTTTATTTATTTCTAATTCATCAAGAATTCTTGATATTATTCTTGTTCTTATACTATGGCTCAGTGCTCAACGCTGTCTGGCCGATATCGAACTACTAAAATGACTGATTACTGTTAAATTATTGAAAGCATCAGCATTGATCGTTTGCTCTAACGTAAGATCTACGGTGCTCTTGCTAGAGTATTATTTGTCCTTCTGACTCCGAAAGCGCCTTTCCGAAACTCTTCTAATAACTCTGAATTTGTTATTTTTAAGTTAATCAAATTACACAAATATAGCAATATCCATCTGGAATAATTTGGCTGGTTGAAGACAAAGAAAAGATTAGCTATATCATGTAGAGACATTAGATACAATTCATAATCGCTTGTTCTAATACTTCTTGTGAACCTCAAATAAACATTAATGAATTCAATATACTGTGCATGAAATTGTGCCGTTTTACCACGCGAACCATTTAAGTTCTCGTTAAAATATTGTTCATATTCGGCAAATACATTTTTTAATGTCGACGTCATAGGAATGCTTATGTTCAACGGGATTATTTTGAATATATTTCAAATCTTCGGTCAAATCAAATGAGTCAATGTTCTTTTCAGAAAAAATTTTTTCTACTAGTAACATTTGTAATGCACCTGACATCAATGGATGTATTCTCTTGCACCTATTAAAATGTTTGCCGCTAACGAACCCATTAACAGATCCTTCTGCTAAGACTTCTGATTCTACTAATATGTCCGTTATTCCACAAGAATCTATATATTTTCCAACTGCTTTGAATAATGCCATTTGGATGTGGAACGCTCCTAAGTTTATAAAAATATTATCATATGTAGGCTTGTCAGTCAGTTGAATTTGCATCGCCATTTTAGCGATTGCTAAATCATACGTTACAATTATTTGTTTTTGCCCACATGCATTTGCTATTTCCTGACTGTAAGCCATAGTTCTATGTACTACACTATAAGAAGTAGGGGAATAATTAAGTGGTGGTAGATAATCAATAATTTGTACTTGACTTTTATCTATACTTATTTCACAGTTGAAACCTATCCACATTGGAGTAGTGGGTATTAAAGATAAAGAAAATGCCCACATGTAATCCTGCAAAATGGCATTTTTTTTATTTGCGACACACTCGTCCATAACAGATGAAATTAAATCAACCGGAAGCAAAACAGTTTTAGCAGTTGGTTTTTTTGAGTATGGTTGAATATCTGGTGGAATTACTTCGAATCTCCGTCTTTTTCGAGGTAAACATTCTTCAGCAGATTCTTCGTTGCAATATAGGGAGATAGTAGTTCTGAATGTGATGTAGATGGTAGAGACGGTGTAATTAAATCATGATCAATTGCAACTGAATTATCATGGGCATTGTCATTGGAAGAAAATTGATAGAGTATATAATACCGACTGTGTCATGCAAAGTATCCTTGCCAGTCAGTGTATCGACAAATCGATCATAATTATCGAAAGCAATATTGGTACTAAGATTTTTTTAGACAGTAATGCCACTTGGAATGATGCTGTTATCTTTATAAGTGGAATATGCCAATTCTGTTTCAATTTCTTCAATAGTAGAATATCCAACCGAGTGACCATACTTATTTAAAATAGTGACCCTACTACTTGTTAGAGACTTCATAGCTTACCCTAGCATAAGATGCTTTGCTGGCTTTACTCTTCTCTTTGTAATAGCAAAAATAATATCCTGACATAAAGATTTTACTCTGATATAGTCGTCTGTAGAGGCTTTACGGCGACAATCTGGACCCTGAACAAGGTTACACATGAATTCAAATAACAGCTCAGGAATTTCGCATTCCCCTGCAATTATATCATTTACAGAAATTGTGCGAGGAAGTTTTTTAGTTTTGGCTGATTTGACAGCATTTCGTAATTCATATGCTAAGTCCTCGAATTTTGTAATTTCTTCATTTGTTCTGGTTATTGCTTCGTTAATTATTGTGGCTGGATCTAAATCAACCTTATATACTATTTTTCTCTTTACAGCACTTTTAGAAGTAGTAATAACTAATTTATCATAATATGCATTTACAAGTTTTTCTTCCAAACTTTGTGCTGTGTAATTATTGAACAATTCGATTGAGTAATTATTATTATTATTTTCTAACAAAATTATTTTATATATTTTATATATTTTGAATATATTTCTGTTAAGTAATATATTTTTGATTTTTCAATTATCTCTTCGTTTATAAATTCACATAAAGTAGCAAAAGCTATATTATGGATGCCCCTAACGTCATGCCATGTTCCCTCTGATTTCTTACTCCCCATCATACTTTCAAATTTTTTTTGATATGCGGTTCTACAAATAGGATGATATTTAAAAACTTTTGATTGTTCTAAGCGAGTAAGTATAGTTGAATCATTCATAGCTTCTGAATACTTTTTCACAATATCAAACGAGCTATCTCATTGACATTCAGACAAAGCTTGCCTACGTGAACCTGACTTTTTTTTTCTTGATTACAAAATATACAGACTTTAACTGGATCCACTGCAGCTGTTTGTTCAGTATCCATACGATTTTGAATGCTGCTGATATCCGTAGGAGGAGGTTGTTGTCCTGCGTCAACATGTTCTTGGGAGATCATCGTTGAAGTACTAGGCCCTCTTAAAATATTCTCAGTTTCTACTTTAGTAGTGATGGTATAGGCAGAGATAACATAATACTCCGTATAAAGATGCGACAGCTAGAACAAAAAACCCGAACGCTTTTTGCTTCGGCAGGCCTCTGAGATTGCCTCCCCCTTAGCAACAAGCAACATATTCGAGTTTCTAGCTACACAAGGAGGCGAACGTGGTCATGGTCCGCAGCACAAGACATGCGGTGAGTTTGTGGATAAGGAAGCTAGAATTTTAGGGGGGCAAGGAAAGGAACTGACAACAGAATGTTTCTCGCAACATCTTTCTTTCTTTCTCATCTTTCAAACGTTTGCCTCTAGCGCTACATTGAAGGATTTCCCTGATGCTTTGTGTTTTAACTATTTCTTAGAACATTCCGTGTATTTTTTGTAATGACTGTCTGAAATTCACTATCAATTTTACTTGATTTCAAATTCTTGGTGAGAGGATTTGCGATATTTTTAAAATAGGTACTTGGTTGAGGTTTTGGTTACGACTTTTTTTTTTCTGGTATTTCGGTATTGACTAACTCGATTGATTTTAGAAACGAATTTAGGTAATTATTCTTTATTTTATTTTAGCTGAATTTTCGCTGTTGGCTTAAAATGTTGGGTTTTGGCTTTTGTTGTAGGTATATTGTGGGTGTAGATTGTCACAAAGTCGCACAACCTGGAGAGTTGTTTATATCACCCAAAGTTTCAAAGCGCATAAGTGCTTTTCATAAATGCTTGTACAATTAAATCCCCGCCCACAATACAAAATCGTACGTCTGCTCAAAACAATTCGATCGTAATTGTTTTGGTAAAAACAAATTAAAAATAGGTTCACTACCTTCCTTGTTATTTGAAAACTCTTCAATTAATGAAAATGAGGAAAGGCTTCATGCCAAGTCAATTTTCAGGGAAAACGTATGACAGAAGGAATTCAGTCTCGGACTTGTAATTACAGGATTTATCCGTTTTAGAGTCCCCTTGTTAACAGTTAAATATTGAGCCGGTAAATATATACATATCGATGGCTTAATCTAGAAAGGCCCTAACACGCATTTTGCGAATTTCACAGGAAAGCCGAAAAACGTTTAAAATTAGAGAGTTTTCACAGTTTTGCGTTAAATTTCGCATCACTTACAAAATGAAGCATGACAAGTTGTTGCAGTTGCAGATCTCCCAAATTTCTGGAAAATGTTTAGCTACGTACAGGTTATAATTTACCATCAAAATTTCAATTTTGAAAAATTTGATGTTAGGGCCTTTCTAGATTAAGCCATCGATATACTGCAAACAATGTTTGGAAGATGAAAAAAAAGTATATTACAACCGGGTCATTCCATATCAAACCAACCAATGGTTTGGACCTCACCACCTCCGATTGTTATAATTTTTTTATATTTGTTCTTCTGGTGTAAACTAAAAAAACAAATTTTCAAATTTTTGACCTTCTATTGCTTTAGTTATAAATTTTCAAAAAGTCGAAAACCTTAAATTTTCAACAAATTTTGAAATCTTTAAATTGATCTAGTTCAAAAACTATTTGACATAGAAAGCTCGTTACGAAATTAGCATTGGAAACACTCATCCCCTGTTACTGTACATATAATAATTGAGTCGTCTGTTTCCCAGCTTATGATCTATTTACCTTAGCTTGAATTGCTAATATTTTGTTAATTATTTAAAATAAATTATCTGTGGTTAATTGCACCTACGCTCACGAGTTTTTATTTTCTACAATATACAACATAGTATTATTAGAAAGAATAAAACTTTTTCCGGCATTTTGAAAATTTTGTTTTTGAAATATCTCAAAATAATGTTTTTTCAAATTTTTGAAGTTAAATAATTTAGTTTTCACCCCTAGGGGTGGGGTGGTTTCTGCCTGAGGGATTGGCATGTTTTAGAAACCATGTCTTATATGAAATATATGTCCTTGTTCATTAAAAATTGGCGGTGAAACCTTTATTTTGGACATAAAAAATAATTTAACTTCAGGAGTGGCTATCCGCGGGTCTGATAGGGTTGATTTTGGGCTCCAAATAGAGCTTATCCTAAGGGCTATTTCTACACAAAAAATTGAAGGGGTGTTTTCATAAGCAAGTGTGAAACCCTCAAATTTAGTAATTAGGGTTGTCCTGGGGGTATTTTTTGATCAAGTTAGAGGGTTGACTTTATTTCTATTGAATTCGCCATACCCAAATTAGTAAATGGCGACATTATTAGCGGTTGGTATCAGCTCTTCCGCAACTAAATGTTTTCTTATATTGCGTTCATTGAACGTTCAATTTTTCAAGAACCTAAAAAAAATTATTTCTACATACATACATATATGATCCCAATGTCGTCCCATCCTAAATTTTGGCATTCTATGTACGTTAAAATTGTGGGACAAAATATAATTTTTTCAAAAATTTGAAAAAACATTATTTTGACATATTTCAAAAACAAAATTTTCAAAATGCCGGCAAAAGTTTTATTCTTTCTAATAATACTATGTTGTATATTGTAGAAAATAAAAACTCGTGAGCGTAGGTGCAATTAACCACAGATAATTTATTTTAAATAATTAACAAAATATTAGCAATTCAAGCTAAGGTAAATAGATCATAAGCCGGGAAACAGACGACTCAATTATTATATGTACAGTAACAGGGGATGAGTGTTTCCAATGCTAATTTCGTAACAACTGTATACCAAATTAAAGCAGAAAAAACTGGTGCTACTTTCAGCTTTCTATGTCAAATAGTTTTTGAACTAGGAACCAGAAGAACAAATATAAAAAAATTATAACAATCGGAGGTGGTGAGGTCCAAACCATTGGTTGGTTTGATATGGAATGACCCGGTTGTAATATACTTTTTTTTCATCTTCCAAACATTGTTTGCAGTATATGTATATATTTACCGGCTCAATATTTAACTGTTGACAAGGGGACTCTAAAACGGATAAATCCTGTAATTACAAGTCCGATACTGAATTCCTTCTGTCATACGTTTTCCCTGAAAATTGACTTGGCATGAAGCCTTTCCTCATTTTCATTAATTGAAGAGTTTTCAAATAACAAGGAAGGTAGTGAACCTATTTTTAATTTGTTTTTACCAAAACAATTACGATCGAATTGTTTTGAGCGGACGTACGATTTTTTATTGTGAGCGGGGATTTAATTGTACAAGCATTTATGAAAAGCACTTATGCGCTTTGAAACTTTGGGTGATACAAACAACTCTCCAGGTTGTGCGACTTTGTGGCATTTTTTTATAAAAAATGTGTCCAAAAATCTACACCCACAATATACCTACAACAAAAGCCAAAACCCAACATTTTAAGCCAATAGCGAAAATTCAGCTAAAATAAAATAAAGAATAATTACCTAAATTCGTTTCTAAAATCAATCGAGTTAGTCAATACCGAAATACCAAGTACCTATTTTAAAAATATCGCAAATCCTCTCACCAAGAATTTGAAATCAAGTGAAAATGATAGGGAATTTCAGGCAGTCATTAAAAAAAATACTCGGAATGTTCTAAGAAATAGTTAAAACACAAAGCATCAGGGAAATCCTTCAATGTAGCGCTAGAGGCAAACGTTTGAAAGATGAGAAAGAAAGAAAGATGTTGCGAGAAACATTCTGTTGTCAGTTCCTTTCCTTGCCCCCCTAAAATTCTAGCTTCCTTATCCACAAACTCACCGCATGTCTTGTGCTGCGGACCATGACCACGTTCGCCTCCTTGTGTAGCTAGAAACTCGAATATGTTGCATGTTGCTAAGGGGGAGGCAATCTCAGAGGCCTGCCGAGGCAAAAAGCGTTCGGGTTTTTTGTTCTAGCTATCGCATCTTTATACGGAGTATTATGTTATCTCTGGTACAGGGCTATAAAAAACCAAATAACTCTGTCAATCTTTTTATTAAAGAACGATGCGCAAAGCTACTATTGTTATTCAGTAAATAAAGTATATAGCGCAATCAATCTACACAAATCCATCTAATAATTGCCTACAGAAACAAAAGGTATGGTGATTTAGGGAAAAAAATCTAGCAAAGATATGATTTTTATTTTTTGAATTTGGAATGGCGAGCTTAACAAAAAAATCGGGGAAGTCGCTTTTTAGTGAATAAAAAAACTGGAGGTCAGATCGAAAAAAATCAAATTATAAAGTTGTGGGTTAACCTATAACTCAAACATCTATCAAAAAATAATTTAACACTAGAACTACCGACCGGTAAAAATGACCGGTTACATCAATTGTTTCCAAGATTTTGTCTTGAAATTTTATTTAATATTTTATTATAATATTATGACTTTCTCTAAATTCATGTATATAATAATATTATAAATTATTTTGATCTGCTACTTCCATTTTTCTGATATACATACATATGTGATATACCTATATATACCGACCAGTCAAAATGACCGGTCGTTATTTTTAATGTTTCTAATACGAGAACATGAACAATAACTGGTTAAAATTTTAGGTCAAAATATAAAGTCACTAAAATTAACTTAAAATTTGAAAATTAATTGCCCAATAAGTTTTGTGCATCGCATCGTGTGACGTTCCTTTTTATGTTTTTAAATGTAGGTTGATTTATGAATTTTATGATGGTGAAGAAGAAAAATTTTTTTTCGGGAATCGTATAGAAATGACGTACATTTATCAAACAAAAATCGTAAAGAAAAGTGAGACTTTTCTCGTTAGCAACACTTTTCTTTGCGATTTTAGATATAACGTTCATTACTGTGCATTACAGTACAGTTATTGTCAACAGAAAAGGGCATACTTTAACCAAATATTATTTCTTTACAATTTTTGATTTTCAATGTACGTATTACAATTTTTTTTACAATTTTGGATTTTTAATATTCAATGTACGTACATATTTCTATACGATTCCCGAAAAAATAGCGTGTTCAACGCGTCAAGAAAAGTGCGTTTTCCAGCTCGTGTAAATTTAAATCCACTTGCTCGCTCGTGAATTAAATATTTACACTCACTGGAAAACTATCACTTTTCTTTACTTGTAGAACAATCTACTATTATAATTGAAAAAGTGAAAACAATCGTGAATTTCTGTATTTTTTCGTCAATTTTTCAATTTATTTTTTTTTTATAAAAAAAATTGTGTTTGTCAATCAATTATTAATACCAAAAAGAGGTTTTATAAAAAAATGAATTTATTCCATAAAATAACGGAAAAATACAGAAATTCACGATTTTCGATTAGATGTTTTTCAATTTTAAATTTTTTTTCTTTTTCGCCATCATAAAGTGCATAAAAAACCTGATAATTTCATAACATTTATCTTGAATCATCATACATAAGTTATAACCAAAAAACCAATATGTATTAATCAGTGGTGTTGTCGAGCCGGAACGCTCCGGAACGTCGTTCCGGTACTTCCTTTTTTGACAGGAACGCGTTCCGGAACTAAAGATGATTTCTGATAACGAGAATTGGCTGACGTATTGAAAAAAAAAATTAAAAAGAATTGCTGATTTTTTTTCTAATTTTTGACGAATTTTTAGATGTATTATCATAGACAAATAAAAGGAAAGATGTTCCATTTCAAATAAGAACAGTGTACACTTTCCTGATGAAAGAGCTTTCCTAGTGCTGAGAGAGCTGCACTATTAATTGAGAATATCCATTAATAACCATAAAGTATAATTTCCACTTCATATTTTTAAATTTGTTACTATTTTACATCTTGAAATCTTGCAAAACGCAATAATTTTCATCTGAATCTTTACGAAAATTAAACATTTCCCAATCTGAAAAATAAACATATTGCGGAAATGTTTTTTGTAAATCAAAACGAAATCAAAATTCGCACAAAAAAAACGGTTTTACTTACTTTTGCAAAGTAGTAAAAACCGAAAAGTCTGACCTGAAAAAACAAAATTTGTAACATGTAACTGCCTCCAAATGTGCAATTGATTTTTGTCATTCAAACAAAAATCAAACAGCTGTTTTTTTATTCAAATAGATTCCCGTTCGCGTTCCGGTAAAAAAAAAATTGCACAACACCACTGGTATTAATATATTACAACAGCTGATAGCCAATACAACAACGAACCGCCTCAATTTTTTCGATATTTTGGACCTAGAAATACAGAGAAATACTCATCTAAATTTAAAAAGAACGACCAAAATGGTACACTTTTCACAAAATGCCCGATAACTTGCGTAGCGGCGGTTGCTAGAGGTAGAAAATTTCCATTTCTATACTATGTAACTAACATGATGACAAACTTTTTTGAGACTAGAAGCACTTCCTTTTTTACTAAAATTGGGTTGGATTATTGTAGACTGATTGCATTAATCATAATACTTATATTAGTACAATAAACAGATAGTACCCGCAGGATTACAGAAAAGCGAAATATAAAAATCATTAAAAATTTAAAAAAAAAATGAATTTAATTTTCTAAGCTAAAATATGAAATATAAATAAATATAAAGGCTTTTAAATTAAATTTTTAACTTCCCAGTATAGGAAGTTATTGTAATCGGTCCGAAAATCGAAATCGAAAATTTCAACGTATTTTCATCTTTCAAGGTCCCAGGAGCATTTTAAGCAAAAAATTGGGAGGAAGTATGTGTGTGTGTGTATGTGCGTACGGATGTGGTCATTTTTTCCTGCACGATATCGCGCGAACCAAAACTGATATCGACTTCGTTGAGGTGTCGTTCGAAGCGTATTAACCGAAATATGATCTGAAAAGATTTTCATGAAATTCGGTCCAGCCGTTTTTTTGTTTAAGCGACGTAAATGATTTTTGTACCTGCACGATATCGCCCGAACCACAAAAGATATTGACTTACTTGAGGTGCCGTTCGAAGCGTATTAGCGACAATATAATCTGAAAAGATTTTTATAATATTCGGTTGAGCGGTTTTTTGGTTTAAATGACTTAAGTGATTTTTGTACCTGCACGATATCGCGCGAAATATAAAAGATATCGACTTAGTTGACGTGCCGTTCGAAGAGTATTAACCAAAATATGATCTGAAAAGATTTTCATAAAATTCGGTCCAGCCGTTTTTTTGCTGAAGCGGCGTAAGTGATTTTTGTACCTGCACGATATCGCCCGAACCACGAAAGATATTGACTTACTTGAGGTGCCGTTCGAAGCGTATTAGCGACAATATAATCTGAAATGATTTTTATAATATTCGGTCCAGCGGTTTTCTGGTTTAAATGACTTAAGTGATTTTTGTACCTGCACGATACCGCGCGAACTAAAAACTATATCGACTTCATTGAGGTGCCGAAAAATATTAATACATCAATTTTATATACATTTTTGTCATCCTAATCTTGTAAG